>CM021103.1:567264296-567378441 GCA_007115665.2 Sequoiadendron giganteum | reverse complement strand
GAATGTTGAAATTGGCCCTCTCCCAACTACTAAGTTGCAATGGTGAAATTGTAGATTGATCAAATCTCCATGATGAGATTTGAGCATAACCTAGCTATGAAAATGATGAAATATGTGAATGATGGAATGAAGTGCAAAAAATTATCTCTCAATGTCAAGAGAGTAACTTTGCATGTAATTGTGGATGAATAATGAGGAGAGAAGCCTCCAATTTATAGATTTCAATTTGGAAGAGAATGCAAGATTTGGGCAATGTGGGACTAAATTTCACCCAATGGTTGAATGCCACTTGTCACCATGTGAATGGTTGATGGTTGTGCACATTTTGGCCAAAGTGCCAATAAATGCAATTAGGTGGAATTTGAATTTGAAGAAATGAAATGTGAGAGGGAAAAAGGAATGAAATAAATGCCACTTGGCTCAATGCACAAGGAAATGTAAGAGGAGTGAATGCCTTGTTGGATGTACAAGTCCACTTGGACTTTTTGAATTCAAATTGAGGGAATATTCCCTTTTGATGCCATATGAGGGAAAATAGAGATTTAGTAAATGAATTAAATCTACTTTCACGTGCAAGTTGCATTCTCTAGAGGATTTTAGTGAGGGGGATTAACTTAATCAAGATTCTGATTAATTTAATAAGAGATTAGATGATTTGACAATTTTGACTTAAATTGATGAATTGATTCAAATCAGAATTGAGAGGAAATGATTAATTAAATAAATGATTTTGATTTATTTAACTAAGTGGGAAAATGTTAGATTAAATCAAATAAGGTTTAATTTATTTAATTTAATAAGAGGACTTTAGAGACTTTTAATCAAATAAAATGATTTATTTAATTAAATAGAGACATAAGGTTGACTAAATTATATTGATTAATTTAATCACTGGAGGAGAAAGACTTAATTAAATAAATAATGATTTATTAAATTAAGAGACAGAATATGATGAAATGTTGAGAGTATGATTTAGGAGGAAATGTTGTTAGTTATTAGGATCAAGTGTGCCGAACCGAAATTGTACATTTTCTATGTCTACAGTCCTAGGTGTTCATGCATCTAACATGAAGACTCTTGACTATCATGAGATTTGGCACTATCAAATGAATACTAAAAGGTCATCTCCTTACCCCTTTAAATGCCTCTTGAGACACTGACAATATTGTAACCTTTGCATAGTTCTTCTCATTGACTCTAAGATTATCTTTTAATGTTTGCATGATCATTGTCTTTTGCATGAATCTCTGCCCCTTGATAGTCACTTGTAGGTTTTCTTCATGCATAGTTGGAATCTCTTTCATAGATTGTCCTTTTAATCCTCACTGTCATACAGACTCATTTGCAAACATATTCACTATAGTTTGAGGAGTGCTTCTACCATTTTCATAATTATTTTTGAAACACTGTCATTGCCATGATGCCATTTTATCAGGACCTTCACTTTGTGTTTCTAGGTTAGATTAAAACTATCCAATATCTTCACACTCTTCTCACTATATTGTTTGAAATGTCCCAATATTCTACTTATGGTTCTCAGTGTAACCCTATCATCCATGGGTTTTTAAGTGTTTCTCAACCTCAAATGACTATTAGTGCCTTTTGAGAAGGCCCTCTTATTCTTTCACAGTCATATCACTATCATAATCATTCATTGTGGGTGAAACCATGATACGCGGGATTCTTGCAAACAACAAAGAGAGGACCTGGAAAGCAAAAATATAGTTCTCAATACTCGATCAATGATTTTTTTTTAGGTTTTCCTAGTTAGACCATAATGAAAAATCTATAGAACATTATCAATAAAATACTAACAATTGTTGGACTTGATAGAAAAGATCTATTGAATAAATCTTACAAAAGATCTCTCTCATAGCTTAATAGGACATTCATAAAATGGATTTGTTGAAATGGCTTTCAAAACTTTCAAGAAAAAGCAATTGGAAGTTCTAAAGCCAAATTCTACAACCTTTTTCAGCATCCTCCCAACCTATGACAAAATGGGAGCTTAGCAAAAGGGTATAGCAATCCATCAAAGCATAAAGGATAGATTTTCTATATGTTGTAGTGGAAACTGCCCTGGTAGACATGTATGCAAAATGTGGAAACATAGACAAAGCATGTGAAATTTTTGACAAAATGCCTTAATGAAATATGGTCTCATGGAATGCAATGATTGCGAGATATGCACGAAATGGATTTTTTGAAAAGGCTTTAGAAACTTTCAAGAAAATGCAATTAGCAGGTGTAAATCCAAATTCAACAACCTTTTCCAACATCCTCCCTACCTATGCCAAAATGGGAGCTTTGGAATAGGGTATGGACATTCATCCTGCACACCCGCTAGCCTCTCTAGTCACCATCGCAGGGTGGCAGGGTGCTAGAAATTCAAGGAAGACATTTGTTGGGTATTTCATTTGGTGTGATTGTTGCCTCACCTACTTATCTCATGTGAAGTAAATTTTGTGTGATTGCAATCTAGGCTCCCCCACAACCCCACAAGGAGCTAGGGCATGAGGGTGTGGGATAGCGAGCTCTCCCCGCATCCCCATGAAGGAAATTTTGTGTGTGGGGGGCGATGTGGGAATGATGTGATTTAATTTTGGATGTGATGATCGATGTTGTGCCTAAAATTTTTGAGGTTGAAATGTATGGATAGAGGAATTTTGTCAGATGTTGCAGTTTCAATTTCCCTAGTAGACATGTATGCAAAATATGGAAGCATTAACAAGGCATGAGAGTTGTTTGATAGAATTCCTCAAAGAGATGTCATCTCATGGAATGCAATGATTGCAGGATATGCACAAAATGGATTTTTTGAAAAGGCTTTAAAAAATTTCAAGGAAATATAATTAGCAAGTGTTAATCCAAATTCAATTGGGATGCTTTAATAATGATACAAATGGCATTCTTTGGTCTATTATTTGATTCTCATATATAATTGAAATGTTTGTATTTACTGGATTCTTAGCATCTTTATTCTCCATAGTGGACTAAAAGAAGTAATCAAAACAAATCTAGGGGTCCCCTGCAAAAATCTATATCTGAGATGACTGTGTCCTAAAGACAAAGGTGTGAAGTGTCTCTGATTATGTTACTGGAAGAAAATGGATAAAGACTTTCTTTAGTATTTTTATAGATAGTGGTATCTATGAACGCTTCAACTTAGGCCTATTCAAACATGGACAAACAAACAAACATTAGTTCTCAAACAAGTTTAAACCAAACATTCCCTATGAAATTAATTCATGCATAAGAACAAGAAAACAACATAAAGTAGTAAATAAAAGCTAATGAAATCTCATTCGAATGCTCAAACCAGCATCCCATAGGGGAATTAGTGCTTCTTTTATGTGGAAAGAAGTTTTTCCCAATTCCTTGATAAGCTTGATGATGATATGAGATTCTTGAGGCAAAATGCTAATAACTTTGCTATGGATGATGAACTTCTATGCTAAATTGGATGAAAATATGGATGATTGTGGATAATGAGCTTGCACAAACTTGTGTCTTCAAAAATGCCTAAGATTGTGGATCTAAATACAATAGAGAAGGCCTCTATTTATAATGAAGAAAGTTGGAAGAATGAAGAATAGGATGAATGTGGGATTAAAGAAGGGACCAATGGCATTGTGCCACTTGTCAACATGCTAATGAAGGAGAGTGGAGCACATTTTCAACAATGTTCATGTGAAATGCATGTAAATGAAATTTAAATTTGAAGAGGCGACTTGTGTAAGAGGGGATGTAAGAGGAATTAATGCCAAGTTGGCCCAAGGAGAGGACATGTAAGAGCCTTAATGCCAAGTTGCAGGACAAAAGTCCTTTGGGAGGGGGAATTCAAATAAGTGGAATATTCCAAGAATATGCCATATTTGAATGAAAATAAGGTAATTAATAAATCAAATCAATTGATTTAAATGTGCAACTTGCAAAAGCTAGAGGAATGAATGATTAGTGTTAGGAGCTAATTAATCTAAGATTAATTAACTTAGAGGAGATTAGTTTGATTGTGACATTTGATTTAAATACTTGAATTTATTTAAAGTAAATGAGAGGATATTGGTAGATTATAATTTAATTAAATAAATTTGATTTATTCAATTAAATGAAGAAAATTAGGATTTAATTAAATAAAGTTGATTTATTTAATCAAAGAGAGAACATTAAGATTTAATAAAATAAATTTGATTTATTTAATTAAAGGAGGAACATTAGGATTTAATTAAATAAAGTTGATTTATTTAATTAAAGGAGGAACATTAGGATTTAATTAAATAAAGTTGATTTATTTAATTAAAGGAGGAATTTTGATGAATTAATTAAATAAAGATTATTTAATTAATTGGTTAGTAAAGAAATGATTAAGGAAGAATTGAAGTTAGTTAATCAGAATCGAGTGCATGATATCAATCAGGATATTTCAAGTGTCTACAATATCTATCATGTAACACATAGTAGAAAGACAACACAAATATAAGTGTTTCTTGGACTCCAACGATAGAGGGTAGAGAGACAACATATCCTATCATCTTGTGGAATATAGTGGTCATTCTCCATATATGACTGGTTAGACAAGGGGAATTATCATGCCATTTGATCAATAATGAGCCACTGAAGGTTAATGTTAATTCCATCTACAAAATATAAGAAACATAGAACATAAAAAATAGCTTGGTGCTAAGCAGATGTTCAAACAACCTGACTATGTTGTTAGTATGTGAAAAGAGGAAAATTGGGGTGATGGGGCTCTCTTTTGCTTCTAGGGTTTTAGACCTAACAGGAGAGAGGACAATTTTCAACCTTTTCACTCAAGAACAAGCCCTTGATATTTCAAAGCAAAGAAGATTGAAATCTGGCAAAGGGAATATTCTAGGAGATCTAATGATGTCAAATGAGAGGTTCACCACCAAGTGTAAACTTGGAAAATAAAATGTTGGAAAACATAGTTTGATATGTAAGATGACCTAGAAAGATGAACAAAAAGCAATAAAAAGTTGTGAGATTGAAAGTGTGCACCTAGAAGACTAAAGAAGGAAGAATGGAGATCTAGATCACTGAAAATCTACTGTTGAAGCTGACTAGGACTCATTTGCCAAGCTGGGTGAATCAGTTCAATTTCTAGGAAAATGTACTGGAGCAAGTTTTAGCTAAAAGGGTATCCAAATATGTGAAAATCTTGATTAAGCTTGTATAATAGGACTCATTCACCAATAGTGGTGAATCAGCCCACTTTTTCTTTTCTAGAAATTCTGAACTGGATTCTATGTCTCTCGGTCTGCTTCGCTCTTTTTGGCTAGTTTTCGGATTTGAATCTATAAAATGCCACCTGTAGGTCTTCTCCAAGCCCCTCCAAGGTTGAATGATAACTTTGAAAACCTTAGAGACTTGGAAAATTTTCTCCAACTTGGCTCCTTGAAAAATCTGCAACCTAGACCTGCAAATCACACACAAGAAGAGGGGAAAATGTTGTGGGGTTAGAGAATAGGGGTTTCCCTTGGTCAAACCCCTTGTTGGTAATTAAACCTTTAAATGAAATAAAATTTAAAGGGAGAATGATGAATGAACAAAAGATAATGTTGCAACTCACCAAACCCTAGCAATAAGGCACTGCAATTATGCTTCAAATGGATGTAATGGATGTGATCTTTGATTCTTGCTTGATGTTGATAGATCTTGAATGTAATGCTTGCTTGAATCATGAACTCTACATCACAATTGTTAGCACAATAAAAAACATGGAGAATGCTATCTTTAACATGATGATTGACTCTTGAAGAATTCTCTTGAATGCTTGATAATCTACCCTTGAATGCCTTTGTGAATGCTTGATGATCTCTTGTGAACTCAATTTTCTATAAGGATGAGTACTTGAATGCTTGGGGGTTAAAATGAGAGAAATAACCTTGTATTTATACTCAATTATGTAAGAATTCTTGAAATTACAACACTACAAGCCGACATAAGATCTAGGAGAATAAAATCTCATCAAAAATTTGATTTAAATTTGACTTTTGGTCACACAAGACTCACTCACCCAAGGTGGTGAATGAGTCCCATCACACATAATGTATGGGACCAAAAATAAAAGTGTCTAGAAATGTGTGAAACCTGCATCGAGGCAAAAAAGACCTAGGTGGGACTCATTTCCCCAAGGTGGAATATGAGTCCCTAACACTAAATATGGGCCACACAAGCCAGGAAAACCTGAATTATGATTGGTTACTGATTGGTGTCGAGATTATCCTCGAGGAGATGCAATAAATGAGGCTTGTGGATGCAAAATAGGGCCAATTAAAGCAAAGAAAGCCCAATTATTAATGAAAAGCCTAGAGGAATGTGAAAGTGTTTTACAACAATTTACAACACTCCAAATAAGGCAAGATTAATGTTAATTATGATTAAAATTATGTTTAGTATGCTTATTTAATTGATAAAACCCTAGAAAAGTGTGAGAGTGTGTTACAACACTTCACAACACTTTTACAAGGTACCATTAAAATTCATTAGTTCACAAGGGCTCAAGACCTAACATGAATGTGTTATCCACATTACAACACTAAATCAAGGAAATATTAAGCCAAAATCCACAAGGATGACTGAAACGAGTGCGAAAATGTCAAAGGATCCATTTTTTGACACTACATTTAGCCCCCTTTAGTGAGAGGAGGAACCTACTTCAAACTCACACTAAAGTAGAAAAACATGCACCAAGAGGGGGTCTAATGTACCAATGCTAGTGGGATGAGATGACAACAATCAAGAGGGATGATCAAGCCCCCAGGATCAAGATCACATGACAAACCAATAGAACCACAAGAGAACACACATGAAAATGATATAAAGAACAAAGACAAGGCCAATCATACACTACCAAAGATGAAAAAAAGAAAAAGAAATAAAAGAGAGTTATATCAAGCTTCAACCGTTTGTCCATCCCAATGTGGATTAGATCTAGGTTGTTTGTCCGAAAAATGCATACTCACTCTGAGGTGACATAACTTTTGGTTGTCCACCGAGTGAGAAGTCCTAAAAGGTGAGAAACATACACTCATGGTTGGTATGCACTCATGTACATGCAAGTGGCTATGGAGAAATTCATGCCTCAAATTGGGCTTCCCGCTCAACCATACCAAAGTTATACCTCCTAATAAATTTAATAAGGCACCACACAAAAATGATTTTTTGAGTTTCATGAGACAAGCAAAACTTTGTATGCTTGGAGCTTATCAACAAATAGGATGGATATATAGGCATGCAAGTTGTATTATGCAAGGTGGCTATATAAAAAAAATGAAAAATGCAAAATTAGGAAATATTCAAAGGAGTTCTACTTAGTTCATTCGAGGTTTTTAACTTAGGGAACTATGTGCCTAATGTCTTTAAGAGAGGACTGATCAAAGAATAAAAGATTCACAACTTAGGGGATGTAGTGTGTCGCATCAAGCCACTAAGAGGAATGTAATATGCTAAGAGAGATCATGCTCATGAAGGACATCACACCCAATTTCATCCACAAAGCGACAAATGCATCGTATCAAGTAAGAAAGATGCACTAAGAACCCAAAAAAGGAAAAAAATGCAAAAGAATAATGCCAATGTATGCACCCACTTTAAAGAAATTGCTAAACACCATGCTGTGAGAAATTACTTTAAAGTAGCAAATGAAAAATGCAAGAAGAAAGACATGAGAGCCAGCTTGGAAAGCCATATGCCAAGTCATATGTTTCCGAGTAAGGCTATGTCATGCGAGAGAAAAGAAAAGAGATGGGTTGCCCCCAAAATGAAAACACCAAACACATAAGGGATCTATGGATTTGGGGTCAGTATGTTCTTTGCTGCAATTTTTTTTAGAGAGCTCGAAACTATCATCATCCCCCAAATACACATAGAACTAGAAGAATGATACAAAGAGAGCGAAAACAAAGAAATTTTTTTTGGGTCAACATGAATGAGACATGAATATCTTGATGCCTTGCATCATCCCCAAAAGTAAAACACAAGAAAAATATAAAGATGAAAGAGATTCATGACATAGAGAAGAATGTAGGTACAAATAGAGGAATGCCACAAAGAGAGAGAAAACATAACGTCACAAGGGATCACATCATGCACATGTAATCACACAAAAGAAAATGAAAAAGAAATGATGCAAAATATTAGTAATCACACAAAAGAAAATGTGAGTCAACCTATGAACAAGTCATCCTCCTCCCAATCTAAGTCTATGTAAGTAGAAGGTGAATGATAAACCTAAGGGACAATGACAAATGCATTACTAGGGAAAGGCTAACAACTTCTTGCCCCCATTGAATGTGAAGCAAGAATGAGCCAAGGTAAGTGATGGGAAAGGTCATGTAATAGTGAGAAGAGGATGTTCTACAAATATTACATGACAAGGAGGGAACAAGGCTAGGCAATCACACGATGGCATTCGTTGGCATCAAAGTGAAATTTTTTCAATATTAATTGGAATTCACAACACTCATTGGTACTGTGTCTAATAATTCGATGATATGCGCAATGTGGGACCTTTGCATCCTTAGGATATAGGACTAATCTATTCATATGTGGCAATGTTATTAATTATTTATTCAAAAGTAATTGCAGTTTCCTTTCACTTTCGAGTGGTAGATGAGGAGGTCATATCTTTTGTAACTTGTAAGGTCTTTTGTGTTTGCTAGATTCACCAACTTCTCTAGTTGAAGGTTGAGGAGGAGGACCTGAGGAAATCTCCTCATTGTTATGAATAATTGGCTTTTCTTTAGGAAGATGAACATTCATATCAAGATGATGATCTAAGATAACCGTACCATCACTACAAAGCTTGAGATATTATTTAGGAACATGGGTGTTGTGAGGGGGATCTTGATATCCTATCCCCTTTGTATTTTCCTCAGTTGGCATTTTCTCTAGGAGTTGATGAATGCCATGTTCATTTGTTGTATGACATCCTTTTTTACTCAAGATTGTGAAGCCTTTTCTATATGTTTCTTGAAGACTGATGGGAGTGTTTGTGACTTTGTTATTATAAAATGGTTGAGTGTTCTCTTGCCTAGAGGAACTAGGTTCACCTATTGTAGGGAACTTACGTTTAGCTTTTGTTTTGAGATGTAAGTAACCAAACATATCGAGAGGTGGTATGGTGGGGGGATTCGGTTGTTTCATGGATGGGTAGAAGGATGAATTAGCTTCAAGGTTATTAAGACAATCGTTTAAGAACCTATTCATACTATCATAATCTTCTCCAATGATGTCAACATCACAAGGAGGACATGCATTAGGAGTTGAGTGAGCATGAGTGAGTTCAATGTCATTAGGGTCATGTCCAAAAGAGCAACTTGACACATCCACTAAGGATTTTAATGACATCCAAAGCTTGCTAAAACACATATCCATGTGATGAAAATTTCAGATTCTAAACTATGCAACAATGTTGTAAATAAAATTTTGATTTTTAAGCAATGCACAAGATGAATGGAATTAAGCTATATGCAATGATTTGAATGAAACTAAAAGTATGCAAGCTAAATTAGAAAGGTAAAAATAGAAAATAGAGACTCGAAGAATAAATTGTAAATGCTAGAAAATGGAGTGAAAAATATGCAAGGGGACTGATTCGCCCAAGGTGGTGAATGAGTTGAGGTACTAATTTTTTAGAATTTTTTTACAATTTTTGAATTAAATTTTATGCTTTTAATTTTTTCCAATGCAGATCTGAGATGAAAATGTAGATTCATTTTCAATAAAATTAAGTGCTAGTTAAATGATCTTTTCACTAATGCAAGAATTGAAACCCTAAAACGAAAATTAACTAATGCAAAATCCAATGCAATGTTAATGTTGCAAGCTAAATCTAGGATGTAAATGTTGCAAGGTGTCGTCCTTGATCTCCTCAGTGTGGGCCAGCATGGTGCTCAAACTTTATGACATGGTTTAATCACCTCCTATGGATCTTGGATCTTGTATAAATCCAGTGGTTGTATCGGGCATTAACAGGTCGATCTTTTGGTGCAACGATAACCATCTTTGCAACAATTGGTATCAGAGACGAGGTCACAGGTCCAAAAGCCTCACTTGCGTTGGGGGGGATTGTTGCAAGGTGTCACCCTTGGTCTCCTCGACATGGACTAGCATGATGCTCAAACTTCGTGACATGGTTTAACCGCCTCTTGTGGATCTTGGATCTTGTATAAATCCAACAGTTGTGTTGGGCTTTAACAAGTCGATCTTTTGGTGCAATGGTAGCCATCTTTGCAATAGTAAATGCACTCCAAATTATAATAATGATGCTCTAAATAAAGGCTCACCAAAATGAAAAGAATAAATTTGGGGGTGTGATGGGGCTCTCTTTTGCTTCTAGGGTTTTCGACCTAAAAAGAGAGAGGACAATTTTCAACCTTTTCACTCAAGAACAAGCCCTTGAAATTTCAATACAAAGGATATTGAAATATGGCAAAGGGATTGTTCTAGGGGGTTAAATGATGTCAAATGAGAGGTTCACCACCAAGTGTAAACTTGGAAAAGAAAATGGTGGAAAACATAGTGTGATATGCAAGATGACCTAGAAAGATGAACAAAATGCAATAAAAAGTTGTGAGATTGAAAGTGTGCACCTGGAATACTAAAGAAGGTAGAATGGAGATTTGGATCACTAAAAAATATACTATTGAAGTTGACTAGGACTCATTCACCAAGCTAGGTGAATCAGTCCACTTTCTGGGAAAATGCACTTGAGCAAGTTTCAGCCAAAAAGGTATCCAAATATGTGAAAATCTTGATTAAGCTTGTACAGTGGGACTCGTTCACCAATAGTGGTGAATCATTCCACTTCTTTTCTAGAAATTTTGAACTGGATTTTGTGTTTCTTAGTCTACTATGCTCTTTTTGGCTGGTTTCTAGATCCGAATCTGCAAAATACCACCTGGAGGTCTTCTCTAGGCCTCTCCAAGGATGAATGACAACTTTGACAACTTTATAGATTTGACAAATTTTCTCCAACATGGCTCCTTGAAAAATATGCAACCTAGACATACAAATCACACACAAGAAGAGTGAAAAATGTTATGGGGTTAGAGAATAGGGGTTTTCCTTGGTCAAACCCCTTGTTGGTAATTAAACCTTGAAATGAAAGAAAATGTAAAGGGAGAATGATGAATGAACAAAAGATAATGTTGCAACTCACCAAACCCTAGCAATAAGGTGCTACAATTATGCTTGAAATGGCTACAATGGATGCAATATTTGATTCTTGCTTGATGTTGATAGATCTTGAATGTAATGCTTGCTTGAATCATGAACTCTACATAACAATTGTTAGCACAATAACAAACATGAAGAATTATATCTTTGACATGATGATTGATGCTTGAAGAATTCTCTTGAATGTTTGATAATCTTCCCTTGAATTACTTTGTGAATGCTTGATGACCTCTTGTGAACTCAATCTATTATAAGGATGAGTACTTGAATGCTTGGGGGTTAAAATGACACAAAGAAAATTGTATTTATACTTAATTATGCAAGAATTACTGAACTTACAACACTACAAGCTGACATCAGATCTATGAGAATAAAATCCCATAATTTTTTTGATTTAAATTTGAATTTTGGTCACACGGGACTCATTCGCCCAAGGTGGTGAATGAGTCCCATTGCACATAATGTATGGGACCAAAAATAAAAAGTGTCTAGAAATGTGTGAAACCTACATCAGGGCCAAAAAGACCTAGGTGGGACCCAAACACTAAATATGGGCCACACAAGCCTGGAAGACCTAAATTATGATTGGTTACTAATTGGTGTCAGGATTATCCTCGAGGAGATGCAATAAATGAGGCTTGTAGATGCAAAATAGGGCCAATTAAAGCATACGAAAGCCCAATTATTAATGAAAATCATAGAGGAATGTGAATGTGTGTTACAAAAATTTACAACACTCCAAATAAGGAAATATTAATGTTAATTATGATTAAAATTATGGTTTTATGCTTTGTTAATTAATGAAACCCTAGAAAAGTGTGTTACAAAACTTCACAACACTTTTACAAGGTACCATTAAAATACATTAGTTCACAAGGGCCTAGGACCTAATGTGAATGTGTTATCCACTTTAAAACACTAAATAAAGGAAACATTAAGCCAAAATCCACAAGGAGGATTGAAACGAGTGCTAAAATGTCAAAGGACCCATTTTTCGACGCCACAATATGTATTATCTCTAGCAACAACGTTGAGCTAAAAAAGGAAAGAAGGGGCAGTTCAAGGATTCAACGAATGGAGGATGTCGATAGGTTGAAGGAGAAATTGGTTTCAAGATACCAACATGGGTATGTATAGGATCATGATGGACCAAAAAGTGGTGACATGTAAGTGATATGATGGCCCATGTGGCTGACAACTTTTTTTTACCCAAAATTGATGAAACGAAAAGGGTTTTTAAAGGAGATTCTCAAATTTCCACCAATATAAATTATGCTTTACTTTGAATTTAATAAATTATTATTATTCATTTTCTATTTGAATTACGACTAAATTCCTCATTGATAGGATGATTGAAAAACATCTATAGCTTTCAAATGGTAGAACATTTTTTGAATCTGAAACATGTGTCACATTCTCTGCTTCACATACTATAGGATTAAAAAAAATGAATTTCATTAAGTTTTGACCAAGTTAAGGTGGTCAGACATACGAGTTTTTATATATTTTTAAGCTATAAATAAAAATTCATAATTAATTATATACTTGGAAAAAAATTACAAAAAAATATGCATCACATTAGGGCACGAGTCCTCTACTTATATCTAAAATCCTATAAAAAAATATTATCATTTTATTGTGGTTAGGGTGGTCAGATAGACACCTAGTTCTTATTTTTTCCCTGAAATTTATGTAATACTAGATTGAAATTTCAAATTTTCACCAAATAGATTTAAAAATAAATAAAAAATCTAGTAGTTTAGAAACTACTTTGAATTTGCTATAGATTCTATTCTTACATATTTTTGAAATAATATAGATAACTTATTCAAATTTTTACGTCAAGTTGCCTAACTCTAATTTTCTGAATTTTCATTGCCACTTAAGGGCCTATTTTTTCCATGATGATCCTGCACATACCCACATGTTGAGTTTCAGTGCAGGATTTTAAAGGGGGTCATCTTTGAAGAACAAAAGCCAAACATGGGTGCTTTTCCTGGCTTGCAAAATCTATAAATTTAGAAAGGAATTTTGAAGATATTTTGATCTAGATGGGTTTTGCAAGAAAAACATGATTCATTGAGGATTTTTTTTTTGTTGCCACTGGTGTCCACACTAGTGGAGAATGGTCATGTCCTGAGAAAAACATGAAACAAAGAATATAATAAAGAACACTCTAGAATACCCCTACATGCATAATCTTCTTGTCCTTATGAATCAACTTCTCCAACCAAATCCCACTCTACCACTATATCAAGCCATTCTAACTCATCTTTCAATAGTGACTCAACTGTTCAATTTTGGTGTTTTAGCAGCCCATCTAGCAAAATGGCATGTATGTTTTTCCTTGCAACTTTGTTGTCGAAGGCTATTGTCATTAGTACATATCTTTCATTCTCCTATTTTTCAACATGTTGTCCATCTTCGAAGAATGTATGCCCAAATATGCTACAATTGTTTCACATCCAGAAATCCACTAACCATTTTCTTTAGAGCATAGACTATTGTATTCATAATTATTTAACAATTGAAAAAATGATTATCACTAAATTTATAAGAATTAGAAACAAAGATGGAAGTGGAACTTGAAGTTGAATTTGTATCACTTATCTGGTAATATTGTATGGGTTTTCTTATAATTTCGAAGTTGTGATGGAATTATTCTACTACAATTTTATTTATGCACTAGAATTGTTCAGTTCATATCTTAGTTATCAAAACCTTAATGAGCATAGACATAAGTAAATTATTTTTTAGCCATTTGTTTTCATAGAAATATGTTCAGATCTTGTTTGAAGAAAATGGTAAAATAGGAGTTTATAGCCCCCAGCTTGCAACAGATTGCACTGCATCAAATAATGAGATAAAGTTGATTGGGATGCTTTAATAATGGGAGCTTTGGAACAAGGTATGGAAATCCATCATAACATAATGGAAGGGGGATTTTTGTTATATATTATAGTTGGAAATGCTTTGGTATAGATGTATGCAAAATGTGGAAGTAAAGGCATGTGAACTGTTTGATGGAATGGCTCAAAGAGATGTCATCTCTTAGAATGCAATGATTGCAGGTAATGCACAAAATGGATTTTAAAAAATTTAATTGTTTTGATAGATGAAAATTGTTTCCATCATTTTAAACAGGGACAATATTCTTGAGGAGATGATTGGTGATGCTAAATGAAGCAATCTGAAAAATAGGCTTGCAATATGCTGTGGTGGCAACTTCCCTGGTAGACATACCCACAAAGAGTCTATAATGCACCTTCAAAATATGAAGTCATGCCTATCTTAGCCTATTCCCCACATGAACATATGTTCAATAAGATAATAGAATACAAAATAAAATAAAGAGTTTAACTAATGAATTGTAGAAAATAGATTTTTGTAGTTTATATTTGTATCGCTGATTAAATTCATTGCATTTCACATCTTTAAAACTCAAAGCATTACTTCACATTGCATAACTAATAAATAGGAGCAGCTACTAATTGCATTAGTTTTTCATCGCATTCCATGAGACCACATTTCTTTGAGGAAATTTTTCAAATAGTTCACTACCTTGTCTACGCTACGAAATTTTTCATACATGTCTACCAAAGTATTTTATCAAACAGTTCACTACCTTGCTGCTATTATCTACTATTGTCCTAGATCTCATGGCATCTTTATCACTATCAATATGCCTAGACAGTCATGATGATATGACTATCTTTAAATCTTACTCATCCTTGAGGACAATCATGAATTGTCCTTACTATGACTACCTTTAATAGTCCAAGGCTATCCTAAACTCCGCATTCATGATATGACTATCCTAAACTCTGCATTCATGGTCATTGTACTAAACATTATCATGATTGTCCTTACATTATTGTTTCACCGTCATTTTATGTTGAGTGTTAAACTTATTGTTATGATTATCCCTAGTTTTAAGAAGTGATTGTCTCTTTCATTTGATATTGCACTTGTCAATTTTCACCACTTGACATGTATTTTAAATGACTATCTCTTGAGATGAAGTCACTACCCCTTAACATTGTTAATGAGAATTTGACATTAATGACTATCCAATGATTTCTAATGGACTATGCTCTATTTTTTAACATTGATTCCTTATCTTGATTGTCACAAACTTGTGCTTAAGATCTCTACCCACCTGTGTCTCTTGGCCTTTCCTTAGTAGTAGATGCTTGATCACTTCCCTTTCATATATTCCTACATAGTTCACTATCATTGATTTTTCAATCACTAAATGTATTCTTTTCATGTCACAAAACAAGAATCTTCTATCATGAACAAGGTTGTAGTATGAAGGCCTATAGCATACTCTGGGATCTACTCATGTCCTATCAAATTTCCCCATAATAACCCTTGTTATTTTCATGATGTACATAAGAAAATGCATTACTCTTCAATTGTGACAAAACCTTTATGGAGTTACCCTCTCAAACAAAACATGAATGCATAACTTTGAGAGGACTAAAGCAATACCTATGGAAATATAAGGAAAAAATCTTGAAACCTGCAACATTGACATTAGATAGGTGGGTACAGAGCTCAATGATTTGATGATCTCATAATCACATAGAAAAATAAATATTTCTCTAGGAAAACTCAAGATGACTTGGAATAAAGAAGATTATGTGGGATGATTGCATAACTTTTCTATATTGGTGACTATCTTCTATGTTGGTGATAGCCAATAAGTCTATATTGGAGAAATTGGCTTGGAAAATGAAGGCAGTAAGGTATTTCCAAATTCAAGAATATTACTTAGTGTTGTGGAATAGAAGAAAAAAATATCATTTATCTACCACCATAGTCAAAAGTTAGCGATTTCATTTGGTTTGTTAAACATGGTTGTTGGTACAACTATTAGAGTTGTTAAGAACCTTCGAGTATGTTCTGATTTTCACACTACATCTAAATTCATCTCCAAGATTGTTGCAAGAGAAATTGTTTTGAGAGATGTGAACCATTTCCATCAATTTAAAGAGGGAAAATGTTCTTGTGTAGAATATTAGTGATGCTAAATGAAACAATCTGAAAAATAGGATTGCATTACAATAATGTGCACTACATCAGATATCCAATCATTGATAGAAACTCATGCAACATAAAAACCTAAAAAAAAATAGGAATAAATTCATTGAATGTTCTTTTAGAGGTGACCAACAAAAGGATATAAATCACCAACCTAATTTCTGGTGAAATTGGCAACCTAACTTGGTTTGTTTGAAAAAATGAGTTCAAGAAATGGGGTCTCCCAATGATTTAAATCACCAAGAGACCCCATTTCTTGGAACCATTTTTTCAAAAAATCCACTACATGGCCAATTTCACCAAATTGGCAAGCTAGTGGGCCCACTAGATTGCCAATTCAGTGAAATTCAATGTAGTGCCTATTTGAACCATTTTTTCAAAAATCATCCATTTCTTATTTTTTCAAATGCCACTACATTGCCAATTTCACCAAATTGGCAAGTTGGTGTAGAGGGTTTAAGGGTTTAGGTTTTAAGGGTTAAGGGCTTAGTGTAAAGGGTTAAGGGTATAGGGGAGAGAGATAAAGGGAGTGAGAGAGAGAGAGAGGGAGGGAGTGGGAGAGATATAAAGGGTAGAGGATTGGGAGAGAGATAGAGGGTAGAGGGTTAAGGGTAGAGGGTAGAAGGTTTAAGGGTTGAAGGTTTTAAGGGTTAAGGGTAGAGGGTAGAGGGGATAGATATAGGAGTGAGTGAGTGAGAGAGAGACTTGAGAGAGGGAGAGGGGGTAGGAGGGAGAGACTTGAGTGAGAGAGAGAGAGAGGGAGAGGGAGTGAGAGAGAGATAGAGGGTAGAGTGTTTAACAGTTTAAGGTCGAGGAGAGAGAGATAGGAGTGAGTGAGAGAGAGAGAGGTTTGAGAGAGGGAGAGAGGGTAGGAGAGAGAGACTTGAGAGAGAGAGGGAGTGGGAGAGAGATAGAGGGTAGAGGGTAGAGGGTTTAAGGGTTTTGTGAACCCCAATTTCGTACTTGCATAAATACAACAAACAAACACATGATTAGATCAATATGCAAAGTAAAAACAAGGATTCCCCATGAAATCCATCTACAATGCTCAAAATAGGAAAATGAAGAAAAGATGAAAAAAGAAAGAAATGAAATTCTAATTAAGCATGCAAACTCTTTATCCCATGGGGGAGTTGGTACCAATTGGTGTGTCGAAATTGGCCCTTTCCCAACTCCTTTGTAAGCTTTGTGATTTGATGGATATTGATCCACTTTGTTGATAAAGAACAAGATGAGTTCTTGAGAAAACCTACAATAACCTAGCTAAGATCTTGCATTGAGGATGAATTTGAGTAGAGTAAGTTTACTCAAGTTGTGGATGATAGAATGAGAGGAAGAGTCTCTCATTTGGGTATGTACAGGATCATGATGGGCCAAAAAGTGGCAATATCTAAGTGATATGATGGCCCATGTGGCCGACGCCTTTTTCTTAAACCAAAATTGATGAAATGAAAAGGGTTTTTAAAGGAGATTCTCAGCTTTCCACCAATATAAATTATTCTTTACTTTGAATTTAATAAATAATTATTATTCATTTGCTATTTCAATTATGAATAAATTCCTAATTGATAGGCTCATTGAAAAAAATCTATAGCTTTCGAACGGTATCACATTTTTTGAATCCAAAACATGTGTCACATTCTATGCTTCACATACTATAGGATTAAAAAAAAAAATTGAATTTCATGAATTTTTGACCAAGTTATGGTGGTCAGACATACGAGTTTTTATATTTTTTAAAAGTTGTAATAAAAAATTCATAATTAATTATTTACTTGGAAATAAATTACAAAAAATATGCATCACATTGGGACATGAGTCCCCTACCTATATATAAAATATTATAAAAAATAATTATCATTTTATTTTGGTTAGGGTGGTCAGACAGACACCTACATCTTATTTTTCCCCTGAAATTTAAGTACTACTGCATTGAAATTTCAAATTTTCACCAAATAGATTTTTTTTTTTTAATTAAACCTAGTAATTTATAAACTAAATTAAATTTGATACATATTCTATTCTTACATATTTTTGAAATAATATAGATAAATTATTCAAATTTTTATGTCAAGTTGCCTAACTCTGATTTTCTAAATTTTATTGCCACTTAAGGGCCTATTTTTTCCACGATGATCCTGCACATACCCATTTATAGATTTTCTAAAATTGAAGAGAGAGTGGAGTTGAGCAATGTGGGATCATTCAACACCCAATGGCCAAGTGCCAATTGTCAATATGTGAATGGTTGATGGTTGTGCACATTTTGGTCCATGTGCATGATAAATGCCATGAGATTCAAATTTGAAATTTGAATGTGACATGTTTAGAGGGAAGGGAAATGGAGTTAATGTCACTTGGCTCAATGAAAAGGACATGTAAGAGGTCTTAAATGCCTTGTTGGAAGGACCAGGCCCATTTGAATTTGAATTCAAATTGGAGGGAATATTCCCCTTTTATTCCATGTTGAGAGAAAATAGGCAATTTATTAAATCAAAGTAATTGATTTATTGTGCAAGTTGCATTCTCTAGAGGATTTTAGTGATTGAGATGAAATTAATCAAGATTTGATAAATTTAATGAGAGATTAGATGATTGGACAATTTTGACTCAAATTTATGAGTTGATTTAAATCAAGAATTGAGAAGAAAAGGATTAATTAAATAAATGATTTGATTTATTTAACTAAAGAGGATAGTGTTAGATTAAATTAAATAAGGTTTAATTTATTCAATTTAATGAGAAGACTTTAAGGACTTGATTTAATTAAAATTAATTATTTAAATAAACAGAGATATAAGGTTAATTAAATTAAATTGATTAATTTAATCAACAAAGGAGAAAGACTTAATTAAATAAATAATGATTTATCTAATTAATAGATGAAAAGGTGATGATAAGTTGAGAGTATGATTTAGGAGAAAATTTCATTAGTAATCAGGATCAAACACGTAAGATTGAATTGTACATTTTCCATGTCTACAAGTTTAAGGGTTAAGGGTAGAGGGTAGAGGGGATAGAGATAGAAGGAGTGAGTGAGTGAGAGAGAGAGATAGAGACTTGAGAGAGGGAGATGGGTAGGAGGGAGAGAATTGAGAGAGAGAGAGAGAGGGAGGGAATGGGAGAGAGATAGAGGGTAGAGGGTGGAGGATTTAAGGGTAGAGGGGAGAGACATAGAGGGAGTAAGTGAGAGAGAGAGTGACCTGAGAGAGGGGGAGGCGGTGGGAGGGAGATACTTGAGAGAGAGAGAGGGAGGGAGTGGGAGAGAGATATAGGGTAGACAGTGTTGTTCCTATAGCACACACGCCCTGTTCGGAATGGGGACCCTCTCTTTCTTTTGCTTTGCCAGGTCATTTTATCGCTGCCTTGTTTTGTGTGCACCCATTTTGGTGTCCTAGATGGTCAACATCCCTTTAAAGTGTCATCTTAGGTTGACCATGTCTTGCCCCTCAAAATTTGCTAAGTCCTAAGTCCTAGATTTCCTTTGGTACTTTTCCCTTTTTGTTGATGTCTGTGGGACCTCCCGATCCTGGCTCGTCGGGTTTCCTTGGTTGATTTTCTCTTTCTAGCGGCCTTTGGCCTACAACCTTCTGAATTCTAGGTCTCAGCTTCATCTTTTCCGATTTGAACTTGTTCAAAATCATGTCATCCATCGAACTCTTCGGGCCTGTTCCACGGGGATTCCCTACCTAGGATTCCTTCTCGCTTTCACCATTTCTAACAGTCGTTGGCTGGCATCTACCTAGCTCTCGGACCCTAGTTGCCTCTTTGCTTACAATTTCACTTGGAATTCTGAGATGGTCGTGCCCTAGCATCCTTCCGACCTATGGGTTCCGGACCTCCAGCCGCAGTCCTGATTTTCAAACTCACCGACCTCACCATCCGATGTACCTACATTTATTAGGTGCATCAATTGCACTTAAGGGTATAAATATTAGCACCAGCATGTCATTTTCACATGTCAGGAAATTTAGGAAAGTGCAGTGACCCTCCAGCCTTCATCGCCTTCGCACCCAAGAGTTCCCTTCGCCATTCTTTGAGGATTCAACAATGTCATTCATCGGGTTCGTGAGGTATGTTTGTCATCTAGCCTCATGCTTATTTTTTTCAAGTTCATGTTTAAGTAATGGGTTAAAAGGGTTGAAGTTGCATGAATTTGATAGTGGAGGGATTGTGCCACAAAATCCATGTCCTAAAATCTTCAAAACATCCCTTGAAGCACTTAAAATCAAACTCAGAGCATTGTCCTCCCTTCGCTATTCTTCAAACTGAGCTACCGCACCCTCCGGGCCTGAGACCTTCGACTGTCTTAGCCGTTCAAACTCGAAACTTTACAAAATTTCCTTGAAGGAAAAATTATTTGCAGGTTCTAGACTTTGGAACTTCGTCTCCATATTACCGCTCCTCCTTTGCATATAAAATGCCACCAAAAAACACATCACCACAACACTGTAGACGACAAAGAAGTGCCTATGGGACCGCGGGATCACCGCTCCACCGTGAGAGGTGAAAGAGTGGACCACAGTATGGCGGGAAACCACAATACCATGGAAGGAAAAGAGAGGAGCTACGGTAGGGTGGTAGACTGCTCTACCGCAGAGTTTGGAGGACTACCCGACGGGAAGGAGGTAGTCACCGTGCTACCACGAGACATGGAGCCAAAGGCTAAGGTAACGCGGTAAGACAGGAAAAGATGCACAAGAGTTGGAATTATTTCCAACACAGACCTCGGACTTCAGATGGCCATTTGATGCTAAAATTAAAATGAATGCATCCAAAGAACCCTCAGGCCCCATTCCGCGGACTTCCACCCGTTAAAACCTATTTTTTAATGAAAATACTAGGGGCTTGTATTCATTTGAATTAAAAATTGTGCTATCCTTTTTCATAAAAAGTGCCTTCTATTTCCATCCATAAAGCTAAAACTTCCTTTTATTGCCATACTACTGCCACATTTACAAAATTCATAGCCCTCATCTCATATAGCTTTACCGTGGCCCTTTACAAAACAATCTATGGTATCGTGGTTAACAGTAGACAGTGATGACCTTTTACCACCACACCACGGAGGTACAAAGCAAGACCCACGGTTGAGCGATAAGGAGAGCAATGCTAGGAAAATAACTGTCCATTTTGTAGAGGGTCTAAAAGGAGCCCGTAGTAGAGCGGTAGAAAGAACAGAGCTTGCGAATACCACGGTACCGCTAGAGGGAAGGACATAGCCTATAGTACATCAGTAAAGGAAGAGAAGAATGTGACAGGTGAGACTTCCATATCGCGTGGAAAGAAATTATAGCCTGTGGTAGGGCGGTATATAGAGGCATAATATAAAATGCGACTACGATACCGTTGGGAGCAGAAATTTAGCTCACGCTAAAGTGGAAGAAGTGCAGAGATGGAAAAGCATACTTTGCCACCACAGTAGAGGAAAAAGAAAGGCACGGTAACGTGGTAAGAAATTCGTTGCATCTACGATAGTTATTATTATTGTCATATTTGAGTTATGTTTTTCTCAAGCGACACAAATTTTTGCCTCTCATGAGAATAAGAACAAACCAAAACCAAAAGGCGTGAGGGATTTTCTGAAGATATAAAAGGAGGAGATAGATAATGAATAGGGGTTGGTCAGTTAGATAGATAAAGTTTTTTCCAGAATGTTTTACAATGTAGAGACCATGATGCAAGTTTAATTTTTTGGAAAATAATGAAAGACTTTTGTTTTGGTGGTTCGAGTTCGGTGTCAATTGTTTGTTAAAATTATTCAATTATCTGATTGTCTCCAACTTAATGTTTTCTAGTTATTTAAGTTGATATATCCAGTATATATTCAATTCATCAATGCACGTTTGTTGTATCTATGTGATGTGATTATTTGGTTTCTTCAAGAAAGAATTAAATTCCTTTTGGTCGATCACGATAATTGGGAAATATTATGTGGATCAGTAAGAAGAGTTAGATAATTAGGATTGGCTACATCTGGTAGGGTTTTCCAATCATTATCTTACATGTTTATACAAGTTATAAAAAAATACTTGTGTGCCAAACAATTTGAATTTATGCCAAACAGAATCCATCTATCAAATACTTTCATTGGACTTCATTTTACCCAACAAGGCATTGGTCTTGCCTATTTTTATTCATTTGAATTCATTAAATATTCTTTAGACATCTATTAACTAAACATATTTAATTATACAATTCATACCAAATAGGTTTGTATCTTTCCACTTCCAAATTTCCATTGTGGATAGATTGTTTAGAGGAAACACATGGTTCAAATCTCCTTCATGCATATAGGTTTACCTACCCACCTTTAGCAGAGCCTAAAGAGTAGAAGGTTCAAATTCACTATTTGGCCTTGCACATTAGCCAAAAATGTTGTGAGAGCTTGGCAACCTCTCAAAGTTTAAACCTGCATTTTTGAGTCCTAACAGTTTGGCGACTCCACTAGGGATCGTCAAATTGAACTCATGCCTTCATCATAGAGTCAGTACCTTGCAGGAGACTCCACTAGGAACAACAAACTACATAATTTTCTCACTTTTGGAAAGTGAGTGGCGACTCTAAATGAACAAGTGCATTGAAACTGATAAAGTGAAATATACATCAGAAAGTAACCATCCTAGAGTTCAGACTATCAAAATTACTCACAACATGCATGGCAGAAGATCTTTGTATAAGGAGGATCCTAATAATGACAAAAGTAAATGGACTCAAAAGAATGATAAGGGCAAGAAGGTTTCTAATGACATGGGCCCAACAAATAAAGACAAAACATCAAAAGCACACCTGGAGACATATAATTCCTATGGTACATTGGAAAATGAAAACAACCCATCTAGAGAGCCTCACACTCCTGAGGAAAAGAGGAATCCCTTCTATCAACCAGACCCCAAGAAATTTGAGGAGTTCATGGCTAGACTTGAGGCTGAAAGGGAAAGGAGACAACATGAATATGATTAGAAAATGGCATTACTTAAAGAGAATCAGGATGGACTTATCTATGAAGTAGCCATTGAAGAGAACTATGAACACATGGCTCAGGATGAGATAAATGCATGATTGGAACATGAAAGACAAGAAGTGGAAAGAACAAGAATAGAGTATGAGCAGAAGCTCCAAGCGATAAAAGAGATTCAAGAATTGAAGTTTTAGAAAGCTCAGATCAATGCTCAGAGGAAGCTCAGATCAATGCTCAGATGGCTAACTTACCTAAATATGTGCCACCTCATAGGTAGGGGATTAATAATGTAGGGCCTTCAAATCCTCCAAGAGCACAACACAATCAATCAGGGAATCAATATAGACCCCCAAATGCTCCACCACAACATCAAAATGCTCAGCCACCCCCTCACCAACAATATATACCCCCACATGGTCAACAATACATGCCTCCACAAGGTCAGCAATATGTTCCACTCCCTCACAAAAATCCATTGTACCAGTACTAGAATCCTCAAAATCCACCTCCTCCACCATACACAACCATGATTAGAAAATTTGATTTGGTTGGATTTCAAATATATCCTTATCCCATGGATAACAGTTAAAGAAGCATTGTCCCAAAATTCATAAGAAGTAGTGCAATCACAGCTGAAGAACACCTAAGGAGCTTTAATGCATTTATTCAATACTTGGATATGCAATATGAGGATGTGAAAGTGAGATTGTTTATGATGTCATTGATTGAAGATGCTAGAGATTGGTTAAACAGTTTGCCAACAACTTCTATTGACTCCATTCAAGAGTTTTATGAACAGTTCCTCGAGTAGTATGGCAATCAATGTGCACCAGAGTTTGCTCTGCATGAAATGGTAACTATCCATAAGCATCAGAATGAGTCAGCTTATGAATTCAACCAGAGGTTTTCTAAACTACATAATAAGATACCTCTTGGATCCAAATTAGTTGATCCTGCTGCATTGAGTATCCATTTAAAAGATTTTGATCCTAAGACAGGATATGAGCTTAGGAATAGGTGTCCCAAGAATTTAGTTGAAGCTCGAAAGATAGCACTAATTATTGAAAATAATAGGAAAGCTACAGGAATGATTGGCAAGAGGGATAATCCTAGGGTTCCCCAATATACTCCTCCAAATAGGTAGGAAAATTCATACAGAAATGAAAGGCCAAGGTTGCATGACATGCCATATAATATAAATTGGAAGGATGGAAAGCTAGTGATGGATAGGCCAAGGAATAAAGAGACAACTATTCCTTTAAAGAAAAGAGGGGTGTATATGGTAGATAACAATCCTTGGTACTCAATTTGTGACTTGTGACATTCCCTATATCATTGTATTGTAGCTCACTCGGTACTAGGAAAAGACATACCAGAAGACAACAATGAAGAGGATCATAACATCTATTTAACTTCCCACACTCTTCACTTTTCTGAGCAGGGATACTCATCTTTAGAAGGAGGGTATGAGTATGATGTTGATCACCAAAAATACAATGTCCATATGGAAGAACAAAGAGTTTTTTTCTAATTGTGAAGAAAGTGATAATGAACAATGTCCTCCTAGTACATCATATCAAAAAAATAGGTGCAATGTAAGGAGACCGACTGAGGAAGAAATTAAAATATTAACCATTGCAGCAGTTGAGTAGGCCAAAAGCAGATATTGGTTGAGAAATAGAATAGTAAATGAGAATGAAGGTGTTCCAAGAGGAATATTATTGAAGCATAGGAAAATACCCCAGGAAGCTTCAAAAGGGACAGATGATAAGCAGTTTGATAAAAAAGAACAAAATTATGTCCATAAGGAAGAAAATAAATAATTTCCCAAGGACAAACAAAAGTCATATCAGACAAACAAAAAGGAGAAAGATGAGAACAGAGGAGAGCCAACAGAGAAAAAGAGGATGATCAAAACAAGAGGTGCCTCTTTTGATTTCATGCAAGTTTTGTCCTAGGTAAAGATGTATGTCCCATTACTATAAATGATGAAGATCAAAGAGTATAGGGAAAGTGCTATTCAATTAATGTCTAGTGGAGGTAATAAAAGTACAAAACTTGAAAATAAGGAGATTCTTGAAATTAGTAATAAAAAGGAAAAGATAAAAGTTCCAAAGGTTTGTCTAAGTGATGCATTGATGAATTCACCACAAATTGATCCATTATTTACTACCCTACTCATAAATGGAAAGATAGTAAGAAATTTTATGATAGATTAAGGTGCTTCTATGAACATTATGCAAGTAGGGGTGATGAAACATCTTGGTATGTGGGTAGATGTTGAGGGGGGTAAATGTTATGCCATGGATAGTAGACATGTCCCGGTTGTGGGAATTATGAAAGGTGTGGAAGTGAAATTGGATACTTACCCACAAGCAACTTATAATATTGATATAACTATGATTGACACACCTCCTCAGTTTGGAATTCTTTTGTCCAGACAATGGATTGTGGCAGTTGGAGGCAATGTACAGTTTGATTTATCATATGCCACAGTACCAGTCAATGGTGAGGAAATCAAGTTGTATAGATTGTAGTTCCCATAAATAGGTTGATAACTAGGAACATATATTCCTCTACTCAGGGATTAGACATCATGACTGGCAGTCATAATCTACTAAGGACATCATTTAATTGTCAACCCAAGGATGTTAGACTTGAAATGGGTCTGCACAGTATATGCACTAACAACCTATTTCAAACATTTATTCTTCCTTGAAAGTACCATGCTGGAATTGAAATTGTTGGAAACAAACTTTAGCTAACTAAATCTTCTCAAAATGAAAACTAAATCCAGTTTTAAAGACAGGAACTACTCTATCCCTAGTGGCTACAGGAATAGTTGGTAGCTCTATAATTCTGCCAGTTGCAGGAATAGTCACACTGAGGTTCTATGAAAATGAAATATAGATACTCTAATTGCATAAATGAAAAAGATAGACATCGTCCCTAAGTGGGCCCCCTTAGGTAGTGTCTCAAGTACACAACAAATTAGACTGTAAACTCCATGAAACTGATAAGTACATTGCTCACAACTTGCAACTGTATTTTTGGAAATCTAAAGCTATTACATAGTAAACTTCCAGCCCTTTCTCTGAAGGAGAACAGGCTATTTATTCAAAATTGAAACCTAACTAACTAACCTTTCCCTCATCAAATGGGAAATATTTATTACATCATGACCTTTACATTGAAGAAATGGACACAAGCAGAAGAACTAAGTCAAATCAGTTTGGAGAATTAAAGCACCACTATCCTCGATTTATGTGTCATCAAGACGCCTCTACTGGTTTCCTGGAATGCTTCCCTTGCATGGCGGATGACTTAGCAGCTATCTCCTCATTTCTTGTTGTTGAATCGGTCTGCTTTGAATCAGTCCTTCAATGATCTAGTGGAGAGTAAATCTTCTCCTTGAGACTTGGTATCTACAATAACTAATAGCTACTCCTACGGAAAAGGATTAGCTCAACACATTTAACTCATTAAACGATCCATTATCTCATTCATACATTTATTATATATTGGTTTCGAGCAAACAATATTTCGCATATGGCTGTAGGAAGGAATTTCATCACAAAAGTTCACAAGGCACACATCTTCTATCAAACTAATAAAACATTTAAGCAATAACCATGGAAAGACTTATCATAATAACTTGTTATATTAAGCATAAAGTCTACTTCCATAATTACCACTAAATGTCTTTCTCAACATAATAAAAGATATAAAAATGTTTAAAAAAATAGTCTAAAATATGCCAAAAAATGGGCTCATCATTCCCCTCAACCGACTACTTGTTGGTCCCTTCAGCAAGTCTGGCATTCTTCCTCCGAGAAAACTCTCTTAAATCAGCATTCAATTGCTATCCACATTGACCACTTTGAAAGCTCCAAAAGTGAGTCCGCATAGATTCCAACTGCTGCCCCCTGTTATCCTCTGACTTCCTGTTGTATGTACTGTTTTCTCCTTGCACGGCCAAAAGTGGCCATAAGAGAATGGGTGGCTGCATAACCAATGGTAACCAATTCTATTTCTTTGTCCTTGCATTTCTCAGGTACCTTTCTGCTCTCTGAGTGGCTGCATACAGGTTGTTTGGGGTATGTGGCTCTTCCCTTCTTAATTGTAATGGAAAGTGATCCCATCTTGTTTTACTATGTTGCAGAACAACATTGGGGTCATCATTTATAATCTGTGAGTACTAGGTAAAGACTTCTTGTCTAAAGGGTTCAATTATCGGTCTATCCCTTTCATCTTCCCACAACTTCTTCCAGTCAAAGTAAATGCCCATCCCCTTCTTAGATTTGTTTCTCACTGTCAGTGGCATGTTAGTTTCATCATGTTTGTAACTGTCAAACTATTCTCCCCTGCTTATCTCATTCTTGATCCAAGAGATCAAAGCACTGATGTGTATGTCTCCTACATAGCACAAAGGATTCCATTTTGTATCATGATGCACAACCAAATGGTGTAAATAGAACTCACACAAAAGGTGTCTGACATGCCGCTGTGACTCCCTGTATGCATCATAGAATTCCTGGGGAGTGCTCAAAGAAGGGTTTTGACCTTGCCAAATCCTTATAAATTGAAAATTCAAATATAACTTGCTTAAGCACATTACATAAGGGTATGTGCAGGATCATCATGGAAAAAACATGCCCTTAAGTGGCAATAAAAATTATGAAAATCAGACTTAGGAAACTTGACATAAAATTTTGAATAAGTTATCTATATTATTTTAAAAATATGTAAGAATAGAATTTGTAGAAAATTGAATGTAGTTTCTAAACTACTAGGTTTATTTAAAAAAAAAAGAAATCTATTTGGTGAAAATTTGAAATTTTAATGCAATAGTACTTAAATTCCAAGGAAAAAATAAGAAGTAGGTGTTTGTCTAACCAACCTAACCACAATAAAATGATAATATTTTTTTATAATATTTTATATATAAGTAGAGGACTCATGTCCCGATATGATGCATATTTTTTTGCAATTTTTTTCCATGTAAATAATTAATTATGAACTTTTTATTACAAATTTTAAAAAATATAAAAACTCTTATGTCTGACCACCTTAACTTGGTCAAAACTTCATGAAATTCAATTTTTATTTTTTTAATCCTATATTATGTGAAACATAGAATGTGACGCATGTTTTAGATTCAAAAAAAGTGACACCATTTGAAATCTATAGATGTTTTTCAATCAACCTATCAATCAGGACTTTAGTTGTAATTCAAATAAAAAATGAATAATAATTATTTATTAAATTCAAAGTAAATAATAATTTATATTGGTGGAATGCTGAGAATATCCTTTAAAAACCCTTTTCATTTTATCAATTTTGGGTTAAAAAAAGTCGTCAACCACATGGGACATCATATCACTTACATATCGCCACTTTTTGGCCCATCATGATACTGCACATACCCATAAACATGAAAGGGAGACCTACATTGCACTATCTATGGGACAATTTCAACTACCTAATTGAGGGTGTCCGTAAGATTAGCAATTTCTATATCCTTGTTCTGGATTACCCTTTTCAATTTCTCAATTTCCAATTCATAGGCAGTCTGCTGATTTTGAAGTTCTATCTAACATGACACTCCTGTAGCAAAACTTGTGACATGGAGAGGAGGCTTATGGTTAGGAACTTCCTTAGGTGCATCAATATTTCCATGCTCTGCTATTTCAGTTATTTCCTGGGAATATGATTGCTCAGGAACTTCCTATTCCATTTCGTCATCCTGCTGCCAGTCCTCTTGTTGTTCTCGCGACATCAAATGTTCTGATATATTTTCTGGAACAACCAGTGATTCATCTATCCCTTCAATATTTTCACTTCTCTCTTCTGATTGAGCTACAACTGATTTTCTTTCCTACCCAATACACACTACCTCTTCCTACAACTATTTTGTTAACCCTTCTTGCATTTTTTCTACAACAACTGCCAGCTCATCAAGGCCAGCCCCTTCTAAACCATGCTCAGACTCACCAACAAAGTGGCCATCTTCTTCAAGTACTGGACTAGAGGACTCTAAAGGTGATGGTGTGGATTATGAGGTACTTTGTGAATGCGATGTTTTCTGGCTCAGAATCCTGGAGCTTCTTCGTATAAGAGTAGGGGTTTCCTTGTGTTTCTTCGGGTTCCTAGTTGCAGGATTAGAATATTCTCCTATTTTTTTCCTCTTGATAGATTTAGGAGCAGGTGTAGGGGTCTTTTTTTGAGGCGATACCATTGGTGACTTTCCCTTTTTCTTTTTAGAGGAGATCCTGGGGGTAACAACAAGGGTTTGTACTAGTTCTTTAGCGATTCTTTCAGAAAGAGGGACTCTGTCTTGCTAGTCAGAGGTTTCATGCATAGAGGGTGCGACCGTAAAGGTCTCAACCTTTGACTAAGAGGTTCATTGTTTAAAAGTGATAGGTTGACCCCTGGGTCCGACATTTTGAACCATTGGTTTGAAATTAACAAAAAATTCCTCCCAGGTCATTTGTGACACATCCCTAAAGGATTTCTCGACAAGCAATTTTATGAGGCAATGATGGGATACAACATTGATTCTTCCCTTCTTATATTCAGAAGCACTATTGGAGAGTAAATTATACAGAAAATCTAGTATGTTCATTAATAAACCATGACACAAATGAGATAATAGCTTAAAATGGTGAGAGTGCAAAATAGAGAACTGACCTTCACATGTCAGGTATTTAATTACATAGCTTGCTCATGGAATCCAATCCTACCTAGTACGAAAAAATCATTTGCTAAGTTCCTTGCTTATCCACGTGCAGAGGAGGATCTCCAGGTCGAGTAAATTCTGCCCTAGCACTTCGTGCATCCCTTGTTCGGGGAAATAGTTTGCCAGCTTGAGGTAACCCTGTTACCTCAGCAATTCTTTCCACTGAGGCATCAATTTTTACTCCCCCGACCTTGGCCTTTCCATTGCGAAATGTCCTTGTAAATTCCTCAGCAATAGCTTCATCAAACATGACAAGTTTGATAAAATAGTTGAGCCACCCATACTGTCTAAATGGCGGAAAATGTTGTACGTCCTGTAACAAGGCATTGTGGTATGTCGGCTCATGCTTAATGGGCTAGCCTCCAATTTTTATGCTTATCTTACAACTTAGCTCTCAAGTGAGAATTCAACTTGGTTATTTCAATTTCTTTCCTTCTCAATTTCCACTTCCTGCAACTCAACCTAAAATTTCAAGCTTCTTTCAAAAGATGCAGAAAAAGAAAAAAAATAGAAGGAAGAACTTCGAAAATTCAAACTCAAATTTTATACATAAAAAGATTTATTGAGAGGGGAAAAAGACACATTTGAGAATTATTGCAATTTTCTCAAAATCTCAAGTTTAAGAAAAAAAGGACAGTACACTTGATGTGAAAGGGCTTCATGGCGGTGGAAATTAATGACATGGCCATTAGTTAGGAATTAGGAAAAATGCTTTGAACATGAGGAAAAAGCTGAAGGATATTGCAGCCATATAGGGAAATTTGTTGTCTAACTTAATATCTAACTAAACATAATAAATGAAAATAATTAATCACTCAGTGAGTTAAGTGGAGCTTACCTGCAATGATGCACCGCAAATGACTAATGTGAATCCATTTATTTTATTGCAAAAGGTGATCTTTGGAAACGTGGAAATGGTGATGTGTGATAGGTGGATGAGGTGGAAGAAGAAGAAATGGTACGGATGGCAGATGAAATGATGATATGGAATGGGGTTCCATGAGAATGACCTCTTTATTATGATCTTTTGTGCACTTTCATGCATTGCTTGGGGAATCGAGCCGAGACTCAAATCCTTCAGCTGCAGGATCTATGGTTTCTTGCTCTATTTGAAACTGCTTCAGAAACTCTTCCTTATTAATGGGCTTAGGTAGAGCTTCAGTCAATTCCCATTGACCAATAATTTAAACCTGATGTAATCAATTGTGCTCAGCTGAACTGCACCATTATTGAATACTTCTACAATTTTGTATGGTACCAACCATCTGGTATATAGCTACCCTTGATTGTCCTTATATCTTGAATCATATAGCATTGCCCAGTCTCCTACTTTGAATTTTTTTCCTTTATGTACTTATCATGCCATCTGATCCTCTGATTTTGTACTATTTTTGTATGACGCATGACACTCTTCCTTAGCTCATCCAAGGCACTGAGCTACATGATTCTCTCTTTCTATGTAGCTGTTAAATCCATATCCAACTCCAAAGCTATTCTGAGAGTTTTGTGTTCAAACTCCACAATCATCATAGCTTTCTTCCCATACACCATTTCAAAAGGTGTAAAACATGTTGTAGTCTTCCAAGTAGTTCTATAGGCCCATATAGCTTCAGGTAACCTCACAGCCCAATCCTTCCTATGCAGCTCCACTATTTTTTTCAAAATGGCCTCAATATCCCTGTTAATGATTTCTACATGGCCATTAGCCTGAGGATGATCAGGAGTTGACTTGCTATGCCTTACGTTGTACTCATTTACTAAGGTTGTAATAAGAGTGGAAGTAAATTGTGCTCCTTGGTCTATCACTATTTCTCTAGGAACACCGAATATAGTAAAGATTTATTCATAGAGGAACTCTACTACTTTATTATCTGTAGCATGCTTCATTGGTCTAGCCTCTACCCATTTTTTTACATAATCCGTGCATACAAGAATGTAATACTTACCATTTTAAGGTGGATCAATTGGGCCTACAAAGTCCTGTCCCCATTTATTAAAGGGTGTGACAATAACTTGTGGAAACAAAGGCATTTCATCTGATCTTGTTGGCCTCCCCATCCTCTAACATCTATCACACCTCCTAGTATACTTGGCTGCATCTTTATGCAATGTTGGCCAATAATATCCAGTATTTAAGATCTTCATGTCTATCCTCTTAGCAGCAAAATTTCCACTACAAAGTTAATCATGGCTTGCATGCAGTATGTCACGAGTGTCTTCCTCTCTCACACATCTCCTCATTACTTGATTTGGCCTTGTGTAAAACATGCAATCTGCAATCCAAGAGAAGTTAAAGCTTTTCTCTACTAACAATCTCTTTTCCTTAGGTGAGAGTTGAGGGGGATTTCTTCTTGCAACCAAATAATTTTCTATGTCTACATACCATGGATGAATGACTTTGATGAAAATTAAATGTTCATCAAGAAATTAATCTTCTATAAGTGCAGGATCATCTTTCCTTTGGATTCTAGATAGGAAATCAGCAACCACATTGGCTTTACCTGGTTTGTCCACAATTGTGATATCAAATTCCTGCATCAACAACAACCACCTAGCTAGTTTCCCTATAATTGAACTCTTTTTCATGAGATACCTTATTGCTGCATGATCAATATGGACAAATATTTGATAGCCTATGATATAATGCCTGAATTTTTTGAGGGCATAGATGATTGCTAACATCTCTTTTTCTGTAACAGTGTAGTTGAGTTCAGCTCCTTGTAAGTTCTTGTTGATATAATAAAGTGCATGCTCAGTTGAACCACTCTTTTGTCCTAGGATGAAACCAATAGCATAATTTGATACATCCATGTGAATATGGAATGGAAGTGACCAATCTGGCCCTTTCAAAATAGGTGCTTGTGGAAGGGAAATCTTAAGATCAAGGAATGCTTTCTCACATTCTACTATCCAAGCAAACTCTGCATCCTTCTTTTGCAAACTATATAGGGGTCCTGTTGTTTGACTGAAATCATTAATAAACCTCCTATAGTAGCTAGCATGTCTTAGAAAGCTTCTGAGTTCCTTTTGCTCGGTAGGGAAGGGTAGATTGGAAATGACTTCACTTTTAGAAGGGTCTACCTGTATTCCTACAGCAGAAATGTAGTGACCCAACACTATTCCTTCTTGCATCATCAGTAAGAATTTTTTACTATTGAGTGACAAATTACAATCTTCACACCTTTGTAGTACCTTTTTCAAATTGTCTTGGGCTTCCTCAAATGTTTCACCATAAACAGTAAAGTCATCGATATATATTTCCATGCAATCGTATGAAATATCTAAGAAAATACTAATCACAACTCTTTGGAAAGTTGCAGGAGAATTACAAAGACCAAAAGGTAAGACTAAATAGGAAAATTTTTCCCAGGGGCATGTGAAGGTAGTCTTTTCCTGGTCCTCTGGAGCAATTTTTATCTGATTGTATCCACTAAAACCATCAAGGAAGGAGAAATAATTTTTCCCTAATAAGTTATCCAAGACTTGATCAATAAAGGGTAGAGGAAAGTAATCTTTCTTTGTTGCTGAGTTGAGCTCCATGTAATCCACACACACTCTCCATTTTCCTCCTTTCTCAGGGATAATAACTAGTGGAGAAACCCACTGGCTATCTGAGATTGGGTAGATAAAACCAACATTCAACATTTTCTGCAATTCCTCCTTAACTATTTCTCTTAGGGCAAGATTAATTCTCCTTTGGGGCTGTCTAATAGGTTTGAACTCATTGTTGATGAAAATTCGGTGTGTACATAGCTTTGGATCTAGTCCTTTCATATCACTGTAATTCCAGGCAAAATTTGTCTTGTGGGTAGTAAGCATTTGGACAATTGACTCTTGCTACTCATTGGTAAGTTTACTATTGATATTCAAGGTTTTTTCTACAACTACTTCAACTTGGGAAGTCAATTCAAGCATAGATACTTGAGACAGAAAGGGCATTTCTACTTCATGGGGCAATAAGGTGTGCAAACAGTCAGTTGTTGCAGGATAATGAGCTGAAGTAGGTGGGGGAAGAATTGTCTACAAGGAAAATGGAACTTCTTCACAAAGGGGGTACTCAATGCCATAATTGTTCTGAAGGATATTAGACAATATTTCTTCATCTTCTTGTTTTTCAATAAAAGGCTCTCTGCTAATCATCATCAGGTTTTCCACAGAATTCATTTCTTCTACTTCTTCTCCTAAATTTGGCCAGATTGCTTGTTTAGAATCAAGTTGAGGCTAGGTTGGGGCATAAAGGGTGAGATTCTTGGTGCTATATCCATTCGAGATAGTCATGTTACTAGACCTACATCCTATGTAAGCATCTGCGGTGGCTAACCAAGGCCTTCCTAGAATTACATGATATCCTCCTAGTGTTCCTTTTGGAGACAAGACCAAAAAAACAGCAAGATATTCCCATGAATCTAGGGTGACTACCAAGTCTTCAACTACTCCATCAGGCTTGACAGTTAAACTATCAATGAGCTGCAGGACTGTAGGTGTAGCCCTTAGGTCTAAAATACTTATCTTTACCACAAGGTCTTTAGTCATGACATTAATAGTTGCTCCAAGATCTACTAAAGCATTTTTTATTTGAACCCCATTGATAATGATTTCCACAACAGGACTACCAGGGTCTAAATATTTTGGGATGGTAAGCTTCCCTAGCATCAAATCAGAGAGTTGACCTCAGACATGAACAGTTTGAGGTTATTTCTTTTTCCTACCCGGATTCTCCAAGCATGCTTCCTTAATGGACTTACTATAGATAGGTACTTCTTTTATTCCTTGGAACAAGGGAATCTTTACACATGTGTGCTTTAGTTTTTCATGAATGTCAAAGGTAGGCTCTTCTTTCTTTTGAACAACTTCACCTTCCAACCTTTGTGGAAAAGGAGGTGAATTTTTATCGGGCACCTTAGGAAATGATGGCTTTTGCATGGGCTCTTTGGATGAAACTAAGTAATTAGTATCTTTTTTCTCATTCTCCTCAAGTGGCAATTCTGCAATTATGGGAGGAGAAGGTGTAGGTAGCACTATCCCTGACCGTAAGTTAATATTACTCAAGTTGAGAGCATAAGCAAGCTGCTGATTGGGATTGGTGAAATAAACTTGTTGCTGTTGTTGAGGCTGGTTATTTGGGTTAGGTGCTGCTTGAACAGGGAGTTGGGTTGGCTTTGGATTTTGTCTTTGGTTAGCTGCAGAAGGTGGCATGATTAACTATTGTTGGGGTTGTTGGAGGAAACTAGTGGGTTGATTTGACCATTGCTGACCTCCCCTCCACTAGTTGGACTGCGGCCAATTTCCTTGGGGAGGTTGCCACTCATTTTGTTGTGGTGACTGCCAATTTCCTTGTGGAGGCTGCCACTGGTTTTACTAAGCATTTGGCCAAGGATTATTCCAACTAGGTTCAGAATATTGGCCATAATTTGGAAGGTATTGGTTCTACCACTGACTATTATATGAACCAAAATTTTGCAAAGGGTCCTAAGGCATACCTTGTCTTGGGACCCAAGGCCTACGTTGAGCAACAAAGAACACTTCTTCATCTCCTTTTATTGTTTTGAACTCAGTGGGAAGATGGTGCACCTCCAAATCAGCCACCGCCTTGCAACTGCAATCCTTCTTCCTTTGTTTGCAGTGAGGGAAATATTCAACTAGCATTGCCTTTGCTTCATCTGTATTCCTCCTAGCTTGCATAGTGTCTAGTTGTGTAGCAACCTCATTGATGGTATTTTTCTTGAAGTCAGACAAGAGATTAGAAACCTCCCCCTTAGACACTCCTAAGCCATTTCCTTTTGCAATAGAGGGTCTAAACCCTCTACCTTTCTTCACAGTTTCTCTAGAGTAGTTGAGACAGATCTTCTTGATATCATCCCAATTGCTTTGGGTGATATAACCTTCGACCATGAGGTCTAGTGCCTCTATGAAAGCATCATTGATTCCTCTTAGAAAGAGAAGTTTTTTAGACTCCTCATTCAACTGATGCTGAGTGTTTTTCTGCACAATGAACAAAAACCTTGACACATAGTCTTCCAGGGTTTCATCCTCTTTCTGTGACATCTTGAAGATGTCATCTCCTCTCATATCATTCCCCCTATAATATTCTTTATATTTTCCCAAGAATAGCTCCTTCATTTCATCCCAATTGGTTGCTGCATTACCACCCAACCCATGAACCACCTCAAGCCTGACTCCTTTAGGGTAGAGAGAAACAACTTCATCTTGTGTGCATCAGTTGTGTAGTCATAACTCCTACAAAGGATGTCAAACTCAAATAAGAAGGTATGAGGGTCTTCTGTAATAAGTCCATAGAAATTTGGAAGTAATGAGGCATGGATGTTCTTGAGGTTATTATTGTCATGTAGGTCTGGAATTGGGAATGGAAAAGTAGGCCTTGCCATCCTTTGTGGTCTTACTAGGTTAGCTCCTAGCTGATAAACTACAAGGGCAAGCGGATTATTATATGGGTCTTGGTTGTTGGAAGTTTGTAGATTATTCAGATGTTGAATGAGTGGATTAAGGTCATCTAGCTCATCAAATAGGTTCAAGCTTAACCCTGAGGAAGAAGATGAGGTAATTAAGTCTTGGCCAACATCCAAATATGGTTCTTCTTGGAAAAAATCTAGTTCAATTTCTTGGGTATCTATTCTTCAAGGAAGGAATCTTCCAGATTGGTCTCTTCTTCTATGCATACAAGAAAAAGTAAGTCTAAACTATGGAAAATGTTGGAATGCTGAATTCTAAACTAAATGTTAGGAATGAAGTTCAAAATCCTACTATCATGCCTACAACAGGTTCTTAGTCTAACACCATCCCTGGAAACGATGCCAAAAATGTAGTGCCCATAAATAGGTTGATAACTAGGAGCATATATTCCTCTACTTAGGGATTAGACATCATGACATGCAGTCATAATCTACTAAGGACATCATTTAATTGTCAACCCAGGGATGTTAGACTTGAAATGGGTTTGCACAGTATATGCACTAACAACCTATTTCAGGCATTTATTCTTCCTTGAAAGTACCATGCTAGAAGTGAAATTGTTGGAAAAAAACTTTAGCTAACTAAATCTTCTCAAAATGAAAACTAAATCCAATTTTAAATACAAGAACTACTTTGTCCCTAGTGGCTGCAGGAACATTTGACAACTCTGTAATTTTGCCAACTGCAGGAACAGTCACACTAAGGTTCTATGAAAATGAAATATAGATACTCTAATTGCAGAAATGAAAAAGATAGAAAACATCCCTAAGTGGGCCCCCTTAGGTAGTGTCTCAAGTACACAACAAATTAGACTGTAAACTCTATGAAACTCTTTTATTGAACTGAAACTGGTAAGTACATTGCTCACAACTTGCAACTGTATTTGTGGAAAACTAAAGCTATTACATAGTAAACTTCTAGCCCTTTCTCTGATGGAGAATGAGATATTTATTCAAAATTGAAACCTAACAACTAACTAACCTTTCCCTCATAAAATGGGAAATCTTTATTACATCATGACCTTTACATTGAAGAAATGGACACAAGCGGATGAGCTGAGTGAAATTAGTTTGGAGAATTAAAGCACCACTATCTTGGATTTATGTGTCATCAAGACACCTCTTCTAGATTCTTGGAATGCTTCCCTTGCATGGCAGATGACTTATTAGCTGTCTCGTTATTTCTTGCTACTAAATCGGTCCTCTTTGAATCAGTCCTTCAATGATCAAGTGGAGGCTAAATCTTCTCCTTGAGACTTGGTACCTGCAGTAAGTAACAACTCCTCCTACGACAAAGGGTTAGCTCAACACATTTAACTCATTAAACGATCCATTATCTCATTCATACATTTATTAGGTATTGGTTTTGAGCAAACAATATTTTGCATATGGCTACAGGAAGGTTAACAGTAGCGGTTGTAGGAAAGGCATTTCATCACAAAAAGTCACAAGGCACACATCTTCTATCAAACTAATAAAACATTTAAGCAATAACCATGGAAAGACTTATCATAATAAACTTGTTAGATTAAGCATAAAGTCTACTTCCATAATTACCACTAAATTTCTTTCTTAGCATAATAAAAGATATAAAAATGTTTAAAAACATAGTCTAAAATATGCCAAAAACTGGGCTCATCATAGAGAACCAAGGATGAATCAGATGGTCAAGAATGTTCCTCAGGAACAACTCAATTTTTTCTGTGATGTGGATTTAGGGAGCTTTAGAGTGGAACAGTCTCAGGCTGAATTAGCAAATACTGACCCAATTGATAAGCATATTTCTAAAGATCAACAGGGTGTGTGGAGAATGTATTTTGATGGGGCATGTAGCCAAGAAGGCAATGGAGCTAGAGTAGTTTTCATATAACTTGAAGGTATTGCATTCAAGTATTCATTTTTTGTTAACCTTTGAGTGTACAAACAAGGTGGCAGAATATGAGGCCTTGTTGATTGGTTTGAATATGGTTGTCAAGCACAAGATCAAATTGTTAACTATCTTGGGAGATTCTGAGCTGGTTGTCTCACAAATCAAATCAATATATGTTGCAAAGAACAAGATATTTAAACAATATAGAAATTTTGTGTGGGATACAATTGACTTATTTCATTCCTTCTCAATTGATTGGATAGAAAAATCAAAAAACTTGATGGTAGATTTTCTAGCTAATGTAGCCCTGAAAAGAGATGATATCACTATGGCTGGAATATCTTAGGTTGAATTCAAAACAAGACCTGCTATCCCTGACAACATATACAGTTGGCAAGTTTTGAATGATGATTTCAACCTTCTAAATTTTCTTCATTGCATAGATCAGTACGAGGAACATGAGATTGATTTCCATTCTTTTGTGGAATAAGTGGATGTGAAACAAACTGTATTTGGGAAGGAAGTCTTGTAGCTTAAAACCAACAAGCTCCCCAAAGGGCTTGTGGGATTAGAAAGAGTGTATGATGGGAATGATTACTCTCTCATGAAGTAGACACCAGTCAAGAGAGAAGATATTGAAGAAATAAATCTAGGAACTAAGTTAGCACCAAAAAGGGTCTACATTGTAAAGAAGATAAGTTGAACCATCAGGGGAATGTTGATTGCATTATTGAGAAAATATAAACATGTGTTTTCTTGGTCTTATGAGGATCTCAAGGCATACAGAGAAGATATTTTCCAACATGAGATTCCACTTAAACCAGATACAAAGCCATTCAGACAAAAGAAGAGGCCTATTAACCCAACTTTGGAACCTAAGATGCAGGAGGAACTGGAAAAAATCAGAGATGGAGGTATTATTAAACCCATTAGACATTCAACATGGGTCTCAAACCTGGTTCCCATAAGAAAAAAAAATGGGGATATTAGATTATGTGTAGATTTCAGAAATTTGAATGTTGCTTCCCTTAAAGATAATTATCCTCTCCCAAATATGGAGGCAATATTGCACAAAGTAACAAGGTGTGAGCTACTGTCGATGATGGATGGGTTTTCTGGATATAACTAGGTTAAATTCAAAGACTCTGAGCAATACAAGACAACATTTACTACACCGTGAGGGACATATGTTTATGTTAGAATGCCATTCAGTCTCACAAATGTAGGGGCCACTTTTCAAAGGGTCATGGATGTGGAATTTGCAGATTTGATTAATGCTATAATGGTGGTGTACCAAGACAATCTCATTGCTTATTCCAAAAAGGCAAAGGATCATGTGGGGCACTTGGAGAAGATATTCATCAAGGATTTGGAATATGTTATTAGTCTTAATCCTAAAAAATTTCATTTTCCTATTATAGAGGGTAATCTTTTGGGACATATTGTATCAAAAGATGAGATTTGAATAGACCCTGAGAGAGTAGAAGCTATAGACAAAATCCCTATTCCTAAAAATGTCAAAGCAATCCAATCATTTTTTGGTCAAATTAACTTTGTTAGGAGATTTGTATCAAATTTTGCTAAGATTGTTAAACCTATATCCAAGATGCTAAAAAAAGGAGAGAAGATAGATTGGACTGCAGAAGCCATGGAAACCTTTATATCTATCAAAAGAGCTATCAAAGAAGCTCCCATTCTAAAGTCCCCTAATTTTACCAAACCTTTTCAGATATTTTCTTTTGCTTCATTTCACACCATAGCAACTATTATGTTACAAAAGAATGATGGTCATGAGAAACCTGTATATTTTTTCAGCAAATCTTTGCAGGGGTTAGAATTGAAATATGATATTATAGAAAAACAAGCCTTTGCATTGGTCAAATCAGTAAAAGCTTTTAGACCTTATCCTGTTGCAACTAAAGTAATTGCCTATGTCCCACATGCAAATGTGAAAGATATCCTAGTACAGATAGAGGTGATAGGGAAAATATGTAGATGGATTAAAAAAATCCAAGAGTTCAATATGGAAATTTAGATTACCAAGTTGGTAAGAGGGTAGGGTTTGGCCAGGCTACTGGTAGAAACAAACATTGAAGCAAATCAAATCTGCAATATAGAAGGTGAGGAGAATGTAGTTGCAATTATTGAACACACTTCTTGGTACACAAACATAATGTATTATCTCAGGCACATGAAATTCCTTGAGGGGTTGAATGATAATCAAAAGAGAACTTTGAAGCTGCAATCATCTAAGTATGTATTTATAAAAGGGGACCTATTTTGGAAGAATAGGGATGGGATGCTACTATTGTGTCTAGATGAATAACAAGCAAAACATGTCTTGAGGGAGATGCATGAAGGGGTGTGTGGAGGAAATTATTCTGCCAAAACCACTGCACATAAGATTCTTAGGGCTGGCTATTACTGGACTCAAGTTTTTAATGACTCTTTTGCACATGTGAGGAAATGTGAGGCTTGCCAGAAGTTTTCAGGGAAATTCAAGTATCAAGGAGCCTTACCACTTAGACCTGTGTATGTAGAAGCCCCTTTCCACCAATGGAGAATTGAATTCATTTGAGAAATATAGGAAAAGTCAAGTGGAGGATATAAATGGATACTTGTAGCTACAGATTATTTTACTAAGTGGGTGGAGGAAATCCAAACTAAACAAGCAATGAGCAAGGTCGTGGTGAAATTTCTAATGGAAAACCTTATAACTAGATTTGGCACACCAGTGAGATTGATCCTAGATAATGGGATGTATTTTAGATCTGATGAATTCAAAGAATTTTGCAATACATATGGAATTACTATTTCCTATGCTACCCCTTATCATCCACAAGAAAATGGTCAGGCAGAGTCAAGTAATAAAAGTATTTTAAAGATAATAAGGAGGATGTTAGATACAAATAAAAGGGCATGGGATTCAAATTTGAGAATGGTTGTGTGGGAAAATAGGATTACAGTAAAAAATGCAATTGGAAAGTCTCCATTTCAACTGGTATATGGAATGCAAGCCAGGATGCCACTACAAAACCTTTTACTAGTTTATAAATTTATTCTGCAAGAGGATTTGGATGTTTATGAACTAATAAAGGAAAGAATGGAGTAGCTTGCAAAACTTGGTGAAATAAGGAGAATGGCCTAGAAGTCGAATGTGAACTTGCAATCACAAATGAAATACCTTTTTTGATAAAAAGGCCAAAAATAAAAAATTTGAGGAAAATGATCTAGTATTGATGTGGAATGCTCGTTGTCAGGAGAAGGGAAAGCATGGAAAGTTTGAAGCTTTGTGGTTGGAACCTTTTGTGATCATTAGAAAAGGAGGGGAGGACTCTTATTATTTGCAGAATATGTCTGGAGAGGAGCAGGAGTTGCCTATACATGGGCAGTTCCTGAAGCATTTCTTCTCTTAAGGAGTACCAGAGGATTAAGGATTTCCAGTGCATGGAATACTCTTAACAAACCTCTTAAAACATTATTTTCCATGCACAGTAGTTTAGGAATTCAAAAGGGGCTGCGACTTGATAGTACATGGACAATCCCAGAGTCCCCTCATTGAAAATAAAGTTTTATTTCTATGTATAGTAGTGTAGGGTCATTTCCATCCTCCATTCTCAATCTCCTCCATTTTCCACCTCTTTTCATTTTTCATATCCTCTTATGTCTTGGTTTGCTCTCCTAGGGATATTCTGGATTCTTGCAGTGATTGGAAAATCACTCATCCCCAATAGGAGTCACTGCTAGAACCAAATTTTTTATGAAAATACTAAGGGCTTGTATTCATTTGAATTCAAACTTATGCTATCATTTTTCATAAAAAGTTCCTTCTATTGCCATCCACAAAGCCAAAACTATATTTTACCATCATATCGCTGCCACATTTTCAGCCTTCATAGCCCTCACCTCATACCTCTTTATCGTAGCCCTTTGTAGAATAGTCTGTAGTATCACAGTTAATAGTAGACAATGACGACCTTTTACTGCCACACCACGGAGGTACAGAGCAAGACCCACGGTTGAGTGGTATATCTAAAGAAATTCTAGGCCAAACCGCCATACCACGTGGAGAGAAACATTTGACCGCAATAGGGTGGTGATGAAGGAAATAATTCAGACATCACCATACCGTGGAGGGTCAACATTCTGCCTATGGTAGAGCAATAAGGAGAGCAATGCTAGGAAGATAACCACCATATTATGGAGGGTCAACAAGGAGCCCATAGTAGAGTGGTAGAAAGAATAGACCTTATGAATACCACGGTACCGTTAGAGGCAAGGACATAGCCTGTGGTGGAGCAGTAAAGGAAGAGAAGACTGTGATAGGTGAGACTGCCATACTATGTGGAAATAAATTATAGCCCATGGTAGGGTGGTATACAGAGGTGTAACATAAAATTACACCGCGATATCACTAGGAGAAGAAATTTAGCTCATGGTAAAGCAGTAGAAGGGCAGAGATAGCAAAGCACACTGTGCCACCGCAACAGAGGAAAAAGAAAGGTGTGATACCGCAGTAAGAAAGTCGTTGCTTCTGCGACAGTTATTATAATTGTCATATTCCAGTTATGTTTTTCTCAAGGGACGCGACTTTTTTCCTCTCATGAGAATATGAACAGACCAAATCCAAAAGGTGCAAGGGATTTTCTAAAGATATAAAAGGAGGAGATAGATAATGAATAGGGGTTGGTCGGTTAGACAGATAAAGTTTTTTCCAAAATGTTTTACAGAGTACAAACCATGATGCAAGTTTAATTTTGACAAAAATAATGAAAGAATTTTATTTTGGTGGTTCTAGTTCAGTATCAATTGTTTGTTAAAATTATTCAATTATTTGATTGTCTCCAACTTAATGTTTTCTGGTTATTTAAGTTGATATATCCAGTATATATTCAATTCATCAATGCACATTTTCTATATCCATGTGATGTGATTATTTGGTTTCTTCAAGAAAGAATTAAATTCCTTTTGGTCAATCACAATAATCGGGAAATATTATTTGGATCAGTAAGAAGAGTTAGATAATTAGGATTGGTATTCTCCCTCTAGTAGGGTTTTTCAGTCATTATCTTGCATGTTTATACAATTTATAAACAAATGCTTGTGTGCCAAATTTTTTGAAAATATGCCAAATAGAAGCCATCTATCAAATACTTTCATTGCACTCTGTTTTACCCAACAGGGCATTGGTCTCGCCTATTTTATTCATTTAAATTCATTAAATATTCTTCATACATCTATTAACTGAACATATTTAATTATACAATTCATACCAAATAGGTTTGTATCTTTTTGCTTCCAAATTTCCATTGTGGATAGATTGTTTAGAGGAAACACACAATTCAAATTTTCTTCATGCATATAGGTTTACCCGCCGAGGTTTAGCAGAGCCTAAAGAGTAGAAGGTTCAAATTCACTATTTGGCCTTGTACGTTAGCCAGAAATGTTGCGAGAGCTTGAAAACCTCTCAAGGTTTAAACCTGCATTTTTGAGTCCTAACACCGCCCATGGGCCGTCGTTCTCATTCTACTATTTCAAATGGTCGATGGGTGACTGCCTTTTGGCCTCTAGGTTCTGAATGCCTCCCCTTTGCTTGAGTTCGAAGTGAAGTTGAAGTGAAAACTTCAGGTCCTTAGCCTTCATCGGAACCTAAACCCCGGACTTCCACCATCGAGATTCCATTTTGTTTTGACCATCGAAAAATAGAGGAATCAAACCATCCTTTCGATTCTCAAACCCCGATACTCCGGTAGCCACCAAGCATTTAACAAAGGAAATGGAAGGAAAAATTGGACCCTAGGTCTGGTCCGTCGGGTTGCTCCCTCTAGACTTTCATCCCTGGTTCTCTATTTTTCACAGCCATCCTTCAACCACTTCCCAACCTTCGCGGTCCGGGCACCCAAATGACTCAAAACATTGTAAGCCTTGTCACACGTGCTTCAGCCTTGCGGGTTCTAGACTCCAGAACTCCGCCCTCAGAATTTTGTTTCTCCAAAGTCATTGTAAATAGCTACACCTGATGGTTTTCCTTCTACATGGCTCTCAATTCCCTAATAGTGACCCAAATGACTTCCAATTTGAAAATGGACGACGACCCACATGCTGAAATTTGACCTTCTCCCACATGAACACTTTGAATCACTCAAATCTATGGTTGGGAGAAATCATCTAGGTCTCCCTACTCTATTCACCCTTCAAAACAACATTTTAACCAAGGAAGTCTAGCCTCTAGGGCTCGGATCATCCAAATTCCCTCCAGTCAACTACCAATGGTAATTTTGATTAGGTGTTAGATTCCTTGAATGAGTAATTATTCTATCTAACAATGTTTTGCAGGGATTTTGGATAAATTTTTTGCCTTCATGCTTGATTGTGTTCACCTTGCCTCCATGTGCAGAATATATGGAATCAGTTGTAGGAACCTCTGGGGCAGCTGTAGAAAAGGATATAGGAAAGAGAATTGCCAAGTCTCCTTGGGATAAAGAAGATAAAGATCAAATGAAATATTAGTTCAAAGGGGCATCGTTGCACTCCAGAATCATAACCAAGTGGAAGGATATTTTTGACACAAACATCAAACATGTCAACATTGATGATTTCATACAGAGGGTCAGGATCAACCCCAAAATAGACAATGAAAAATTGATCGAAAGTAGTGGCATAGCTAAAGTTGTAGGTTTCCCTCCTACTTTGATTGCATCCGAGCTGGTAATGGCTTGCAGAGAAGCATATCAGCCAGAAGAAAGAACTATTGTTGATAGAGACAGGAACATTTTGGCTGACATGTCACAATCAAGAATAACCAAGACCTTCCATATTCCTATCTTTGGAAAAATGGAGTTGCCTACTATCAATTAATGCAAAGAAATGTGGGATGAAGATCCCATAAAGTGCAAGAAACTCATAAACTAGTATTGGCTAAAAGACAAGCGGAGCAGTGCTGCAAAGGTTCCTCAGGAACTCTTTTGCAGTGACGTCTTCGAAGACTACCATGATTTAGTCACCCTGATTAGCAGAGTAATGGGCCTCCCTGGTGCAACATATTTTCAAGAATGGATGGTCTATTTCATCGAGAAAATTCTTCATGGAAAGGACACCACATTCTACTGGGGAGGAATAATCAGTGACTACTTTCATGAACAATTCATGAACGTCAAAAAGACCTCCAAGTTCTATATCACCTCTTACCTAGTATATTCATTAGCTGATCGGACACACTACAATGGGTTATTTAGGGCTCCGAACGAAGAGTCTAGCAGAGAACTCAAGGCTTACAAAAGGTACCCCCAGCTACAGTTCAGGAACTTCAAAAAGGACTACTATAGGGTGAATGATTCATTCATCGCTTATATCATCAAGCTGCTCGAGGGTGACTTTGAAAGAATAGTCTCCCATAGTGCTCGAGCTTTTCTCAAATAGTATGCCTTCCTATTTATCCAATATCCTAAGTTCGCCTACATCTGCGCCCAGGGATTCTCAGAAAAGCCAAACAAGCTGCCTTGGTACCCTAATGACTAGATAATATTGTTAGAACTCTCTTGGTAGTTGTGGCACATTCATGCTATCCTAAGAAAAAAACATCTAGCGGGGATCCCTTATCCCCTTACACTCGGCCAGGGGATGTATGAGCTTTATACTTCCCAATGTGTAGGAAATTCAAAGAAAGAGTTGGCAAAATACCATCTCAAATCCCACTTGGCCAGGCCACGGATGGATCCATACGACCATCTCAAAAAAGAAATTGGACAAGAATATGGTCACATCCACAATGTCAAGTTTTTTTGGGCAGATTGTAAAGATGATTTCGAAGTGCGGATAAGGAAATATATGTGGATGACCACATGCTTTGTAAAAAGGGTGAACTTGTTCCCGGTACAAGATCAGTTGGAAGAGGAGGAAAGCACTGTAATTGACCTTGTGTACAATGACATCACTAATCTACCACTACCAATGATTGATTGGGATGAGCAAGAGGTCGACAAGCTTGGAATTCTCACAAAGCCTATTGAGGCTTGAACGAAGAAATGGATTGATGAGGAGGTTTTCTGATTGAAACAAAAGGGGGTCGTCCTAACCTTTAGGGGGGTCGAAAGTGAGCCAAGTGGTTCTAATGGTGGGCCAGCTACTACATCAATTGAAGAAACATCAAGGTCCCCTCCACCCACTCATTCAAGAAAGAGAAAAGAGGCTAGTGAGCAGCAGTCTGATCCTATGGTGTATGCTAGAAAGGCCTCAGAACGTGAATCTTCCAAGAAACACAAGAAATCAAGCAACATCACTGAAATGCTCATGATTCAAGAAGATCCACTATGTGAGGGAGAGGATGTGGAGATAGATTGCCCAAGGTATCCCCCTATCTCATCTGCTACTACTGCTATCGTTGCCACCACCCCACTGATCCCACATGCAATAGTTGCTACTTCTCCGCCGGCAGTGGATATCTTTGTCCACCTTGTTTCTAGCTCTCCCACAAAGAGGGTCATATCGGTGGATTCATACTCGACCACCACCTCACCAATTTCCTCATCTTCCATGTCCCCTTTCTTCTCTCTTCTAGCTTCCACTGCAATAGCTACCATGCATGTGCTCACGCTCCCTGATTCCTTCACTAAATATTTGCAGAATGTGCCATCTGAGCTCTTGTGGATGTTTGCGAACCCGCCGATGCAGGATAACATGGCCCAAGCAATGACCAGTATCCCAGTTCCTCCCCCTCCTACTGAGCCACCCAAAATGGAGGCCATAATACAAATTTTTGAGGAGTTGGAAAGACGACAATTGGAGGTAGCCAAAAGGTTAGAGGAAGAGGTGGATGACTACCATGAGCATCCAATATATGAGCACCGAATAAATGATGAAGTTGCATATGAATCCTCTAGTGATGATGGCGAGGGTCTAGATGCAAAGATTATTCAGGAGACCATCGATCTCGAGCTTGATGTGGAGCTAGCTAAGAAAATTAGGGAGATTGAAGATAAAGAGGCTGAGAAGCAACCTAGTATTGAAGAAAGGGTCACTTCCATAGAAGCAGAAGGTGATAAGTATCTAGTGGAGGAACATGGTCATACACCTGGACATAATGAAGAGGTATTCCCTCATGAGGAGCAAGAAAATAAGAAAGAAGGAAACTCTATTGTTGGTGAAGAGCAAGTTATAAAATAGCCACAACAAAGAGCAATCAGCAAAAGACGAAATGCTACAGTGTTGTCACTAGAGGCCAAAATAGGAATATGGACACAAGTGTATTTTAAAATGAAGTATATATTGGGGATACGTGATACCCTAATGTAAGTGAATATTGGCCACACAATGAGATCAAATCTTGGCCACATGTTTTTCCTTTTGGACACTATAAATAGGGGTCTCCTCCTCTCATTTTGAGAGAGTTGAGTTGTTGTAAAGACATGTTACATAAATTTTAATAGAAATACATTGACATTGATGTATTTTTGAGTTTCTACTCATGTTTCGTGATTCTTCTCTCATAGTTAGATGATCTAGTTGAATTTACTTTGTTGTTTTAGTTTCTTTTCAGTTTTCTTTGGTATATTTAGTAATGTTTTTCCATGGTTATGAATATTTATGTTGTGTAGATGCCTTTCTTGTCCATACTTTTGGCTATTTGTTGTTGGTAAATGGCCATGTAAAGTTAGTTTGGACTCAAATTTGAAGTTTCCTTTAAATATTTATCCTTGTTCATGTATGTATATGGTGAATGAGTGGTAAAATATCTACAGTCCTTAGAAGATAGCACAAATTTTGTGACACTGTGAAATTTTTGGTTAAGTGAAATTTTGTTTTAAGGAAGTTGTCCACAGTAGATACCTCCATGATCAGAGTTCATTAGTAGTTGCAGATCTAGGAACTTATTCTCTTCCCTACTCTTTTTCCTTTTTTTATAAGTAACCTATACTAAGGTTCATTGCACATTGTAAAGCCAAATCCTAAGTCAGAAATGGAGTTCAAGACTTTCAATTTTGAACCTACAGCAAACATACAACAACTTTCCATCTTTGAAACTCCATTCACAAATCCAACTTCCTTTCATCTTAAATTTCGTAAGTTTTCCCTGTGATTACCATCAAGATCAAATCAAACATCAACTTAGATACTCCATGCAAGTCAAGACCTAAAACCCGAGAGACCTTGGGGTAGTGATTTGTAACTTGTTTGCAGATTTTTACCTTTCAAGAGAGGTAGTGCACCTACGCACTACCTGTGTTGAGAAATTGTGCAAAAAAAACCATCAACAGAACTGGCGCTAGAAGGAGAGCTTCTTTAGAGTTAAGCTGGATCAAATCAGGTCTTTCTCCCCTAAGAGATTCTATAGAGTACTAAGATCTATGCCAAACAAAGGGGAGTTCCAAGAGCTACTGACCCCTACCCGAGAAAAGAGAGAAAAGAGAGGGGAAGCATCTTCCTCCAACATATTCGACCGGTCCATTTTTCATTCACCATAATCCTCCTCTTCTATTTATTTGCCACCGTCTTCTCCTTCATACTTGGCAACACATTCTCTTGCTCATTCGCTTCAAACAGTCTTCCAAGCTGCCACTTCCAAAGGGCTAGATGTTGCCTTCTAGCCCAATGCAGTCCCACTTTTGGGAGTTATACCATTCGCTGCCCCTTTGCAACCACAAGTTAATCTGGCATAGCCGCCTCCACTGTCCCCTCCGATGGTGTGGTTGGGTAACAATTTGTCTCCTTTGTCCTTCAACCTCTATCATGAAATGCCAAAGAAGCCTGAGAGCTTTTGCATGAAGTTCAACCCCAAGGATCGGCAAAGGACAACAGAGGAACATGTCAGAATTTTTGAGATCGCTTTGAAGACCATGTTGATTATTTATGAGGATGTGGCTTCCCAGCTATTTTCCTACTCCTTGGGGGAAGAGGCCTTTTACTGGTACGTAAACTTGTCAGCAGGGACTATCAACATGTGGACCCTTCTAAAGAATGCTTTCCTACAGAAGTTCAAAAACCCAATCAGCCCCTCAGAGTCGTACTGGCATTTTATATCCGTCCAAAGGGAGGTCAACGAACCGATCAGCTCTTTTAATGACCGATTCCATTAAGCATATACTCGGTTATAGGATCTACATGTGTTCAATGATGCTATTTATTTACCTATCTATTATGTAGCATTGGACAATCTTACTACAACATTAGTATAGAGGATGCGACCACCTCCCGCCAGATTGGTCGATGCCTATGTAGAGGTTGTCATTGCCAGGATATGCTTGGGACAAAATATTTATGGCCCGTTGCCCTCTTTGGGACAAGTTGCTCATCCCATGTAGATTCAAGGGCTTCCTCAAGCCCTTCAACAACAAACGCCCCTCATGAATCTAGTACCACAGCTACCCATAGTGCCTCCCCGAGACAGCCAATGAACCAGGTACCTCCGGTTCTGCACTATTTGCTACCCTAGCAACAAAAGGTCTATTCTCAGCTACCCCAAGTCCCGACATATGTACAAATGTCTGAGTTCTCTCCTGCTCACCAAAATCAGTTGGTGTCACAGCCAATGTTCCTTCAAAACATAGCTCCACCACCGAACAACACAGAGAAAGATCGGATCGATGAGTTGACAAAGATGATCAAGAAAATGTCCACGAAGATGACACACTCGAGGAATCAAAATAATTAGTTGCAGGCCTCGTAGAGAAACATTCAAGCCAACCTCAATCATGATAGTCGCGATAGCCATGATAACCGAGACAACTGTGACACCAGCACATTGTCCGGATAGAATTATGATAGGAATCATAATTCAATGTAGAACTTCAATAGAAGGCCCTCCCAAAGGCAAAATCAGATGTGGAACACAAGGACCAATAATGGTGGTGTACTGAAACCTTTCGATCAACCCAACAATAATGAGAAGACTACAAGTGGAGTCTATTTGGCTAAGGTTGCTCTATCTGGTTGGTGCCGCATACACAAACAAAGTTGACATTCTGAGTTGGATTGTCCATAATTTCAAACGCTTGCTAAAATTTTCCAGATCGAGGTCCAAAATGTCATTGATAGCTCGGGATGCAGAGACCTCATCCCTTCTAAACCTTATGATTCCTCGGTGCTGGTGGTCAATCCGGCTCCTTTCCCTAAGGTTGAGAACAACATTCCTAAGAAGGAGGAGGTCACTACAAGCAACAACAAGGCGAAAGAGGTAAGTTCTGAAAGCCCTTTGGCTCAGCTTTTCGATTCAGTAGATAATGGTCTCATAGACGAAGAAGAGCCTAGGGAGGATGAAGCCCAAATGTTTCACCAAAGTACTATCCCTTATGACCTTAGGAATAGATAGGTTGGTGGGCATGCTAGTGGTCCTTTCACTACCTCCACTCTGCCTATTAATTTCAGCACCCCTCTTGACCCAAATGCTAGCAACAACCCGGGCTATCCTTAAGTACCCACACAATACTTTAACAAGAATAGGTAGTAGAATCAAAACCAAAATCAGCCTGCTAGCTCCTTCCAAAATACCACTAGTTCCTCCTGAAATATCGCTTATGATGAAGAAGTTGAGAAAATGGGAGAATATATTGTGGAAGAATTTAAGAAGGTTAAGCTGAGTGTGTTTTCCTTTGAGCTACTCAAGGTCTCGACTATGAGGAATTCCTTGTTTAGAATGATAAATGCGACCCCTTCATCCAGATCAACTCAAGAAGCTCTCGCTAAGAGGGTTTCTTTTGAAGATTCACAAAATGAGTTGTTCATCAAACAGGTTTTAAACAAGAAGGCCGACCCGCCTACAAATCAGCAAGAAAACAAGCAGCCCACCAAGGAAACAGATCAAACACAAGCCCAAAACAAGGGAAATGATAAGGATAAGGGCCAAGTTGTCCAAGTGGATGTTTCCAGAGGATTATTTCAAGGGAAGTTGGAAACTCCCCCCTTCCTATCTACTATCAGAATATTTGGGAAGAATCTGCATAATTGTTTGTTTGATTCAGCAGCTTCCGCTAATGTCATGCCCTTGAGCATGTGCAAAGCTATGGGAATAGTCCCAATCCCTTCTTGATGCAAGGTGACACAACTTGATAAAACCGAGATCAACATAGTGGGTGAGATTAACAAAATACCTATGCAAATTGTTGCTGACCCACAAATACAACAAACCATCGACATCTAAGTTGCGGATATCTCGGACATCTATGGCATAATTTTAGGAATGGATTCCAAAAGAGCACTGAACGAATACGCTACAACTGACTACTCTCACCTTTGGCTACCATGGAAGGGGATGCCAAATCATATTCGAATAGACCAAGAGCCACGCATAAGGTTTATGATCATGGAATACAACAACACAAATGAGGTGTTGTTTGTTGAAATAGAATTGGGAAATTACTATCTCGTGGCATACTCGGATGGACATGAATGCTTTGAAGAGGAGGCAACTAGGGAGATACTTCTTGTCTTGTGTAGCTCACCTGTTGGTTTGGCCCACATTCCTCAAAGTACAAAAGTGTTGATCGAGACAAATGATGAAGAATCCTGCGAGGAAGGCAGCCTTGGATTGCTAGACGACTTCCAGGACTTCATGAAAAAGTGTTTACAAGATCAACTCAGTTTGGGGGATAGCATGAATTTTCAAGAACTCCTTCTGCCTAGCTGGTGTAGGGTACATAATGTTGCTCACTCAAAATTTGAATGTTGTCTATGTAAAACAATAATTGAACATATCAAAGGGCAGGTCACCCCTAAGTTGGAAGTTTGGTCACCATCGCCAGATCAAAGAAACATAGAATCTACGCCACCTCCTAAGGTTGCTGAAATGAGGCTGCCATCTAAAAAAGCCAGATCTGAATTCCAAGGCCAAGGACTCTCCTAATTTTTGGACATTGCGCTTTGACGGATCCATGTCCAACCATGGAGCCAGGGTCGATTTTGAGCTGATCACTCCCAAAGGTAAGTCGTACTTCTCCACTCACATACTTCAATTTTACTGTACTAATAATGTAGCCGAATACAAGGCATTGGTCCTTGGCCTCCTTATGGCATTAAGAAAGGGATTTAAAATGCTACAAGTCTTTGGAGATTCAGAGTTAGTCATCAAGCAGGTGAGAAAGCTTTACTCTTTCTATGATCGAAGATTAACTAATTACAGGCATAGGGTGTGGGATCTATTAGAAGGACAGGATGCATTCAATATACAGTTGATCCCTCATGCTCAAAACTACACCACCAATGCCCTAGCCCAAGAAGTTAGCACCTTGTAGCCACTATCATTTTCTGGGCTCAAGAGGTTCATGGTTTAGCTTACATCCATTTCGTCTGTGCCAGACAATGTCTCATATTTCCAAGTATTCACTGATGATAAGCACATATTGGATTTTATCACCAACTTTGATGTGTTTGTTGCTCAAATAATTGATGAGGTTGAGCCTGACAAGGCTGAACTGGACATAGAGAGAGTCATCAACCTCAAAACCAACACTATCCCCAGGGGGATGGTCCAACTTGAATGAATATTTGACCTAGATCATATTAGAGATCAGGATTAGTAGTCCAAGAAAGACGCCATGAATGTCCAATGTGACACCTACAACCTCGACACACCTGAGGATGCAAGGAATGTATTTATTGGCAAGGTGTGTACACCAGAAGAGAGGAGAGGTATAGTGGATTCTCTCTAGAGGTACTATGATGTCATTTCCTTGAGCTACGAGGATCTAAAAACATATGACACCTCAATAATCATGCACACCATTCCCCTCAAACCGGATGTGGAGTCGTTTTGACAGCAACAGTGCCCTGTCAATGCTTTGTTGGAACCAATTATATATAAGGAAGTGCAGAAGCTGTTGTCTACTAGGATTATCTTCCCAATTCAACATGCCACGTGGGTGGCCAACTTGGTCCCAATCATGAAAAATAATGGAGAGATTAGATTATGCATTGACTTCTGCAATTTGAATAGAGCTTCAGAAAAGGATAACTATCCTGTGTCGTCATTGGATGAGGTACTGCAGATAGTAAATGGCTCTTAGATGATGTCCTTCTTGGATGAGTACTTCGGATACAACCAAGTCATAGTGTAGTACGAAGACTGAGATAAAACAACATTCACCACCAAGGGGCACATTTGCCTATAAACAAATGTCATTCGACCTCATTAATGTCGGTGCTACCTTTCAACGTGCCATGGACATTGATTTTAAGGATTTGATTGGAAAGTGTATAATGATCTACATGGATGATTAAACTATATTCTCAAAACAACACTACAGTCATGTAGCTGATTTATGCAAAGTTTTTCAAAGATGTCATGAATTTGGGGTTTCCCTCAATCCGAACAAATGCAGCTTCAGGGTGACCGAGGGAAAGTTTTTAGGGAAATTATTATCAGAAAAGTGGATCTCCATTGATCCCAAGAGTATCTAGGCCATCATGAAGATTCAGCTGTTGGGCAGCAAGAAAGAGTTAAAATCTTTTTTTGGAAAGATCAACTTTTTCCGCAAATTTATCACAGGCTTTTCCGAAATTGTCAAACCGCTCAATGTTATGTTAAAGCAAGATGCCAAGATTGAGTGGACTCCTGAGGCAAAGCAAGCCTTCAGATAAATTAAATAAGCAATTGATGAAGCACCGGTGCTAGTCAGTCTAGACTATCTGGAGACTTTCTACATCTATTCATTCGCCTCAGATCATTTGTTTGCCAACATCCTGACCCCAAAGGATAATGAAGGGAACAAGCATTCAAATTCCTTCATGAGTGCCCCTTTGAAATATGTTGAGTTGCATTACCACAATGTAGAAAAGAAAGCATATTCTCTTGTTAAAGGAGTGAAGAATTTTTAGCATTGTATCCTATGTTATAAAGTGTTTTCCATAGTTCCTAACCCAACCATAAAGACATTGCTTATGCAGATTGAGTTGGGTGAATGAAGGGAAAAGTGGATTACATTACTATAGGAATATGATATGGAAATTCAGCCAATGAGATTGGTAAGAGGGCAGGCACTTACCCACATGATTGTTGAAGTAGCAGCAGATGTAGGGCCTAAACTCACAGTGCAGCAATATCAACTTGAAGACGTGTCCCCGGGGGAATGGTACGAAGATGTTGTTTAATATCTATTGAATCAAAAATGTCCACCCCACTTATAGGTAGTCCAGAAGCATGCACTTAGGCTGAAGAAAAACAGTTACATGCTACAAGGAACCATATTGTACAAAAAGAATCATGAAGGTATCTACCTGAGATGCTTGGGTAAAGAAGAAGCAGACCGGGTCCTGAAGGAATTCCATGACAAGTTCGGTATTGGTCACAGATCCGACTGGTCTACCGCACATCAAATATTGAGAGTAGGATATTATTGGCTGACAATATTCAAGGATGCTCATAGTCATTTCCTCTCCTGCTATGTATGCTAGACCACGACAGCCAGAGAAAAGAACGTTGTCCCGTTGCAACCAGTCTTGGAGGTAAGACCGTTCGTGTAGTGGGATCTTGACTTCATTGGTCTGGTAAGCCCTCCATCATCTGTAGGACACAAGTACATTCTAACTACTTCTGATTATTGCACTAGATGGACTGAAGCCATTGCATGTAGGCAATGCACAACTGAAGTAGTTACCATTTTTCTAGAAAGTTTTATTTTGAATCATTTCGATTGTCCTTATGCACTGGTATGTGATAATGGCCCTACATTTGCTTCATTAAAATTTTCTACTTGGGCCTTTGACTATGGAATCACTCTCAATTTCTCATCCAATTACTACCCTCAAGGAAATGGCCTTGTTGAATCCACTAACAAGAACCTGATCATGGTGATTAAGAAGTTGCTTCATAGAAACCCCAAGGATTGGCATACCTAGCTCCATTTTTCCCTTTGGGTAGATCAGACACACCATAAGGCTGCCCTTGGTAATTCTCGTTACCACCTCATTTATAGCTTAGAGCCTATCTTTTCGATACACCTAAAAATACCTACCCTCCAATTCCTCAATGATTTTTATGAAGGAGGGGATCGCAAAGAAGCTTGCCTAGTTGAGTTGATACATTTAGAAGTATGGGACCATGTAATAGAAAATTTTTCCAAACATCAAGGCATTGTCAAAAGGTGGTTTGACCACTAAGCAAAAATCAAGGCCTTCTGAATTTCTGATCTAGTCCTATATTAGGATAAGGCCCACGAAAAGAAAAGGGAACATAACAAATTCGACAAGCTTTGGCTTGGCCCCTTTCAGATTGCTGAAATTCTTGGAGACAATGCTTTTCACCTAAAGAGCTTAACTGGTGAGGACATCTCGTTACCTATCAATGGAAAATAGCTTAAGCATTACTTCCAAGCCTGAGCTCCTTTGGGGCTATTCCTATAAATACTTTTATATAGGTTAGGATAGGTTCCCTTGTTTCGATTTCCTGGTTTGTTTTGTTTTGCTTGTTGCTCGGCTATTATTTTTTTATGAGAGTCTCTCCTCGTTTCTGTTGTGGTGGCAATGCTCGGCTTGATGAACAGTTCACCATTCACCACTACCGATCTATGAAAACCCTAGGCATTGGTTTCCTCTTTTGAACTCTGGACTAATCTAGGATTGCATCCTTTTTTGAATCTCCTGCACTTATCATGGATCATACACAAGATGCACTTAAAATATTTTTGAAGAATTGTGTGGTAATTGCTAGGAGGGCTGGACAAGTGAAAAATCATGGCATGCCACATGACCACATTTCTTTAAGGCATGCCATCTGAAAATTCATGTGACCTTTGTCTATGCTAGAAATACTCTTGTACATGATGATTGTAAGTATTTTTTATGAAGCCTTGAATGACATATGTTTCATTTATTTGTATGGATTCATTTTTTAGGAACTATTATTTGTCTCATTACCATGCTATAGGTAAAATTATCCACCATGCCAAGGAAACGAAGAAGGAATAAACCAACAAATGTGTTAGACTAAAGGTTTTAACTTTGTTAGAGTAAAGGTTTGAACTTAATAATGTTAATTAAGTTACCTTTATTCCTCTCTTAAGATTTCACTTTAGTTTGTATATTGTGACATTTAATAACGATATTAATTATTAAATTTCTACCTATTAGGGTTACTTTTAGGTTTGGGTATGTGCACGATCATCATGGAAAAAATAGGCCCTTAAGTGGCAATGAAAATTTAGAAAATCAGAGTAAAGAAACTTGACGTAAAATTTGAATAAGTTACCTATATTATTTAAAAAATATGTAAAAATAGAATCTCTAGAAAATTGAATGTAGTTTCTAAACTACTAGGTTTATTTAAAATAAGAAAAAATCTGTTTGGTGAAAATTTGAAATTTCAATGCAGTAGTACTTAAATTTCAAGGAAAAAATAAGAAGTAGGTGTTTGTCTGACCACCCTAACCACAGTAAAATGATAATATTTTTTTATAGTATTTTAGATATAAGTAGAGGACTCATGTCTTGATGTGATGCATTTTTTTTGTAATTTATTTCCAAGTAAATAATTAATTATTTTTTCTTTTATTACAAATTCTAAAAAATTTAAAAACTCGTATGTCTAACCACCTTAACTTGGTCAAAACTTCATGAAATTAAATTTTTTCATTTTTTAATCCTATAATATGTGAAGCATAGAATGTGACACATGTTTCAGATTCAAAAAATGTGATATCATTTGAAAGCTATAGATGTTTTTCAATCAGCCTATCGATGAGGTCTTTAGTCATAATTCAAATAGAAAATGAATAATAATTATTTATTAATTTAAAGTAAAGAATAATTTATATTGGTGGAAAGCTGAGAATCTCCTTTAAAAATCGTTTTTGTTTTATTAATTTTGGGTAAAAAAAAATTTGTCAGCCACATGGGCTATCATATCAATTACATATCACACTTTTTGGCCCATCATGAGACTACACATACCCGTTTGCATAATCTCCTTTTATAAGGATTGATCCATTGTATTATTTTCACTCCCTGATTAATACATTTTTTAGCTTTCAGAGCACCCTTGCTTTTTTGTCTCCATCTCTTCTTTCTGTGACAGGTTATTTACATGTAGGTGATCTTCGAGGTCTGTGAAGTTGGATTTCACAACTTCTACATGGTATCAAAGCTCCAAATCTGTGGCTGCCTATTCATTTTTTGAAGATTTCAGCTTATAGAGTTTTCTTTTGTGCAAGGGTTTCAGAAAGATAATTTTTTCTTGTGGATTTGGGGGTCACCTAATTTTCTAGGCATTTTTGGACAAAATGAACCTCACCATTGAGTCTGCAGCGTCCATAAACCCCTATTTTCATATAAAATTTATCCTTTTTGGCCATAGTCGACCGAAAAGGCAAAAAAAAAGTTACCCCAAGGTCATATAGCCTTAGGGCACACTTTTTGAGGCATCAAATGCACGAAAATTTAAAAAAAATGATTTTTGGGGTGCTACCCGTATAAAAGAATAGCATTGCCAGTTTAGGTGGCAGCCACCAGGCCTCACCACCACTGCACCACCACTAGCATCTGCCACCAGTGGTTCTCACTCCATCGCCACTGCAGGCTCCTTAGCTCTGATCGCAGTCCTTTGGAGGACCAGGAGCTAGAGCTCCAACCCTACCAAGAGTTTAGTCCCCGCTGGTGGTCACCTATGTGACCAGGAGCCATGCCGCAAATCCCTGACGAGCAGCCCCCTGGTCGCTGAGAGGACCAGGGGCTTTATTTTTTTAGCCCCAAGTGTTGTTGGAGGGCTTATTGAGCTTTTTCAGCTATTTTCACAAAATCGGTCGTAAAATGGGCATTTTAGCTCTAAGTTTTGAATAAAAATAGGTGTTGGAATGTTGGTTCCAAGACCATCATGATGGTGTGGGATTTTTTCCACAATATTGCATTTTGGTTGCCTTTTTGCGTAGTCAAAGTCAGATGATGGTTTCTGCGCTCTGAGAGGCATATCTTTTGCGTCTGAGCTCTGTTTTGCGCAAATGAATAGGTGTCGAAAAGATGGTTCAGTGATCGAAACAATGATCAAACTTATTTTATCATATTTTGCTCCAAGTAGATTTTATTCATCTTTTTTTGTTTTCACATGTTTTCTTAATTACTTGGACATTTTGGCATTTGGGAACCTCATGTTTGCGTCATTTGGCTCTACATGCAGTAAGGTTAGTTTTCTCAGTTTTTTAATTTGAAAAGTTATCATGGGTTTTTCTACTCACCCTTCAGTTGTAATTTTGGAATGCGGTAATTATGAGTCATGGGAAAAGGGCATACTTACACATTATAGGTGGCTTAATATTCTTCCTTATTTGTATGATCTCATACTTGAACTAGCCACTTTAGAGGGAAAATTAGCTTGGGATATCATTAGAGATCGCATAGTAGGACTTATATTGTCTATTGTTGATCATGACACTGTGTGGGCTATATCGGACATTGATTGTCCTCACCCACTTTGGACATGTCTTTGGGAGATCTATGGAGACTTCAATCTCTCTCCATTCCTAGAGGATCCTGCTTCAGATTATCTCTTACCCATTGCCTGGAGAGAGAATACACCCTTTGATCATGATACTTTAGAGGAGCTTGAGTATTTAGAAAACCTTACATGTTTCGATGGATCAAAGGCTTGTCTCACAGTTCCTACTCTTCAAACTGAGACTTCATCAGCATCTCCCATTGTTCCTAATTTAGTGTTGCAGGCCATCATTCATCTTCTAGACATAGCTACTTTGGACTCTTATGTTGCAGACATATCTTTCTTGTTTGTGGAGTCCCATATTGCATATTTGGAGGATTATTTTGAGGACATTCATCTCCTCTACCTTGATAGTCAGGTTATCATTGTACACCCACCATTATCAGTGCATTCAGAGGTTGCATTTCAGGATTCTCCACATCAGTTTGGATTTGGCATCATTTATTTTAGTTTAGATAGAGAGATTCTTCAACATCTTATCATGGAACACATCTTGAGACAAATTGGTTCATCACTCTTCACAGGGTTTCTTCGACATCATCCTTTGGATCTGTTTCTTCCCAAGGGGAGGAATATCATTTTCCACTTTAGGATTTCCTTTTGGATTCTATATCAAGAATCTACCATTGTGACATGAGTTTCTTCATTGTGAGGGGGCCTTCTTCTCTCTTAATATCTCTCCTATGAAGACCATTGTATATTTACTTATATGATAGAAGTTGTCTATGGGGGGTATCATGTAATCCACCTCCTATCCTTCTTTCATTGGTGCATTGCTTTCCTTTCTTTGCATTCTATTTTGGGGAGGAGTTTTGTTTCCACTGGGTTTTCTCCTTTACCCCGTTTTATTTAGTTTGCATTGCATTTGTATTCGGGTACCTGATCAGGCCTAGTTATTGGGACCCTTGTTTACATTCATGCATTGTAGTTACCTTTGCTTTCTTGCACATGTTTTTAGCTGCACTCTTTCTCATCTTAGGGGGGGTGTTAGAGTAAAGGTTTTAACTTAATTATGTTAATTAAGTTACCTTTATTCCTCTCTTAAGATTTCACTTTAGATTGCATATTGTGACATTTAATAATTATATTAATTATTAAATGTCCACCTATTAGGGTTACTTTTAGGTTTGCACAATCTCCATTTATAAGGATTGATCTATTGTATTATTTTCACTCTCTAATTAATACATTTTTCAGCTTTCAAAGCACCCTTTCTTTTTTGTCTCCATCTCTTCTTTTTGTGATAGGTTATTTGCATGCAGGTGGTCTTTAGGGTCTGTGAAGTTGGATTTCACAACTTCTACAACACGAAGAGTATGAAAATAATAAAGAAAATAAAAAATAATGGATGAGGGAATATCATCAAAAGAAGAAATTGGATACGATTGATGAAAACAATCCAATCGAAGAGGAACCTCAACCATCAAAAAGAGAAAAGGAATTGGCGACACAAAGGTAAAAAATGTGAAAGCATCGTGCTAAGAAAAATTTGAATACCATAGTTGGAGACACACCCTCTATTGCAAGTGAATACGAAGGGACACCATCTACGAAAAGTGAATATGGAGAGACACCATCTACCGCAAGTGAATATGGAGGGAAACCATCTATCGCAAGTGAATATGGAAGAACACCATATACCACAAGTGAATATGAAGGGACACCATCCATGACATCTCAAGTTGAGAGTACATCATCATTCACAATTGACGAAGAAGGTACTCCATCATCCCCATGTCAACCTCAAGGTATGTCATCTATTCACTAGTAGACTTTGGCAAATAAATGACTAGGTGACTAAAGCATTTAGTCACAACAACTAAAAATGACTAAATTCTACTCAGTTTTTGTAACTCAACTATAAATGAGTAAATAAATGACTAATTTGGTCGTTGATTAAAAAATTATTTAGTCACAAAAATAAAAATTACTAAATAGTTAGTCATCAAATCCAAATTAGACAATTTTTTTTTAAAAAGTCAACCAATTATTGGTATGATGTATTCATGCATGTAATTTATTGGCATGATTATTCATGTTCATTGCAGATTCATTCATCTCGCTTGGCCTCGCTTCATTCGTTCATTGAAGACCTCACTTCATTCGTTAGCCTAGCATGAGGCATTTTGATCAGTTATAGTAGCTACTTGCATGTGCGATAAGGATTTGGAGAGGACTTAGAGACTTTGTAAAGGTAGGCAAGGGAAAGGAATTTAGAGTTTACTGCAATAAATTTCAATTTTCCAAGGCCCTCTATAGTGAAATTGGATTTGGGGATGCCCTTTGTAGTGAATTCAGAGGTAATTCAAAACCCTCATTACATTAAACATAAATTTGAAACACTCATTACAATATACTGCTCTTAATAATGTTCCTTTACAATCTTGCCATTGTTTTGCTTCATAATGTGTTTGAGCTAAATGTAATAAAATTTGGGTGTCAGTGCCAAAATAGAATTTCCTCAAACAATTTTGATACATTTTCACTACAAGCGCAAACTATCACTGTGCAAAGTAAACATGTCCTAGATTTACCCACACATCAAGCATCTAAACAAAGATGTTTCATGCAACAACTTCTTATACCTATGTAAAGATTTCCTTTGCAATATCAAATTGACCCCTTTCAACTAGCACTATGACTTCCCCATTTGCAGCATAAACATTTCTTGGTCTTTGTTCCAACACTTTACAATGGCTGCCCCATTTGGAGCATAAACATTTTCACTGCAAGTGCAAATTGTCCTAGTGTAGAGTAAACATGTGCTAGATTTACCCACACATCAGACATTTGAACAAAGATGTTTCCTACAACAGCTTCTTGTACCTATGTAAAAATTTCCTTTACAATATCAAATTGACCCCTTTCAGCTAGCACAATGGTTGCCCCATTTGTAGCATAAACATTTCTTGGTCTTTGTTCCAACACTTAAGTGACCCCTTTTATGACACTAAGATCCTCTTGAGTTATTATTATACTCCTATTTTCCAAGAGAAAAATCCCCAAGGCCCATTGGAAATGAATGATGAGCATTTAAGTTTCAACTTGGTTTCATTTCGAAAAGGGGACATTACATTGTACAAGATTTTTTTAACAACATAATAATTTAATCCACCTATTTGGGATTGTAAAATACAAATAGATGAATTAATCTATTTTCAATTATAAGTTCTTTTAATCTAGATTCTGATAGAAAGATAATGCATAATACATTGAAGGACACATAAAATGTTCTAAAATAAAGACTAAAATAGTTTGCCCATAAAAAACAAGAAAGAGGAAAAATGAAAAGATAACATATATATGATTCATTTGAGGTTTTTGATAAGATCTCATTTAACTATGTCAAATAGATTTGGAAGGGACAAAGCATATTTGATTGACTAAAATTTTGAGGTAGCTTATCCATCATCATTCTATGCATCATCTTCTCTTGGAATGTGTTTCTACAATGCACCAAGCCTATAATTGATTGGGGATGCACTTAAGGTGGATAAAAATTCATCAAATGATTTATGTATGCTTGGAAACATAGAACTGAAAACATATGATTGGCTTAAAGAAAAAGAAATAATTAAAGTAGAACACCAACATGTCTTGGTTGATGAAGCAAAATTAAAAGCTAATGAAGAATGAAGGATTTAGATGGAAAGGAGAAAGCAAGAGGAAGAACTTTGGAAGGTGATGCAACAAGAGGAGAAATTTGAACATGTGAAGGAATTATGGAAGAGAAAATGTACGGACATGGATGATGACGATGATGAGGCTAGTCAGTTTGAGAAGAAACAAAAGAAGGAAAAGAAGAAAAAGAAGAAGGATAAGGACCACAAGGCTTATGATTATTATATGGAGGAACCTAATGTTGCCATGGAAGATGAGGCAAATTATATGAGTGATAAGGCACAAGATGATGAAGAAAATGCCCAAGATCTTCTTGTAGCTGTAGGTCTAGAAGAATCTGATGATGATGAGATAAATTCTCCAGTTTCAACAAAATCACGAAGGAGACATGCATCCTCTGATTCTAAAGATGATGAACCATTACAGAAATATAGTTTAAGAGAAGATGATCCATATGATGATGATTTTTTATTTTTCCTGAGCTTCAACCAAACCTAGCTCCTATTTTCCAAGAGAAAAATCCCCAATGCCCATGGAAAATGAATGATGAGCATTTGAGTTTTAACAAATTCCAAGGGAAGATGATGCATACAATGACAATGGATAGGCTATGTGAAAATTTTCATCAATCAAATATGCTTTGTCCCTTCTGAATCCATTTGACATAGTTAGATGAGATCTTATCAAAAACCTCAAATTAATCATCTGTATGATTCATTTTCATTTTTACTCTTTCTTGTTTTTTATGGGCAACCTATTTTAGTCTGTTGAAACTCAAATGATCATTATTCATTTCCCATGGTCCTTGGGGATTTTTCTTTTGGAAAATATGAGCTAGGTTTGGTTAAAGCTCAGAAAACCTAGACATCATCATCATATGGATCATCTTCTCTTAGATTTTATTTCTATAATGGTTTATCATCTTCAGAATTAGAGTATGCATGTCTCCTTCGTGATTTTTTTGAAACTGGACAATTTGTCTCACCATCATCAAATTCATCGAGACCTATAGCTGTAAGAAGATCTTGGGCATTTTTTGCATCATCTTGTGTCTTATCACTCATATAATTTGCCTCATCTTCCATGGAAACATCAGGTTCCTCCATATAATAATCATAAGCCTTGTGGTCCTTATCCTTCTTCTTTTTCTTCTTTTCCTTCTTTTGTTTCCTCTCAAACTGACCAGCCTCATCATTGTCATCATCCATGTCCATACGTTTTCTCTTCCATAATTCCTTCACATGTTCAAATTTCTTCTCTTGTTGCATCACTTGCTGAAGTTCTTCCTCTTGCTTTCTCCTTTCCATCTGAATCCTTTGTTTGTCATCATTTTTTCATTTTTCTTCATCAGCCAAGACAAGTTGGCATGCTACTTTAATTGTTTCTTTTACTTTAAGCTAGTCATCTATTTTTAGATCCATGTTTCCAAGCATACATAAAGAATTTGATGAGTTTTTATCCACCTTAATTGAATCCCCAATAAATTCTAGGCTTGGTGCATCGTAGAAACAGATTCCAAGAGAAGATGATGCATACAATGACAATGGACAAGCTACCTCAAAATTTTAGTCAATCAAATATGCTTTGTCCCTTCCAAATCTATTTGACATAGTTAAATGATATCTTATCAAAAACCTCAAATGAATCATTTGTATGTTATCTTTTCATTTTTCCTCTTTCTTGTTTTTATGGGAAACCTATTTTAGTCTTTATTTTAGCACATTTTCTATGTCCTTCAATGTATTATGCTTTATCTTTCTATCAGATTCTAGATTAAAAGAACCTATAATTGAAAATAGATTAATTCATCTATTTCTATTTCAGTCCCAAATAGGTGGATTAAATTATTTTGTTGTTAAACAAATCTTGTACAATGTAATGTCCCCTTTTCAAAATGAAACCAAGTTGAAACTTAAATGCTCATCGTTCATTTCTCATGGGCCTTGGGGATTTTTCTATTGGTAAATAGGAGCTAGGTTTGATTATAGCTCAGGAATCCTAGACATCATCATCATATGGATCATCTTCTCTCAGACTCTATTTCTGCAATGGTTCATCATCTTCAGAATTAGAGTATGCATGTATCCTTCATGATTTTGGTTAAACTAGAGAATTTTTCTCGCCATCATCATTCTTCTAGACCTACAACTATAAGAAGATCTTGGGAATTTTATGCATCATATTGTGCCTTATAACTCATATAGTTTTCCCCATCTTCCATGGAAACATCAACATCCTCCATTTCAGAATTGTAAGCCTTGTGGTCCTTATCATTCTTATTTTTCTTCTTTTCCTTCTTTTATTTCTTCTCACATTGACCAACCTCATCATCATCATCATCCCTTTCCTTACACTTACTCTTCCATAATTCCTTCACATGTTCAAATTGCTCCTTTTTTTGCATCCCCTACCAAATTTCTTCCTCTTGCTTTCTCCTTTCCATTTGAATCCTTCGTTCTTCATCAACCAAGACAAGTGGGTGTTCTAATTTAATTGTTTATTTTTCTTTAATCCAGTCATCTATTTTTAGCTCCATGTTTCATGCATACATAAATAATTTGATGAGTTTTTATCCACCTTAAGTTCATCCCCAATCAATTCTAGGCTTATTTGGATCTCATTTTGAGCCTAAGCCATGGCTGCAAGATGTAGATATGCATCCACATAATCAAGAAACTTGAACAATTTTAGCTTGTATAAAAGATTTTATTTTTCAATATCATGTAGCTATTTAAAATACCTAGAAGGATTAAATAGTGTTGTGACTTTATCCCATGGTATCTCAAGTGAAACACTGCCTTCTTCTAGTCAACAGAATAATTCCATATCTTTAAAGCACATAGAAAAAACTGTAGATTTGACACTAGGGCTTTTATTTATGAATTCAACCCAAATTCCATTTCCTCATGCCTCCATAAAATTTTGTTGAGACAAACCTAGTTCATCAAGCTCAAAATGAAGAACCCTAATTTTGTTTAACAATTCAATGGGTACTTCTTCTCTGCTCTTCTTCAGAAGAGACTTTGCTATCTTAAGGGAATCTAAGGTTGCACTGGTGTCTATTGATATTAATAACTCACCCATCTTGATAAATGCAGGGACATCACATGGATCTATGTGAGTTTCCTTTCTTAAAATATCCAAAGCCTTCTCTGCCTACCCTTGTTGAGCATATATATGGTCTACAACTTTTAAGCTCTCATAGTTCTCAGGGTGGACCTCCAGAAACTTTTCAAAATTTGAGAGAGAACTCTTAAGATCTCCTAGCTTCAATTAAACTTGTCCACAAAATCTTGCGACCTCTGGCTTTCCTTGATTGATGCCATGTAGTAACAACCAGTGATGTCATAATCACCTTTACTATGATAAGATCAAGTAAGATTATAATATGAATGAGATTTCATGAGAGGGTGGTTAGTTGAAACAAGAGTTGTCTCAGTCTACTGTTCCACAAGAAAATGTTGCCCTGTGAAGAAAAAATGGTTTGCTAAATGATTCAATGTCATTGCATAATATGGGTATAATTCAAAGGCTCTATGCATCTTTTCCATTCCTTCATGAACACTACCTTTTTCACTAACTATGAGAATCCTACAATTAAAAAATGCACAAAACTAACCACAAATATTTTTCCCCATTTCAAACAGAAAAATTCCAAAAAAAAATGTGTTTAAAACTTGCAAATAAATCCAAATAAAATCACGTTGATTTTCACACCAAAAAAAACCATGAGACCATAGCTTGTTGCTTACTATTATGCTTTGATATATTTTTTCCAAGCATCCATAGCTTGTTCGAAAGCACTTGTTTTAGGCTTTTAGCCATAGAAACAAGGTAGTGAACTGTTTGATAAAATGCTTTGGTAGACAATATGTATGAAAAATGTGGTAACATAGACAAGGTAGTGAACTATTTGAAACAGTGCCTCAAAGAAATTTGGTCTCATGGAATTCCATGAAAATAAAATGAAATTGGTAGTTGCTCCTAGTTATTAGTTATGCAATATGAATTAATTGCATAACTACTTAGGTTGACTTTGTAAAAACTATATTGTAATTAAAATTTTGTCATCTATCAACATCTATTTATTATTTTTGCAATGTCAAGTTTATTTGAGTTAGAAATATGTGCAATGCAATGTAATCAGCAATGTAGATGATTATGAAAAAATAATTGATAGCAATTCATAATATACCCATATATTCCAACCTAAAATACATAAAAAATCCAATCATACACAGCATTATCAAGACATAATTGAGACTAGAATTCGAGCACCAGATTAAATCTTCTTGTCCATTGATTGGTTGAAATAGATATTAAAATATAACATAAGTCTCCTCATATATGTTTCTATAAATTCCTATGATGATGATATCAAAATTCGGTCTTGGTTTCTCTTTTATAAGAGAAGCAACAAGCTTCAGATCATCACAAAATATGGCATCTTTTAAAAATTCATGCCACTTTGTATAAACTAAAATAGACATTATTTTTTCTTAAAACATAGAATAGATAAAGTAGATAACTAATGAAGTATGTAACACTCATGACACCATAGTCCATTAATCTCTGTAAGGCACCTGTGATCACTAAAGATCTATCCAAGGTCCTTTCTCCATATTAATGTATCTAAATGTGTGGTTCTTCCACTATGATAGCCCCAAGGCCTACTGTTCGGGGGGAGGACCCAAATACTTCTACTCCTAGTTGTACACTGTATAATCATGTGATCATTTTTATTCTTGAATTTTCAATATATTTGCAAGGTGAATATTCCATTGGTTGTCCAGTAACGCCTTGCCATCCATGAGAAACTTAGAATATCCAACATCTAGCACTATTATTGCATCCATGATTAAGGAAAACCTGTCAAGACTCAACTTACCATCCTTTTGTATGTGAGTGATGCACTATGGAACAATTTGGCCAAATTCACTCTTCTATTCATTAAGGTCCTTCAAGTGGTCATCATTCAATATTTTTGGCACAAACCACTGATTAAGAGTATGAAACGAATCTACTCTTGTTCTGATCTTTTGGTCCTCTCCTTGCATATATTGGAATTCATCTATAACTATATTTGGCCATCTACTCTATAGGTTTTAATGTTGTAGGAGCCTCAGTACTCCTCTATAATATTCTACAAAAGGTTACCAATGTGTGGTGTATGGGCTGCCAGCTCTTAAAAAGGGGATCCAATATGGGTACATTTGTTTTCATCTTTAGAATCAATTTCCTGTGTCAGTGAGCTGTAGCAATCATGCACACTTTCCAACTTATCCATAATGATATTTTTCCTATGCTCATGGACCTTCTCTAAAACATTACATATTTTCTTATTCACTCATTCCTTATCCTCATTGTTGGCTTTCTTTAACTCTTCAATCTCTTGTCTAAGAATGCTTACTTGTTTAGTAGAAGCACTTTCTATATCAACTAGTGGAGCAGGAGGACGCTGGTATAACATTATTTCCTTGTTATGTGAGGGGCCTGCTCCTTTGAATTGCTCCTTCAACTTCACATTTTCCATGAACAATTCATTGAATTCATCATTTAAAAAAATTTGTTCCTTTCCGTACACTCCCAATCTAGCTTCAATCTCCTTAAATGTAGCTTGGGTGAACATAGTTGAATGCATTGTCATTGTTGTAGCTTCTAGAGGAGATGTATCCTTTAATGTTTTCACCATATCTGTCCCTTTCATTTCCTTCACTACATCTAGTAATCTTGGTTTTTGTGTACTCTTTTGTTTTTCCCAGAATGCAAAGGTTTCAATCTTAGGGTATACCCTATGCCACTTACCCCTTCATTTGAGTCAAACTCAAAAATCAACATTGGGTCCTCCTGTGTTCTCACTTGATCAAGTAAAATCATTTTCTTTAATTCCATACTAGGGACAATAAGTATATTACTTTTCAAAATCATCTCTCTATCCTCTTATGGGCTGACATCAATATTATCAATTCTTAATTCATTAAAATTTTGGGCTACTATTTGGTCATGCTAGGATTCCTTAGCTCCCATCTTATTTATTTCAACCCTTGCTTCAAACTCTCTCATTTTCATCTTAATCCAAAAGTCTTTAAATTTAGGGGTTTTGATAAATTCATCATCTTCAAAGAACTTGCGAGCTGCAACTACCCTATCATCCTCATGCATTTTTGTTTCTCCTTGTACCTCAATATCGACTGTAGCTTTAGGAATGTGGTCTTCAGTTTCAATCATAGTTTGGTCCACTTCAAAATCATCCTTGAAATGTCTTAACACATTAACTGCTTCTTTTGTATCTCCAACCTCCTCACTTATTTCATAGGAAACGAGTGGTTCTATCTATTGTGTCTTTTAGTTTTTAGAAGGTTGTTGTTCAGGAGGTGATCCTGGAGAATCATGACATACTAAAACAGTATCCAGAGTTGGTTCTTTAATTACAACACCACTCGGCCTTTTAGGAGACAATTTGGCAAGTCTCCTCGTATTTGTTGTAGTCTTAAATAATTCATGAAAATTACCAATTATCATATCAATCCTCTTGACAGGATCTGCTTCCTCTACGAAACACCCCAAGAAATCACTATGCTTCATCTTTCTTTCTTCCTCAAGCCTTATCATAACTTCCCATTTTTTTCTCCTCTCAAATACCTCTTGAGGAGAAACAATTTCTGATTACATCTTCTTCATAATCAATCTGGTGAGTAACCATAGACTTGATAAGGATGGTGTGTCTTACAAAATTCATGTGACCCTCAAGGTCAAAATCTCTTTCCTTTCTAGACTCTAAAGAGTACCTTATTTTTATATAATTTTGCAACTCTTGAAGTGTATTAGATCCCACTAATAGTTCCCCACATGTTGCCAAATTGGGTAGAAATGTACCCTTCCTTTGTTTATTCATGACATCCTTTTCCATCCATGGAATTTTCCACATGAACTCTAAAAAGGCTAATCAAAGGGGGACAAAATTTGGTAGTATATGTGGGGCATGTGGGCATCCATAAATCTTGATCATTGTGGTATCTAGTAGAAAAAACCAATCACCAAAGCTATGAGTGTAGTGTAGTAAAATGCATACCTGTACATTTTCACACATGTTTGGTCCCGCCTTGACTTATTTATGCTTCTTTATGGCTTAATTGGTCCTATTTTCCATCCACAAGCCTAATCAACTATATATATTTTATGGAAAATCTCGACAAACATCAAAAGATAAATGTTCACTTAATATTTTTGTCTATGTGTCCTTGATTTGTGGATTGGGACGAAGATGCCACCTTAGGTGTCTTTGTCCTCCATGGGTCCTAGGATCTTGATTTTGAAACCACCTAAAAAGGTCCCTTTTTGGAGTTTGTGCCCCGATAGTTGAGCCTCAGGACTAAGATGCCACCAAGGATATTTTTTTTCTCCTTGGCTTATTTTCAGGGTCTAATTTCAAATTCGGGCATGAATTTTGCCTCCTTTAATTAATGATTCCACATATCAGCTTGTTGTGGTGTAATTTCAGGATATTAATCATGAATAAGTATAAATACAATGTTCCTTCACTCATTTTCATCTAAGAAAGTTGTGAGAGCATCTATTCTAGTAAAATTGATTTCACAAGAGAATTCAAGAGAAATTCATCAAGTATTTGGAGCCATCATCAACTTTCAAGCATCATGTCAAAGATTGTTCTTGCATCATGTATGTTGTGCTAACATTTGTGATGCATGGTTTTGATCTAAACAAGCAAGCCATTCAAGATCTATCAAGTATTTCAAGGTCCATGTCCATTGCAGCCATTGCATTCAAGTTTGCAGCCTTTGCAAGGGTTTGGTGAGTTGTACCATTGTATGTTGTTCACTCACCATTTCCTTCATCATTTCTATTTCATCCCAAGGTTTAATTACCAACAAGGGGTTTGACCAAGGCAAACCCTCATTCACTAACAATCAACAAGTTTTCCATCTTGTCCATGTATGTTTGTAGATCTAGGTTGAAGACTTGAAGATCACTTAGAGTGAAAAGTTGTCAAAGTTGCATTTTCAAAGTTTTCATCCTCATAGAAACTCACCTACAAGTCATATGCAGCTATTTCAGAACTTGAGATCTGAGGAGAAGCAATTGCAAATCTGGGAGCTCAAGACCACATTCACACTTTCCAAAAATTCAGATTGAGACTAAGACGAGATAAACAACTTCTTAGTCCTCCAAGTGGAATCTTTCAAATATTCTTTGGGATTTTGTTTCATTATCCAAAGATTCTATGTCTTAGTCCCAATCTGAATTCAGAGCTAGACTAAGACGAGAGTAAAGGCGTCTTAGTCCTCCAAGGCATATTTTGGCTATCTGTTTGCATTTCCAGAATCCTTTTGGCATCTCCAGGTTTCCTAGGTACACATACCCTAACTTGTAGTTGTTCATTTTTAGTATTAATAAGCTCCAATTTGCTCATTTTAAGTGTCTTACATATCATAGTGTCTTTTCCAAGCATTTTCTTGGTGGTGAACCCCTTAATCTGATAGAACACCCCCTCCTAAGTCCTCCTAGTTGTGCATTGACTCACCTTGAGAGGTTGATAGTCCATCCAATTAGGGTTCCTAGGACATTCTTGAATACTTAGGAGAAAAGTGGTGTTCTATGACCTAAGTTATAAAGTGTTAGAGTTATCATACATTAGCTAATAGTTAATTAATCTTTAATTAATCATTAGTCTAATTTATACTTTGCACTTAAGCTAAACTTAGGAGTGCTTTTATGCTTTATTAATTAAGTTAATATTAGATCATTATGTCTCATCTCATGTGATGTAGACACTTGTCATGATCTAATCCCTTTCTCATTTAGGGCTTTTCTCTTATAAGCATTCAACCCTTATTGTAAATATCTCTCAGATATTATCTAGAGCTTTCATATCTTTTTGAAGTTCTCTTTTGTAGCTTTTCCTTGTTGATGAATATTGCACATATTGTTTATAGATCTCTTGTGTGGAAGGTGTCTTTGTTTCTTGTTCGATCCTATGGATCGTGGTTTTGTGCTTGTTTCACAATTTTAACATGGTATCAGAGCATGGATTCAGCGAACCCCTTCTTGATTTGTGAGATTTTCTTTCTTCAACGAGGGTTACAAGCTTCTGATCTAAATCCCCTTTTTGCAAATTTTGGAGGTGGGTGAGTTTTTAGTGCATTTGTGTGAAAAGGACCTCACCATTGGATCTAGAGCTATCAAAATAGTCAATATTGACCCTTTTTTTGTCAAAATTGGCTTTTGTTTGATAGATTTGTGAGGGTTTGAAGATTTGGTATTTTTTCCAAATCCAGATGGTACATAATTTTTCAGAGTGTTTTGAGCCCAAACAGACCTCACCATTACGTCTGCAGTGGCCAAAAACCCTAAGATCGATTGTGAAATCATTGAAATCTGAGTAGTTGGCATCTAAGGCAAAAAAAAAATGCCAAAAAGGTCGTACAACCCTCCTAGCACGAAAAACAAGGTAAAAAAAATCACAATATTTTTTCCTACACAATTTTCAAAAAAAAATCAAATTGTTAATAATTAAATAAAAAATCCTTTTTCAATAGGCGCACAGGTTTTTTTATACTAAAGTTTGCTTTAAAATTTTTTTTGGAGGGCTTATTAATTCGTCCGTACCCGCAGGGTACCTGCAAATTGTAGGCCTTGCAGGCCAACATCCTTGCCACTGGCGATGGCTATTAAGACCACCATTTGATGGTGGCCTTAATACCACCGTTCGACGGTAGCCTTAATACCACCGGCTGACGGTAAGGGAGGAGCGGGTGGGCCCCACCCAAGCCCCCCCCTCCCCTATTTTTTTAATAATTTTTTTTCTTTATTTAAAATATATATATATTATAGTTTTTTGTATGTTTTTTTAAAAAATGTAAATTTTATGCTTTTACTTTAAAAAATAAAAAGCAAAATCTTTTTTCATATGTTTTTTTTTATTTTAAAAAAATGTAATAGGTTTTTAGCATTTTTTCACTTTAAAAAAATAGTCAAATTTTGCAATTTTTTTGCAAAATAATGTAAATGTAGTCTATCTGGAGAATTTTTATCTACAACACTAAAGTTTATGGACCTCCAAATTTGGATTTTTTTTGACAAATTTGGCAAAGATGTTCTTTTGCCCTTCTCAGCCCCTCTCTATTGGGCTTTTCACTTTTGCACCTCAACTTCCAGAGGCCATATCTCGGCCATACAGTGGTCTTTTGGCATGCAATGTTTTTTGAAATGGGGTGAAATTTTGTGCTCTTCGCACTGGTGTAGGTATTTTCCAGTTTTGACTTCTAGTTTTTTCTAGAAATCTATTTTCTCAGTGTTGTTGTTGTGTAATCCTCGTTTTGGGAACTTTGACATGCCATATCTTCTGTATTCTGCCACATTTTTGGGTGCCATTTTTTTCTTCTGAAAGTGCATGTTTTTTCATGTACTTCATCATGGTGCTATTAGTTTCCTCTCTTTCTATGAAAGAATTGCATTTTCAGCATGTAGCCCTTTTTTGGACATTATGGGCTCACATTGCATGTATTTATCTTATGTAAACACACTGAAATAAAGTGCCACATAAGGTGTATTACGGGATCTTGCACATCACTTTGTGCCTTATTCTACTTGCACTATGATATAAAGTGCCATGGGGGATGATGTTTGCCTTTGTTTTCCTTCATGGCTTTCTCATGTGAGTGTGAATTTTTTTTTCACATCCTTTATATCTACTTGTACTTTCAGGTCTGCACATTTATATGTTCTTGGTTCTTTATCATGCACTACATTTCAGTATTCAATTTCGGTGTACCTGTCATACCTCTCCCTTGTCAGCATTATGGGGGTGTTTCTATTGTTGGCACTAATGCTTCCTTGGTTTCGCATTGGAGTGAGCTATGTATATAGTATTTGTTCCTATGTACTAGGCGGATGCAGCGGCTGGTTACCCATGCATTTTGGTGAGATGGAGCACTTACCATATGGACACTCTTGCATTCCTATTTCTGGAGGTGACCTTCCATTTTCACATGATCAGTTCTTCAGACTTTTGGTACTTTTTCCATCTATATCTTTGAGTTCCAGGTGTTTTCCTTTGTTTTCCATCTGATTTGAGTAGTGCCATTGAGGGAACTCATGCAAATTTATGTCTTCTTGATCCTGATCATCATATATTTCCGTGGAGGTTCCACTTTCAACATTTCAGTAGTCATTCTTCGACAGTTCTTGCAGCTTCTTCATGCTTCAATGGTGTTCTCTTTGTTCATCCTTTGTTCCTATATTTTGGGAAAATCTTGTCTTGTTTGGAGGCTTCTTTAGTCCTTCACTTGGCTTTCATCTCTTTTTGGAGTAGATTTTTTCCCATGAGGTTTTCTCTATTTCTCTGCATTATAGAGATCTTCTATTTGAACATGAGTACCTTTTTTGGCCTTGTTTGTCGGGACCATCATGCATTCTTTTTAGGGTTTATAGCTACTCCCTAAGTTCATCTTAAGGGGAGGTGTTAGAGTTATCATACATTAGCTAATAATTAATTAATCTTTGAACGATTATTAGTCTAATTTATACTTTGCACTTAAGCTAAACTTAGGAGTGCTTTTATGTTTTATTAATTGAGTTAATATTAGATCATTATGTCTCATCTCATGTGATGTATACACTTTTCATGATCTGATCCCATTCTCATTTAGGGCTTTTCTCTTATAAGCATTCAACCTTTATTGTAAATATCTCTCAGATAATATATGGAGCTTTCATATCTTTTTAAAATTCTCTTCTATAGATTTTCCTTGTTGATGAATATTGCACATATTGTTTGCAGATCTCTTGCATGGAAGGTGTCTTTGTTTGTTGTTTGATCCTGTGGCTCATGGTTTTGTGCTTGTTTCAGAATTCTAACATAAAGCACCCATTTTCCTATTGTTCATTTTGGTGAACCTGACTTTTTGTAACATTCATTTTTCTGGTTTTGAGTCCATTACATTCCTAGATCTAGGTTGCATTCATTCTTGCATTGCATTTTGCATTAGTGAAATTACATCTAGGGTTTCTTATACTTAGTGAAATTGCATCTAGGGTTTCTCATATTTGCATTAGTAAAAGTGCATATAGGTTGCATGTTTTCTTTTCTTGCATCATTTCACCTCATTGGAAAACTAAAAAGTGCATTGTTCATCATATTAATTACATCTAGAAACATTCTTATTGCATTCAAAATATAAAAAATTGCACCCAATTTTGCATCCAATTGCTTGTCATTAGTTACTTTTTATTTCCTTCATTTGCACAATTTTTTGTTTCCAAACATCAGGTCCCTGGGTAGGCAACCTAGGAACACTATTATCAACCCAAAATTGTTTGATTTTCTATAAAAAAATCCATACTAGGACAAAAACACTCCTGGTGGCATCTTAGTCCTTCTCTGGTTTCTTGTTGCAATACCCTGTCTGAGTGATTTGCTATCTGTTTCAGCTTCTGAAACGTTCAAATTTCAATAAGAGGACTATGATGCCCTCCCTGGCATCTTAGTCCCTATGGAATTTCATGTTGCATTTTTCCAGATCTAAATCAACATTTATGTGCTTCTGTTTGCTGGAATTGGTTATCTTTTTCAGTGGGTTGACTTTTTGTTTCATCCATTTTACTAAATCTAGTTTAAAGTGCATTGTTGCATGCATTTCTCAATTCCAAATTTGTATTCGCAACATTCCATTTTTGGATCATTGCATTGCATTCCATACTAGGTCTTTACATTTCATTTTAAGTTTTCATAGATTCTATTACATTCAAATCATCAGAAGTAGCATAATTTACATTCATGGCAATTGTGGATAGAATTAGATTCTTGCACTTTTCATTTTTCAACATTACTTCCTAATTCTCTTAGATTAGATTAAATTCAGCAGTCATTAGAAAACAAAAACAAAAATCTAAAAACATCAAAAGAAACAATTCAAAAAATGCTTAACTTTAGAAAAAACATATCATCCAATCCCTTTAGTAGTGATGACTTAGACATGCTAGATGAGTTTCTTAAGAACTTCCTCTCACTAGGCTCATCCACTAAAGGTTTGACACAAGAGGATGAAAGCATTGGCAATCATGACAATCATAATTGTTCTTCTCCTGATACCTCTCCTATTAGTGACGAAGGTATCTCGGTGATAGGAGACACAATCATTGGCAATCATAAAAGTCTTATTTGTCCTCCCCCTTGGAAAGATACTATGACACACAAAGCTTAGATCATGACCACTACTTTACCTAGTCTCCATTCATCTCCCAAAACCTCCCCGATTTGTGAAAATGCTTTAGTGAATAAGGATACAATTGTGAATGATCATGACAAACACATTTGTGTGGAGGGTAAAAGTACAAAACCATGCCACACTTTTATAAAGGAAACGACCAACACTGATCTAACTTTTAAAGTTGAATCATTAGAAAGTGGCATATACATTTTGAATTTGAAATGATGTAAACTAATAAAATGTGTATTTTTTAGTATATTTTATGTTTATAATTTTTTGAAAAAATTAAAAAGTTATTTGACTATAGTTTTAAATAAATTAACACTATAATTTAGTTGCTGATAAAATGCTGAAAAATGATATTACATGAGACGTCAAGCTTTATATAGAATTTTTATTTTTTTTCCTTCAAATTTTTTGTGCATATTTATAACTTGAAACTTTAGGGCATAGATATATAAATATATATTTTAAGATAAATATTTAAATATGTGTGTATTAAAACATGACTATTTCACTCGACGTCAACTTTTATCTTAAATATTTATCTAAAATAGAAAACAAATTATAATATCTTAATCTATATTCTTTTATCTAGGGCATCATATATATATATATTTAATAAGTTTTAGTATTTTTATTGACACAGTAATCAACCTAATATTTTTGTGTTGATAACCTACTTTTAGTAAAAAAATAAAAATAAAATATAAATAATAATTGAACAATTAAAATAGATATATATTTGAAAACTAAAGTTATGAATCTACAAAAGGGTATTTTTACTTTTTTTTTTAAATGTTATTTATATGAGTAGGAATTGTTGAAACATTAAATTTTTTGAATAATTCATTTTTTAGTAAATTGGCCTCAAAGTGGTGCTACATATGCATTTAGCCAACAATTTTAGTTGAAAAATTTGTGGACATATTTAACTTATCTAGAATGAGTCTTACTAGATCATTTGTTTGACCAAACTTGATTTTAAGTTATAAATACTAAAATTCATTTGTGTTGATAAGTTGGCCGAAAGTGTGACACAACTTTGTACTTTTACCCAGGAGGATATTTTGACATTTGAGAGCTATGACAATCCTACCTCTCCTACTCGGGAAGACATTATAGGACATGGGAATATAATTTTAGATAATCATGACAATCAAAACTTTCCTTCTCCTAATATCTTCTCTACACATGAAGAAGATAGTTTAGTGTTAGAAGATATCCTTATTAAGACTCATGAAAATCTTATTCCTCCCTTTCCTGATGCCCCTACCATTTGGAAAGACGTATTTGAACATAATAGTCCAATCATTGGTAACCATGAAACTCATAGTGATCCTTCTCTTGATGCCTCTCATATGTGTGATGAAGCTACTTTACAACATCTAACCACAGTTTGTGATGAGCCTATTGTTTGTCACTTACCTAAAAGCCATCCAACTAAGGTGGATATTTTGGAACAAGATAATGATACCTTAGATGACATTATGAACAACAATCAAATTTCCCCCTCTCCTAATATCTCTCCTATTGATGAAGAACATATTATGGTGTTACAAAATCCAATCGATGAGAATCTTGAGGAAAATATTATTGAACAAGAAAATGTCATCATTGACGTGAAAAATAATCCAACCATTGCTAACCCCCTTACTTGTGATGAAGTTATTCTAGAAGAACCAAACATTGAATGTCATGAACATCTAGTTTGTAGTTCTCCTAAAAACTCTCCTACTAGGGAAGGTACCATGGTGCAAGCAAATGACAACCTTGAAAAAATTCTTGCAATCAATAGTAATATGGCTTCCTTAGACAAAGATGATGAAGTGACATTAGATTCCCCTTTGCTAACAAATCATGAAAACAAGAACAATTTTTTTATGAACATTAGAGATCCTTCGAGTCCTCTAATTATCAAAACCCATAACCCTCAACTTACCAATCATCCACCTTCACAACAACCAAAAGTTCAAAATAAACATGTGCTCATCTTAGAACCACCTAAAAGGAAACTCGATAATGATAACGTTTCACACCAACTGAGTTACAATGACATTGCTCACATATATAACAAAGTGTATACAATCAAAGCCAGGCTTGAACCTATAAAACTTATGAAGTAACTTGGGGAAGGATACAATTCATTAGAACAAGGTATACATCTTGGTTATTGTCCCTCAAAACAAAATCCTTCATTCAATATCCACACTATTACAAAAGATTCTTCCAAGATGACTTTAACTTTGATGCATCTAAAACTCATAGATATCTCATTAAATATGTATCAATTTGCCACTTTGTTTACTCATCATTATAAATAACATTATTTATTTCTCCTTGCCATATAATAGTTGTAGGATCATATTATACTCACTATTGCATGTCATTCCATTTTTGCAAGGAGCAACATATCATCATTCGTTTTGGGCTCACCCTTGTCCTGCACTAAGTGGGGGCAAGAGGTTGATAGCCTTTTCCTCGTATTTAATTTGTCATTGTCTCTTTTGGCTAGTCAATCAACTTTCATGTATATATAAGAGATAGATTGTGATGTGTACGACATGCCTTAAGTTGGCTCGCATGCAACATACTATCTTTTCCTTTTCATCTTTTGGATACTTTAAAGTAATTTCTCACAATATGATGTTAGCAATTTAATTAAAGTGAGGTCATGCATTGGCATTATCTTTAGCATGATTTCATTTGCATTTGTTTTTCCATGTTCCTTGATGTGATTTTATTTCTTCATACAATATGTTTTCCTCTTTGTCGTGACATTAGGAGTATTGTCCTTCAAGAGTGTGACCTATCTCAGCATATTATATTCCCCTTAGTGGTGGTGTGATGCACTACATCCCCTAAATGGTGAATCTTTTATCCTTTAAATGGTCCTCTCTTGGAAACGTTAGGAACGATGTCCACTAAGAGTAAGACCTCACATGAACTAAGAAAAATCCCTTTGAACATCTCTCTTTCTTATTGTGTTGCATTTTTCCTTTTGTCCTTATTAAAGTCATGGAGGTATGGATTTGATATGGACTTCTTGGGGCTCACCTAGTGAACAACTAGCTTCACTAGCCCATGTGAGTGTGAATTTTTGTACCTTATTAAAGTCATGGAGGTATGGATTTGATATAGTCCCCTTGGGGCTCACCTAGTGGACAACTAGATCCCACTATCCCTTGTGAGCATGTGTTTTGTTTTCATAGTGGACAACACATTCCACTTGTAAAACTTATTCAAGCCTAGACCTGGTCCACCACATTGGATGGCCAGTCGAAGCTTGATCCATTGCATTTTTCATTTTCCTTTCTTTGGTGTATTCTTGCAATATAACTTTGGTTTCATCTATCATCTGCAAGTGTGCTCCTTTGTTCCTATGTTGGTTTGTCATAGGATCTCGACCTTGGGGGCTTGATCATCCCTCTTGATCACTGGCATCCTATCTTACTAGAATTTGTACATTTGAACCCCTCTTAATTGCATGGTTGGCTATTTTAGAGTGAGTTTGAAGCAAGTTCATCCTCTCACTAAAGTGGGGGCTAAATATAGTGTAGTAAAATGCATACCTTTGCATTTTCACACTTGTTTGGGCCCGCCTTGCTTTATTTATGCTTCTTTATGGCTTAATTGGTCCTATTTTGCATCCACAAGCCAAATAAACTATATATTTTTATGGAAAATCTTGACAAACATCAAAAGATAAATTATCACTTAATATGTTTGTCTCAGTGTCCCTGATTTGTGGATTGGGACTAAGATGCCACCTTGGGCGCCTTTGTCCTCCATGGGTCCTGGGACCCTGATTTTGAAACCACCTAAAAAGGTCCCATTTTGGAGACTGTGCCTCAAGAATTGAGCCTCAGGACTAAGATGCCACAAAGGGTGTTTTTGTTCTCCTTGGCTTATTTTTGGGGTCCAATTTCAAATTTGGTGGGAATTTTGCATTCTTTAATTAATGATTCCATATGTCATCTTGTTGTGGTATAATTTTGAGATATTAAGCATGAATAAGTATAAATACAAGGTTCCTTCACTCATTTTCATCTAAAAAAGTTGTGAGAGCATCTATTCTAGTAAAATTGAATTCACAAGAAAATTCAATAGAAATTCATCAAGTGTCTAGAGCCATTATGAAGTTTCAAGCATCATGTCAAAGATTGTTCTTGCATCATGTATGCTATTGTGCTAACATTTGTGATATAGGGTTTTGATCCAAACAGGCAAGCTATTCAAGATCAATCAATCATTTCAAGATCCATGTCCATTGCAACCATTACATACAAGTTTGTAGCCTTTGCAAGGGTTTGGTGAGTTGTAGCATTGCATTTTGTTCATTCACCATTTCCTTCATCATTTCTATTTCATCCCAAGGTTTAATTACCAACAAGGGGTTTGACCAAGGCAAACGCCCATTCACTAAAAATCAACAAGTTTTTCCATCCTGTCCATTTATGTTTGTAGATCTAGGTTGAAAAATTGAAGATCACTTCGAGTGCAAAGTCGTCAAAGTTGCAAAGCTACATTGTCAAAGTTGTCATCTTCATAGAAACTCACCTATAGGTCATATTTAGTTGTTTCAGAACTTGAGATCCAAGGAGAAGCAATTGTAGATCAGGGAGCTCAAGACCACATTCATACTTTGTAGATATTTATATTGGGACTAAGATGGGAGAAAAGGCATCTTTGTCCTCCAAGTGGAATCTTTCAGAGACTCTTTGGGATTCTGTTTCGTTATCCAAAGATTTTGTTTGCCTTGAAAAATAGTAGCGGGACTAAGACGTGAGTAAAGGAATCTTAGTCCTCCAAGGCATATTTTGGCTATCTGTTTGCATTTCCAAAATCCTTTTGGCATCTCCAGGTTTCCCAAGTACACATAGCTTAACTTGGAGTTGTTCATTTTTCAGTATTAATAAGCTTCAATTTGCTCATTTTAAGTGTTTTTCATATCATAGTGTGTTTTCAAACATTGTCTTTTACAAGCATTTTCTTGGTGGTGAACCCCTTAATCTGATAGAACACCCCCTCCTAAGTCCTCCTAGTTGTGTATTGAATGACCTTGAGATGTTGATAGTCAATCCAATTAGGGTTCCTAGGACATTCTTGAATGACCTTAGGAGAAAAGTGGTGTTCTATGACCTAGGTTATAAAGCACCTATTTTCCTATTGTTCAATGAGTATGGCCTTGCTCAAGTTTCAAAGCCAAAGGTCTTAACAGTTGTAGCACATGTGTCTGTAGTCTTGGTGGTTGGTGGTCAAGAACTCTCATAATTTTGTACACAAACTCATCATGGAATATCACATAATTTGAACTCTTACATTTGTTGTCCCATTTATAGCACCATTGTTGCACTGGCAGCAAATTCCTCTAATTTTCAATCTGACCCAAACACATCCTTTTTCTCCATCTATCTTTATTCTAGTATAATATCACATGGCACAATAAAAAATATTGCCTGAATGTTATGGGGGCTCTATTTTCCCTGACTTGCAAAAATCCTTCATGCAATGCTTTCTCAAGATATGAGGCAAAATCATACTCAATGTTCATCTTAGGGTTTTGGATCCTCATAGCCATCATTATTAAACTAACTGGCATTCGCTCTTCTGCATCTATCCCAAGTACTTGATAGAGAGAAAATTAGGTTGTCTTGAAATAGAATTAGAAATCTGAGACATCAAATGGTTCAGTAGAAGGAGATATAGGAATCACCCTATTGTTCACATCCCTTTTCATGTAAATGGGGACTTCATCACTTCTATGGGTTCTCCTCAATCTAGTATATTCTTCTTTACTTCTTTGCAAATCAATTTTAGTCAGGGCTTGTTTGTTTAGGTCAAAACATTCAATGATGGCCTCTTTAGTCAAAAAAAATAATGGTGAACCATCTGGCAATCTCACAGACCTAGTAGTAGGATGATAACTCTAAGCCAATACTCTAATGAACTCTACATCTATAAAAAAATTTGGGACAATTAACTTGGCCAAATCTAATGCCCATGGATTTGACACCAGAATCTTGCCCTCCCTTTTTTCATAAAAGTACCGGAACAGTTCCCACCTAGAGATAGGGATATAGGAATCTCTAGAACCATGAGCCACATCATTAAAAACATTCTTAAATCCTCTCTCAATTGATTTAGGGGGTACATGCAAGATAGATTGGTGTAAGGATCTCTTTTTAACCTTAGATTCTTCCTTTTTAGTTTTAGGTTCTTTCTTCTTGGGTGGAATGATTTCCTTTTTAGTTTCAAGATCTTTCTTCTTGGGTGGCATGATGTTTAACTATCTTACTTCTCCTAGTGTATCTGAAATGTAGAAGTCCAAATAATCTTGTACTTGAAAAACTTAATTCACAGTTTAATTATCTTAATTCTCCTATACTTCTAAAATGCAGAATTCTAAACAATCTTGTACACATAAAACTTAATTCACAAGAGTTCTATACACTTACCTTTGTTAGGATGGTTGCAGAGCTTAACCTCCTCAAACTCCCAACTCCTCATACGATAATTTTCACAAATGAGTGCAAAGAGAATGTCGAATTCTTGGTTTAATGACTTCTGAGCTCAGTCATGTCAACATTAATATCAACATTATGCAAAATATTTTTCTCATAGTTCAAGTTTGAACATGCACCATTTATTTTACAAGATCAGAAAGTTGATGTGATTCATGCATTTAATACCACTTTATCACCACCACTAACTATAACTACTATGGGATAGAGAGGTATAAACCACTATACGACATACTTCTTTGTATTTCACTGCAGGGTAGCAAGATCCTTACCTCTATACCGCAAGCTTGACTTTTTTAACCGTCGGTATTGCAGTTTACATTGACGATCACATATGGCTTACCTCCATACTGTATGCATCATCACATCCTTTTGCGGTATAACGGTTCATACCATCCTACTGCATGCCTTTATGATCTTCCTCATGAGATGGTGGGATATTCCTTGCTATACTACACCCTTCATTTCTCCTTCTCATGGTATGGCGATTTATGATTTATTTAAATTCTCTCATAACACCCAATCACGTCCTCATCATAATACTTTCATAGTATGGTGGTAAATATCTTCATGTTGTCTGTTACACACCTTCAACTTGCCAAGGGTTCAGATTACTATTGAGGGATCACGATAACATATTGTTAAGGGATTTGGGATGTTTTCAGTTGGACATGTTTTTGCTTAAGTATATATATGATGAATTTTTCAATTTGGCTTTGTATAGGTCTTTCAGTGTTAGTCACACCTAAAAAAATTATATGTTCAGTAAAATATAAAAAGGAATATAAGGGTCAAGGCTCAGGTCATGGAGCTCAAGGTTAATTGTGATGATAGAACTCAGCAAAATTTTAAGGTTTTAACACACCTCATGATGAACTAAACTATTTGTTTCCTTCATCTTACTTGTGTTATTTTCTTATGAGTTCTTCTCTTGTGAATATATCCCTAAGGAAAATTTGTGTGATACCTGTAATTGTAAACCTCTTCTTGGTTTTTGACTACAAATTATTTCTAATCTATAAACTGAATTATATTTTAAGTTTCCAGTTGCAGTTATCAGTGGATTGAAAAGTCAACAGTTATCAACTTATGAACTCAATAAAGTTTTACTGATTCAAGTTGTTGATTTATACATTATTATTTATTTGGACTTTAGGAAATGAAGACAAGGACTATAAGGTGTAAATTAGATTATAGTGATCATAATGTTGAAATTCCAAAGACAAAATATGAGCGTACGTGTACTGAAAAAGTGGCCAAGAATAATGAATATTTTTTGAGTCTTGGTTTGAAAATGAAAGTTGTAAATCCACTAAGTAGTATATTATTTGTTTAATAGTGTATAATAAAATTTTATAGTAAAGAGATTTATGTATATACTTAGACATAATATGATTATTTTTTATAGGCAACAAAAAGAGCGTAGAGAAAATGTGAAGAAAAACAAAATGAAAAAAAAAATGTAGTGCTGCCTGTTTAAAATGAAGGTAAATTTGTAGCTTAAAAATTGTAAAACTATGTGACTGTAGATATAATTAAGTATTCTTTGTCACAAATTTATTTGTGCATGATTAATCTGTTTAGATCGATTATTTTTCAATGATTTATTCTGTTTAAATCAACTTTGTCTTTTGTAGAATTAGACAAAAGATTGTAGAAGAATGTAGATAGGAGATAGAAGTGACACAACATATACATGGATAAACCCTTTCGATAAAAAAATCCATCAGAGCTAATATTGCTTGTATTAGTTAACCTTAGAATAATATTACAATAACACTGTATCAATCCTTGATTGATATGCTTCCTTTTTCTTCAACAATGCTTCTTCAGAACTTGAAATAAACTCATATGAAACTCTTATGCACTTGCTGCAATATATAGAAAATAATGAGCATTGTAAACTCCTAAGAGTTGACAATTACAAAGCATTAAAGCTTCTCTAAAAAACCCGTGCCTAGATTTTCCAAGTAGAGTTCCACCTCCTAAACAGAAGTCAAACCAAATTCTTCCTCAATTTAGGCACCCCAAAAAGAACACTTAATTGAACTCTGGTCTCGAATATATCTTGTAAACTCCACCTCAAAGTTGGCACCCAAGAATGGGCCCCACTTAACAAAGCCTTGTAAATATCTTCTCATGCAAAAGGTGTTAATTGAAAGATGACAACTTGGGCACCCAAGGTGGGTCCAAGTCAATCTGAGTTAACTGAAACATATCTCTCCATAAATTTATGCAAACAATGTGCATGCTTGATGATCCCCACTTAGCTAAAAGTATCATCTGTTATCTATCATGCAACTAAATTCATTAGTCAAGTCAACTAGTATACAACTCAAAATAACTACATGCAACTGAAGATAACTGAACCATAACTGAACTGAACTGAACTGATACTAAAATGATAGTGTCACTCCATTCTTGTAAATATCAATCCCTATTTTGTAGGAACCTAGACATGCATTACTGAAGTGTTATAAATCCTCCAAACAATTAACTGAAACAAGATGGGTTCCACCTTCCATGTGGGCACCCCATGTGCTCCTATTATTTAGGAACTCAAAATGGATGCCCCCACATGTTCCTATTATTTAGGAATAATTACAAATGTCAATTACATGTTCATTTTATTCAAATTTAATTTCTTTCTAATCCTAGTGTTGGGGAACACTTTCCAAGGACTTAGGAGATAGACGAAATATGTTTAGGATTGCAATTAAATGGAATCCTATTCCCAACATTCTCCCAGTTGACATTATGCAATGCAATTATTCTAAAAAATGAATCATTTAATATAAATCAAGTACAGGACTCAAGGCCAATGGCCTTCCTACACCAAGATAACTTATCTGTAGGAACTGGTTTCATAAGATAATCTAGAGGATTGATCAAAGAGTCAACTTTCTCAATCAATACCTTCCCACTCTCAACCATTTCTTGCACAAAGTGATACTGAACATCAACATTCTTAGTACTAGCATGATATATAGGATTTTTGGCTAAAAAAATAGCACTCTGACTATCACATTCAATTCTAATTTTCTTGCAATTAAAACCAATACCTTTCCCAAGTCTCTATAACCAAATTGCCTCTTTAGTGGAATGTGTAGCAACCATGTACTTTGCTTCTATGGTGGACAAAGCAACCATGGGATACCTCTTACTCATCCAACTAACTGCAGCTCCAAAATAAGTAAACATATAGCCACTTGTCAACCTTCGACTATCTAGGTCTCCTTCCCAATCTGAATCAAAAAAACCATATATGTCCAATGATTTGTGCATAATATCAATATCATTAGCACTATGATAAACCAAACAGTAATCAAAAGTACCTCATAAATATCTAAACACCCTCTTAACATAAGTCCAATGTTCTTTATCAGGGTTAGACATAAACCTACTTAGAACTCCCACTGTTTGGGCTATATCTGGTCTTGTATAGACCATCGCATACATCAAACTACCAGCTACACTAGCATATGTAATTTCAGACATTTCCTCATGATCAAAATCAGATTTAGGACTCATGTCTAAACTTAACTTCGTGCCAATTGGTAAAGGAATATTAATTGGTTTACTATAATTCATGTTAAACCATTTCAAAATAGTATCAACATAGTTTCTTTGACTTAAGCAAAGCTTTATGTTACCTCTATCTCTGTTGATCTCCATACCTAGAATATATTTTGCAGCCCCTAGATATTTCATCTCAAATGTGCAGCTAGAGAGTTGTGCTTTCAATTTTTTGATCATTACCTTACTGTTACCAATAAACAACATGTCATAAACATACAAGATAACAATTAAAATTTTATCATCAATAAAATTTATGTAAACACTATGATCTTACTCACTCCTAACATAACCAGTTTTCAATGCAAAAGCATCAAACTTCTAGTACCACATTCTAGGTGACTGTTTCAATCCATATAAAGATCTCTTTAACCTGCAAACCAAAAATTATTTTTCTTTTACAACAAAACCATTAGGTTGCTTCATATAAATCTCCTCATCAAGATCCCCATGAAAGAAAGCAGTTTTCACATCTATTTTCTCTATCTCAAAATCATAAGCAACAACAATAGATAAAAAAATCTAATAGAAGTTAATTTAGCAACAAGGAGAGAAGATTTCATTAAAGTCAACTCCCTCTCTTTGGGAGTAGGCCTTGGCTTCTAATCTAGCCTTGTGCCTTTCGAGATTACCATCTGCTCCAATTTTCTTTTTAAAGATCCATTTACAACCAATGGCCTTTCTTCCTTTGGGAAAACTCTCAAGATCCCATGTGTCACAAGCATCCAAGGAATCCATTTCCTCATGCATATCTTGTGACCAAATCTTGTTCTCATCTGAAGACAAATCTTACCTGTAAGAATTAGGTTCATGATTAGTACTCATTAAAGCAAATATACAATGGAAATCAGGTGGGCTACACCTATCAATGAGATTTTGTTGTCTTGTGGATCTTCTCAAAGAAGGTCTTCTTGTTCCTCAATATGCTCATCATGAGCATTTATCCCAGAAGAACTCGGTGAACTCTCCTCATCCAATCCATCCAATTGTTCTTCAACATGTGCATCTTCTTGTTTATCAGTTTTTGTCTCAAAATGCACTGTTTGAGAAGTATACTTCTCCTTTGGTTGTTCTTCTCCACTATAAGCTCTAAATTCCTTGAAAATCACATCTCTAGATAAAGTAATTTTTCAAGTTAGAGGATTCCAAAGCTTGTAACCTTTTACATTTTCACCATAACCTATGAATATGAATTTTTATGCTTTTGGATCCAACTTAGACCACTTTTCTTTAGGCACATGAACAAAAGACTCACAACCAAATTCCTTAAATGTGCAACATTAGGTTTCCTACCTAACCACATTTCATAAGGGGTTTTATCTGCAATAGATGAACAAGGAGATCTATTGATTAAATAACAAGTACATATGGCCTTGGCCCAAAGGCATCGAACTAGCTTAGTACTACTTGACATACTCCTAGCTCTTTCCATTAAGGTTCGATTCATCATTTTTGCTACTCCATTTTTTTAAGGTGTATATGGAGTATTTTTTTGTCTCACAATTCCTACATGCTTACAATAATTATCAAAATCCTTAGAACAATATTCACTACCATATCTGATCTCAACACTTTTATCCTATGATCTAGTTGTTTCTCAACTAAAGCCTTAAATTCTTTAAACTTATTGAACACATCAGATTTGTTATGCATAAAATAAATCCAAGTGTATCTTGAGACATCATCAATAAATGTGACATAATATCTAGATTTTCCAATAGAGTCACTATCCATAGGACCCATAACATCTGACTAAATAATCTCTAATAATATTTTTGTTTTATTTGTTCCTTTAGGAAATGAAGATCTAGATTGCTTTCCAAACATACAATGCTCACAAAAATCATTTTTTCCAATATTATAATCAGGAATACCGTCAACCAATTTCTTATTAAGAATGGTCCTAATACCTTTTTCACCAATGTGTCCCAATCTATGGTGCCATAACATACATGTATTTTCAGCTTCAGTTACATTGGCTGATTTATTCAAATTGGAGGTATTAAGCTTAAACAAAGTCCCAATATGAGATCCTTTAGCAACCACCATATTCCCTTTCACCAATCTACAACCAACTTTGTCAAATTTCACATACATTCTAGAATCATTGAACTTAAACATAAAAAGTATATTTCTAGCAAGTCCTAGAATATCTAAAACATCATTAAGGGTATTAACCATACCATCACTGAAACATAACTTTACCTCTCCTTTTCCCACAATCTTTGTTGTGTTATTATCTCCAAAGAATACATTGCCTCCATCATATTCAACATACTTAGTGAACCACTCCTTGTTAGGAGTCATATGATAGGAGCAACCTGAATCAATAAGCCAAGAGTCATCACTAAAAAATTTACATGAAATAATCAATGCATCATTACCGTCATCCAAGGATTTCTTTGTAGAAGCATCAAAACTGTTTTTCTTGTTCTTACAATCCTTCTTTACATGTCCCAATTTCCCATAGTTCCAACACTTTACCTTACTCTTACTAGGGGTTTTAGACCGTCCTTTTGACTTACCCTTTCCTTTCTTGTCTCCCTTAGGTTCCTTTTCCTTAGGCCTACCTCTTACAAACAAGACATCTTGGGAGCCTGTTTTAGACTTCCTCCTCATATCCTCTGATAGGAGAGTAGGAATTATATTTTCCATCTTAGAATCTACACCACTGCCACCGATAGAAACAATTAAATTTTCCCAAGACTCTGGTAAAGAACAAAGTAAAAAAATGCATTTATCTTCATCTTCTATCTTTACATCTATAGATGCTAACTAACTCAAAATAAAATTGAAAGAATTTAAATGATTTGCAGCATAATCACCATCTTTCATCTTTAAATAATACAATTGTCTTTTCAGATACAACTTATTAGTAAGACTTTTGGTTTGATAAATATCACCTATCCTCTTCCACAATTTATATGTGGTAGTTTCATCTGAAACATTCAAGAGAACAAAATCAGCAAGACATGATCTTATGGTTCCTCTTGCCTTCTTATCAAGCTTAGCCCAATCCTCATCTGACATCGACGTAGGTGTCTTTGTCTCATTACAAATATTTAACCATTGATATATCTCTTCAAGGATATCCTCCATTTTTAGTTTCCACATCTCATAACTAGATCCATTGAATCTCTCAATATCTAGACAAGAAGTAGAAGTCATTGTAACACACTTCTTTTACAAATATTCAATAAGTAAAAACTCCTACTACAGCCAAAAAAACTTCAAACTTTAAGAGAAAGGTGCCTCAAACTCTACCCAACCATTAGATCTAAAACCAAATGTTGAGAATGAAGGTAAATTTGTAGCTTAAAACTTGAAAAAATATGTGACTGTAGATCTAATTAAGTATTCTTTGTCATAATTATTTGTGCATAATTAATCTGCTTAGATCAATTCTTCGTAATTGATTTATTCTATTTAAATCAACTTTATCTTTTGTAGAACTGGATAGAAGATTGTAGAAGAATGTAGACAAAAGATAGAGGTGATAGAGCATATACATGGAGAAACCCTTTAGGAAAAAATCCACCAGAAACGATATTTCTTATATTATTTAACCTTAGAATAAGATTACAAGAACACTGTATCAATCCTTGATTGATATGCTTCATTTTTCTTCAATAATGCTTTGTCACAACCTGAAATAAAATCATATGAAAATCTTATGCACTTCCTGTAATATATAGACAATAATGAGCATTGTAAACTCCTAAGAGTTGACAATTACAAAGCATTAAAGCTTCTCTCAAAAACCTACGCCTAGATTTTCCAAGTAGAGTTCCACCTCCTAAATAGAAGTCAAACTAAAGTCTTCCTCAATTTAGAAACCCCAAGCTAAACACTTAACTGAACTCCGGTCTCGATGATATCTTGTAAAATCCACCTCAAAGTTGGCGCCCAGAAATGGGCCCCACTTAACAGAGCCTTGTAAATATCTTCTCATGCAAAAGGTGTTAACTGAGAGATGCCAACTTGGGTGCCCAAGGTGGGTCCAAGCCAATCTGAGTTAACTGAAACATATCTCTCCATCAATTTATGCAAACAATGTGCATGCTTGATCATCCCCACTTAACTAAAAGTATTACCTATTATTTGTCATGCAACTGAAGTCATTAGTCAAGTCAACTAGGATACAACTCAAAATAACTACATGCAACTGAAGATAACTAAACCATAACTAAACTAAACTGGACTAAACTAAACTAAACTGAACTAAACTAAATTGAACTTAATTGAATTGAACTAAACTGAACTAAATTGAACTGAACTGAACTGAACTGAACTGAACTGAACTGAACTAAATTGAACTGATATAGAACTGATACTAAACTGATAGTTCCACTCCACTCTTGTAAATATCAATGCCTATTTTGTAGGAACCTAGACATGCATTACTGAAGTGTTATCAATTCCCCAAATAGTTAACTAAAACAAGGTGGGTTCCACCTTCCATGTGGGTCCCCATGTGCTCCTATTATTTAGGAACTCAAAATGGACGCCCCCACATGTTCCTTTTATTTAGGAATAATTACAAATGTCAATTTACATGTTCATTTCATTCAAATTTAATCTCTTTCTAATCTTAGTATTGGGGAACACTTTCCAAGGACTTGGGAGATACATGAAATATGTTTAGGATTGCAATTAAATGGCATCCTATTCCCAACATCACCATCTCGTAGAAGCTAACACTTTTGTGATTCAACAAATACAATTGGTGAAAACGATAGTTGTGATGATGTGCAGCCTGGTATAACACATCGTGATGTGTAGCCTAGTAGAGCACATGGTGATGTGCAACCTGATATAGCACATGGTGATGTGCAATGTTTTGAGGATCTCTTAGGACTAAGTCTAGGGAGATTATTGAAAAAAATTGAGGAAAAGTAACATGTCTATAGATGGTTTTTTCAACATTAAAGGATGCATTTAATGATGTAGAATTCACAAAGACAAATACTGATCTACCTACTCATGCCACACCTAATGTGGCCAAGGAGCATGAAGTTCCGGTTAATGAAAGTCATGAAGAGAGACCGCTTGCATCTAGAAATTTTGATGGAACTAGTGGATTAGCCAAAAATACTGGTAGTGGTAATTTAATAGATGTGGATGCTTTTTTCAAAAGATAAAGATTGATTCAAGATTTGTATAGATCTACAAAAATGAGTGCAAAAGAAATAAAATTAAAATGCAAGAAGCCATTCTTGCTTGAGGTATCAAGATATGGTGAGCCCATTGGGCCAAATGCTATAAAGTGGGCCACTGAGTTGGGTGTAAGATGTAGGGCCCATTTGGATATTTGCAAATCAAAATTTTTAGAGCAAGATCCACAAGTTGTGGAAAAATTTATACAAAAAATGGAAAATGCTTTTGAGACTATTCGTGAACAAATCTCTAGAAAATATTACAATAAAAGGATGAGATTTTTGATAAAAAATTATAGATACAGTTTCAGAAAAACAATCATGTTGGGAAAAGAGAGGTTTGACTCTATTCTATCTCCCAAAGAGTGGGAGGGATTGAGAGAAAGTATGCATTCTGAAGAATATTTGGTAAAAAGTAGCAGATGCAAGAGAGAAAGAGATAATGTGAGTGTTGTATATTCATTTGTCTAAGGCGGGTTGCATGCCAAAATAGAAAAATTTGTAGTAAGTGTATGGATTTTTGGTTTAATTTACATTGTGTTATTTATTTTGATTTTTTATTGAACTGACTATATGTTGAAATTGACATTGTATTTTAGGTGGAAAACATTAATAGAGAAGAAGGTGCAAAAGATATTGTCAATTATATGGCAGCACTAGATGCTAGTAAATCTAAGAGTAGGATGAAGTTGAAATCTAGTTCGTCAATAGAGATTTCACAACCATTTGTTCAATTCCTACTAGGAGCCTTTATAGATCATGTCAACTCATATGAACTAGGGTACCAAAAGGTAATGAGTTGCATATTAGGTCTTAGTCAACAAGTTATGCAGTTGGTTGAAACTATTAACCCTATGGTTTCTACATGGAATGAGCATAAATCCATGGATTTAGATGAGGTAAGAGGTTCTATTGATCTCATTTCTTCTTGTTTGGAAATTCTATATACAAATTCCTTTTAATATGTAGATTATTGAAATTTGAGCGTAGGAGAATCCATCCCAGTTTCTTTATTGTTGGAGTGATCCAAAAAATGTTCTTTTGTAAAAATTTATAGCTTGCATTCTTTACTTGACTATTGAATGCTTTGTATACTTTTTTGCACAATGATTAAACCACATGTAGAGAAAATTTTTCAAAGCAATAAGAAAACAAAAATGCCTTCATGGTGTTGATAGAGCTTTTGATATTGATAGTGATGAAGTGGACAAGAATGTATAGCATAGTCGTCTTAGTTGTCCTGAAGTTGAGGTAATTAATATAATAGTTGTCAGTTATCTGTCCTAATATTTTGTCATTATTCATGCTTAAAATGTTCTTTTGGAAAAAAATTTATATCTTTTGCATTTTTTACTTGACTTATATTAATTTTTGCATGATGATTAAACCACATGATGCAAAGCAATTATATGAAAGAAGGACAAAAAGGAAAAGGCCATGTCAATATAACTCTTTGCAAATCTTTACAACTTAATGTCTGCAATGAAGTTGATAGTGGTTATGATGATGAACTTGACGAGCATGCACATGATATTCATAGTGGTAGTCGTGTTGAACTTGAGCTGAGTGTTATGAAACCACATGCAAGTAAGTACTATTGAAGTAAGTAATAGTTTTTTTTATGTAAATAAGGGTAATCATTACCTATAATTTTGATAGAAGCTGGCTAGAATAGTAGTGAAGTGTAATTAGCTAGTATACATAGATTATGGAATTAAGGGAGAACATATAAATTACATATGGAAGCTTAGAGATTAGTTGTAAAAGAGTTTTTTATAAAAGCACATACAAAAAATGACTTGTTCCAAGACATAAGACATTACATACAGCTATCAAAAAAAATATAATGTGTTTTTTTTTTTTGCAAACATTTATTGATAAAATCCAAGAAGGGGATACAATTGAGGTGTTGGATCTGCATGATGGTGTTGTTGTGAGCATTGGGCAGATTCACTTACTATCTATTGTACATGGATTCAAATTGAAAGGAACATGAGATGAAAATGTATGTATTTTACAAGTCTCAAGTAACATACCCCTTCCTCATCTAGATAAAATAGATGGAGTTGTATGTCTGAAAGAGAAACAAGGGACCTTTGCGCGGTGGCCACTAAAATATTTGAAAAAAATCTCAAAGTTTTAGTCATAAGTGTAGAAGAGAAAAAGAAGGGTTAGCAATAGTAGAGCGTGGAGAGTGAACTTGCAGATAGAGAATGTACTGAGCCTCAATAATTTGAACCCAAATAAAAACCAAAAAATATAATTTGGGTGTACATTTTGTGAGTAGAAAAGAGAATGTTCTATCTTACTGCACCTATAATGTAAAACCCCTTGATTATGTTTTTCTCTTTTTGTTTGGGTTTCTCTAATTTAGACTAGTGCATTATAGAAGAGGGGATATGTTGTTGTGTAAGCAGTAGACCCAAAGAATAGGGGTGTAGAAAAAGAAGTAAATACAAAGCATATAAAGAGGTGTAGAGAAGAGGAAAAGTTGTAGAGAGTGCAACATACATGTATGTGCAGTTGCAGATAAGTTGCAACATACAATTGTCATCAAAATTGTAATATCTTGCATAACCAAAAAAAAGACATTGTAACTCAGTTTTCTCAATCACAACACTGACAAACACACTTTGTAACAATACATTTTTCAAAGCAAAGACACATTTTTTTCTTGTATTTGTTGTAAGAACATGTTTTCTCAATAAAGTTTTAGTATTTTTCCTTCTTAATAGCCATTTCATTATGTGCAAATGAATGATTGATTATTTTTTTTTATTTTTTTATATGTTTAAAAAACAATTAAAGAATTCTCTCATTTCCAACACTTATAGGTTGAAATCGATGAACAAAAACAATTAAATAAAATACCAATTGACTAAATATACTACCAACTGACAGAAATCAGTGAATAAATATGACTTAATATAATGATTATGCAATTAATATACAATGTATCAATATACCTATCAGTTAATAGAAATTAGTGAACAAAAATAATTAAATAAACTACCAAATTGATCAAAATGGTGATTAAAATTAATCACTAAATACACTACCACTGGATGGTAATAAGTGAATAAAAATGACTAAATAAGTGACCAGTTAACATCAATCAATGACTAAATTAACGATAAAATATACCAGTGAATAAAAGAATGACTGAATAAGTGACTAGTTTAAAACAATCAATGACTAAATTAATGACTAAATTACACACTACTAAATCAATCAAATTAACGACTACATCAATGACCAAATCAATCAATTAGATGACTAAATTAATGAGCAAGTTGATCACTCAGACGACTAAATCAATGACCAAATCGATCAATCAGGCGAGTAAATTATCGATCAACTGGATGACTAAAAATGGTTTAGTCATCAATTCGATCGTGTTATAAATGACTGACAATAAAATACTATTGGTCATGTGACCATGTTCAGTCATTTATAAGCAATTTTTAGTAGTTTTTTTAGTCACATTGTTGTTTTCATACTAGTGATTCCATCCTCTATTGAAGGTACACGATCTAGCCCAACTCACTTAAATATTGATAAAATTCCTAATGTTGAGATGTATGTACCTAGGAGAACACCACCTAGAATTCTGTGTAGAAATCCAAAGTATTTGATTAATATTGATGAGAATATTTCACAGAACATGGAAGGTAAGATTCTAGAACACATTTGTAGAAGATATGTTGATAATATTTGGAAATTGTTCTTTGAAAGGCTAAATGAGACCGCAAGATGTCAACTATTTGTTAAAATGATGCAAGGTATAAATTATAGAAACATCATGAAGATTCTTGGGTTGAGAACATTGAATGCTTCAAGTGAAAACACTATTGTGAAGAATCTAATGGATGCTTATGAGAGTATTGGTAATACCTCACACTCAAAGGATAGTAATGTCACCTGACGTTTCATTACATCGACTTTGGTAAGTAGTCAAACAAGAATATCTCTTCTCATTAGAAAGACGAGTCAAAAATTGAGAATTAATAGAATTTTTTTATCAAGAGTCATTCAAAGGAGGCAAAGAATTGAGGGAACTGATTCAAATGAATTATGGGCATTCTTGGGGAGACTCCCATCAAAAGATAAACCAATTGTTGAAGCATTGAGAACATTAATTGAAGACTATTGGAAGAATAACACAAGGCCATCTTTGAATCAAAGGGATGTGGTAAGAAGGATAAATGGTAGTTGAAACCATGAGCCACATCCAAAGCATTTTTTGGATACGACTCAAACCCAATTTTTTGATAAATTTCAAGAGGATTATCCTCAACTTCCAATTTTTTAAATATATTTTAAAATTATTAAACATTTTTATGTCACGATAAATCACACATGCACTAATTGTTGTTGTAGATTACATATAGAATTCTCTAACCATTATGAGGGTATGTGGAGGATCATCATTGAAAAAATAGGCCCTTAAGTGGCGATGAAAATTCAAAATATTAGGGTTAGGCAACTTGACGTAAAAATTTGAATAAGTTATCTATATTATTTCAAAAATATGTAAGACTAGAATCTGTAGAAAATTGAATTTAGTTTATAAACTACTAGGTTTATTTTAAAATAAAAATATCTATTTGGTGAAAATTTGAAATTTCAATGCAGTAGCACTTAAATTTTAGAAAAAAAATAAGAAGTAGGTGTCTATCTAACCACCCTAACCATAGTAAAATGATAATATTTTTTTATAATATTTTAGATATAAGTAGACAACTCATGTCTCGATGTGATGCATATTTTTTTTTAATTTTTTTCCAAGTAAATAATTAATTATGATTTTTTTATTAAAAATTTTAAAAATATAAAAACTCATATGTCTGACCACCTTAACTTGGTCAAAACTTCATGAAGTTCAATATTTTTTTTTTAATCCTATATTATGTGAAGCATAGAATGTGACACATGTTTCGGAATCAAAAAATGTGATACCGTTTGAAAGCTATGGATTTTTTTCAATAGACCTATCAATCAGGACTTTAGTCATAATTCAAATAGAAAATGAATAATAATTAATTATTAAATTCAAAGTAAAGCATAATTTATATTGGTGGAAAGCTAAGAATCTCCTTTAAAAACCTTTTTCATTTCATCAATTTTGGGTAAAAAAAAAGTCGTCAGCCACATGGGCCATCATATCACTTACATATCACCACTTTTTGGCCCATCATGATCCTGCACATACCCATGATGTTTATCATTCTATATGTTTATATTTGCATACTAACAATTTTTTGCAAGATTGTGGCATACATTCCCCACCAACTTATTCAAGAGAGTTCTTATCAAAAAAAATATTTCAAAGAGAGGATGGCCAAATATTCTATAGGAAACTATGCTTGGATGGTTCATGTCAACATTGTGGTGGCTTACAACGTATGATAGTATGTCAGCATATGGAAAGCACACATGAGGTGGGAAAGAAACTAGTAGATCTCAGGAAGTATTAAATGGTGGCATACATTACAAAATATGGTAATCAAGCAAAAAGGTGTGATTTGGTTATTTAGAAGATTCCAGTGTATTAGTTTATGTCTACATTTCGTGAAAGTATAGTGTATGAGTATGCAAGGCATACCCATAGAGCTCGATGGTTGGACTTACAATTCAAGTTATGCAAGGAAACCTTTGCAGTTGGTAGCATAGTTTCAGTGGTCGACTTTTCAGAGAACTACACTCTACAACCACAATGTGAGGTGTAGTCACAATATTACAACTCCACACAGGTTTTGATATTTGTGCACATAGAATTCATTCATGTAGATGATAGTACAGAGGACGAAAGGAAGGTATTGAGGGAGTATCACTTTTATATTAGTGATGATCACATGCATTCTCCAGAGTTCATGCAAGGTTACTTCGAGTTGTTCTATAGTGATTTGGCTCAGAGGGGCATAGCATACAGTCAACAAATATTAAGGTCAGATAACTATGCAACACAGTTCAAGAACTCACACATGTTCTACTAGTTGAGCAAGATGCATGCCATTACAGGTGTTCATCATATGTGGAACTTTTGTGAGGCCAGGAATGGAAAGGGGGAGCATGATGGCGTATGAGCATGAGTCAAAAGAGCATTAGCATGAGAAGAGTCAAAGTATAAAGACAATGCAAAGTTGGCAGATACAAAATCAATAGTCGAGCGGTGTAATGATTCAATGGGTCTAGGTAATGAAGGTAGGTCTTCAGTTCGTAGATTTTTTTGGTTGATGGATGATAATAACATTGTACCATATGAGGATTTTTGTACACTAACATGATCGAGTGAGCTACACTCTTTCCTTAGCTCAAATGCAGGCTCATGGAGTATCCATATGCGGAAGATGGCATGCTTTTTTTCTTCATGTACAATGCAAGCCCGAGATGATTGTGAGTCAAAGGAGTGGGTTGAAAAATTATGCATAAGTTATCTTATCCCACTTCACATGTATTTCCCTCCGACGTCATTGGAACTAACATAGATGGAATCATCAGTTGAATTTGACCACATATCAGATCTAGTTCAACTAGGTAATATATCTACTTCATAGTTTTTGAAATTCCTATTTTTATCTTACTTTGTAGTGTATTTGTAATATTGACTAATTTCATCTAATTTAGTGATAAGATATTTCCACAATCCATGAAGATTATTGTTGAGTGTTTCTGGCTTAGATTTTGATGCAAAAAATTGCAACACAATCTAATCTAGAAACACTCAACAAGAATTCATCTAATTTGTTGCACATATCAATTTAGGGAATTTTATGCAATTATTGTAGATGAAGACGACGAAGAGGGAAAAAAATTATTACTTGTGTTGTTGTGTTGAGACCAAAAATAAATTGGAGGCCCCAATTATAGATGGAGAAAATATCGAATACCCTACAAGCTCAGTTGTTGTTACTTGAACCTGGCTTAGAAGGTACCCACATAAGAGTGTTAATCTTTGGCTATTTCAGGACTTTGACACACATAAGAAGATTATTCATTACTCAAACCTTATCATGGAATATAATTTTTGTTTGATCAAATATGGGGGTAGACCTTTCAACAAGACCTTGTGGAAGGTGTGTGAGTTTGACCGTGAGGCAATACTTGACACAATAAAGAGTAGAGCAGACCTAGATGGTTTGTTGGATTAATTTGAAAGTATGCACATTAATTTTTATGATGCCAATGCTATCATATAATGTTTATATCATGTATGTAGGTGATTGATGAAGTTATCAGACTTGCAAATGTAGCAAAATTTAATTTTAGAACTATGGAAAAAGATATAGAGTTCAATGGTATTTTATTTTTTCTCAAAAATATGCAAAAAAAATGGTGTAGGATATTCTCAATAGATTAGTAAACTAAGTGGAAGATTAAGTTGTGTTGTTTTCATAATAGGTTACAATTTTCCAAAAGGTTGGAAAGTAATATTTTGGTTATGTTTTATTCATGCTATATTCATGAGTGGTTGTTGTGTGCAATAGGTATCTTGGAACTCCCAATGAAGATGTATGGCCAGGAGTGACTAAGTTGAGAGACTAGCATGCCTATCCTCAATGGAAGCAACAAGATTTAAGCCTTGTTGTTCCCGAATTGGAACCAAATGGTGTGGATTTGTTGTCTATAAGTTCCTAACATCTATTTTCATTTCATTTGCATTTTTGGATGCTCTTTATTTTTCTTCTTTTACTTTGCCTATTTGTAAGTAAACTACTAAAAAATGATTGGTGTCTCCTTGCAGAAAATGTTGATTTATGAGCCATCCAATAAAATCTCAGCCAATAAAGCAATGCAACATCCTTAATTCGATGATCTTGACGAATCTCAATTTTGATTTTAAGCCAGGGTTTTTGAAAATGCCCAATTTTCATAGAAACTATCTTAATATGTTCAAATCAAGCATTGGTTAGTGGGGTAGATGGTTCTTTGAACATGGAAGGAGCTTATATTTGAATTTCAATATTCCCATACTTGGGAATTGTATTTTATGAATTATTTGAACCCATAATACTTACTTCGAGAACCCATATTACCACTTGATAGTTTTGAGAAAGCATTGCGCCTACAAGTAGAAGGACTTGGGTTTAGAATGGTGTATGAAGCATATTACACAATTGTAGCACAAACATAAGAATTACGACTGCCAAATAAATCTCATTTTATTGTAAACATCATATTATTAAAATAGTGAGTGTAATAACCATTGATTGTTACCAATCATTATTTTTCTTCTTTTATTCTCTCCCTATTATAACTAGCACCAATTGACTAACTTATTATAAAAACTTCATTTATTAAAAGAAATCAATCTACTGATTATATATCAATATCAATATAGCATACCATCTATTCACATAAACATTTGTAATAATATTTACTCAAATTTTCAAATTTATTGCTGCCCTCAAACATTTGTAATTCATGCAACGTAATCTCTTAACAGTCCAAATTGCAAAAGGGCAGCAATCTTTGATGGCCTATTACTTGGAGACTATGTTAGTTATGGGAATTTTGTATGAGGCATCGGGATCTTATAGGGAACCTCTATAATAACCTCACTCATTTTTTATTATCTCATAGTCATTTTCCTATGGTGACCAATTTTCACTTGATGGAAAAAGTGTCAAAAGCAAGCAGTGTAAAGATGCAAAGTGGTGCAACTTTTGTTTTGCAACTCGTGTGACAAAATGAAAAATACCAATGCATCTATATGGGTATGTGTGTGCTATTCATGGTCTTCTTTCACAACCAAACACGTAGAATCACTTTGAGCTACATTTAACCGGCTCGATCCCTTAAGAGTCCAAAGTTCAAAAGGGTAGCAATCTTTGACTAGCTATTACTCGAAAACCATGATGCATACGAACTCTCCATATAAAATTATGAGATCGCGTTGGGACCCTCTACAATAACCTCTCTCAGTTTTTGTTATCTTGAATTATTTTTCCCATGGTGTCCAGTTTTCACTTCATAGAAAAAGTGTCAAATGGAAGCAGTGTAAAGTTGCAAAGTGGTGCAACTTTCATTTTACAACTCGTGTGACCAGAAAAACTATTCCAATGCAGCTGAATTGGTATGTTTATGCTAGGCATTGTCCTCTTTCACACCCAAACACATTGAATCACTCCAAGCTATGTTCAACCAGTTCGATCCCTTAAGGGTCCAAAGTGAAAAATGGCTGCAATATTTGATGGGCTATTACTCAAAAACCGTGATTCTTATGAACTCTCTGTCTAAGCCTACAGGACTATGTTTGGCCCTTCTACAATAACCTCTCTTGGTTTCTTTTATCTTAGATTCATTTTCTCATGGCGTCGAATTTTCACTTGATGGAAAAAATGTCAAATGCAAGCAGTGTAAAGTTGCAAAGTGGTGCAACTTTCGTTATGCAACTCGTGTGACCAAACAAACTATTCAAATGCATCTGGATGGGTACTTTTACACTATACATGGTCCTCTTTTGTACCCAAACATGTCGAATCACTTTGAGCTACGTTCAACTAGCTCGATCCCTTAAGGGTCCAAAGTGCAAAAGAGCAACAATCTTTGTTGGGCTATTACTTAGAATCTGTGATGCTTAAGAACTCTCTGTCTAAGCCTATAGGATTGTGTTGGGCCCCTCTAAAATAACCTCTTTCATTTTTTGTTATCTCAGAGTCATTTTTCCATGGTGATAATTTTTTAATTGATGAAAAAAGTGTCAAATGCAAGTAGTGTAAAGTTGCAAAGTGGTGCAACTTTCGTTCTGCAACTCATGTGACCAAACAAACTATTCCAATGTTTTTGGATAGGTATGTTTATGTTAGGCATGGTCCTCTTTCACACTCAAACACGTTGAATCACTCTGAGCTACATTCAACCGGCTCGATCCCTTATGATTGCATGCAAAACAATCGAAAAGAGAAACATTCACATGACAGTTGAGAAGTCCGAGCTACATTCAACCAGCTTGATCCCTTATCTTTAAGATCTTCTAAGTTTGGCAATGGTTTCACCAAGCTATGAAGGGTGAACTATTCTTTATTCAATTATGCCTATGTGGGTTCATTTGCCTTATCTCTTGTTACAATTTTGGGTGGATTATTTCTTTCAAAGTATTGGGAACGATTTGGTTAGATTTATATCCATTGATCTGATGGACATAGAAATATATCAAAGGGTTTTCTTGAAAAAAATTGGTTGACAGTTTGGGAGAGAGCATGGAAACAAGCCATTGATTATGAAAATGTTAGTGTAGAATATTCTACCTAAAATATCCCTTTAGATAAGTTTGCTAGTTGTTAGATTTTTACGATAATGATTATTTAATTGTGCAATCTTGCATGGCGTTGCATGCCTATTTTCTAGTTGGAAATTTCCATTCTAGAAGGCTCATCTCTTGATATATATTATACTCATTCTTAATCAATTATCAAGTTAATAATCAGTGCATTTATTTATAGTTAATATTTTGTTTTCAATTTGTGCAATTTTTTAATTTTTAACTCTACTAGTATTCCTAAAAATATTGAAGTTATTTAGCATCAACTAATAAAGTTGTTTATCATCAATCAATAAATATTCAAGACAAAGCATGAAGGACAACAATGATCAATGCTAGGGATAACCAATTAAAACTATACACGAGCATATAAGTCAAGCATACGTGTGAATAAGGGAAGCACAAGTAATCAAATACACGTAAGACTTGAAGTATACACAAATTAATTTACAAAGTATATGCATGAATACAAGGTATATGCATGAAAACATGTAATTCTACATTGGAATACATGTAAGTCACAAAGTATACAAATAAGTTGTAAAGTATACACTTAAATACACGTAACTCGTATCTATTGAACCATGGATTTATAATGCAAATATGGACACCATCGATACAAAATATTTGTACTAACCAAACACTACAAAAAATCCATGTGATTACCTCCCTTTTTTGCTCTGTTTTTTACTTCCACCCACTGTTTTAATGTATTTTTCTCCAATTTTTTGAAAAAGTCGGCACTATTTATCAAGATGGCACAATTTTTGGCATTTTTTTGAATGGATCAGAAAAAGTAGGTGCTAATTTAGGCATAAATTAATGCCTAGATTAGCACCTAAGTTAGTGCCCAAATTAGCACCCAAATTAGTGCCTAGATTAGCACCTACATTAGCGCCTAATTTAACACCTGATTTAGTGCCTACCGTTATACCACCTAATTTAGCACCCGATTTAATGCCTAATTTAGTTCCTACCACCATAGCGGCTTCTAAGTTAAGAAATAAGCCTTTACCACCATACCGCCAAGACATTATATAGCTTGCACGGTAAAGTGATACTCACCACCACCCCATGGGGAGAATTATAAGGCAATGCAGTAATGCAGTACCTACCACCATCCCGCATAAGGTGACTCAAAGGAGTGCGGTAAGGCAGTAAACAAAAAGAAGATAAAGCATACACTGCTATACCATCAGGAGGGTGAGCAACATATATGGTAGAGCGGTATACACCACAACCCCATAGCAAGAAGTCTTGAGAAAGGTGGTAGAGAAGTAAGCATTGGAAGAAAAGTGGACACCATAGTACCACATGAGGTGGATAATATGGTTGTGGTAGAGAAGTATACACCGCAACCCAACAGTAAGAGGTGTTAAGCAAGGCGATAGTGTGGTTAACAATAGAAGGGAAGAGAAAAACAATGCCATTCTACAGTCGGTAAGATAAATTGGTAGTACGGTAATTGTGCCATCATTAAAATTTACAACAATAAATGCAGACGCACAAATCCAATGGTGTAAAAATTGAATGCAAGGATTCAAGCTTGCTATGAAATTATTTTATGAAGAGTTGGAATTAAAATTGATATGACTGAATACCACACCATCCAAAGACAAGTGAGTTTTCCCAATATCGCACTCAATTGCAGTGCACTAGCATGGAAGGAGCTATGGATACAAGAATAAGTCCTACAAGCATCAAATACTCGGGTAAGTGCATGAAAACTCTCTGAAAGAGATCTGCTAATATAAAAAATATTTTAAGGTTTTCTCATCTAAAGCCATAGTAGAGAAAATTTAAACATGCCTCCTAAAAGAAAACAATCAGAAGTAAAATAAATTCAGCCTAAAATTAAAGATGAAGAACCTAAAGTAAAGAAGAGACCACTCCATCAGTCCATATTAGATATACTTCCAAGGTCTACTAAAGAGGGTAATAAGAAGTTTCTTGTGGACACCTCACAAAGTTGTAGGGATTCCCTCATTCCCAAATCTAGATGGGACCTATTTTGGTATTTTTACCGTAAGAGAAATGAGAAGATTCTAGTGCCAAACCCTTGGATGTTGGATTTAGCAAGGTTGATTGTCCCAAATGTGTTTTTTGATGTAGAATTTATCAGACTGCTAGCCAAACATTATGACATGCTTACCAAAATAGTAAGGTTTCCAAATGTATAGTATTGGTAAAAGTAACCAGAATAGCCATCATTGAGTGTTGTGACTTAAACAAGCAGGCTCTAACCAAGATAAACTTGCAAAAAAGTGAGGAGTATTATTCTAGGTTAAGAAGAACTCATAGAAGTGATGAGCTACCCTTATATATGAAAAGAGGCATTGGTAATAGAACAATCCCCATCTCTACTACCACTACTGAACCATTTACTGTGACAGATTTTTAGTATTACTTTGTGAATACACATTTTTCGCTTTAATAAGTGTCAAGGATGGATGCTCAAGATAAAATTCCAATAGGCCTAATGATTATGGCCATGAGAATTCAAAACCCTAAAACTAATATTGAATATGACTTTGCTTCATACCTTGAGAAGGTGTTAGATGATGAATTCTCCCAAGTTATAGAGGATAGAGCAGTGATTATGTTTAGACACTATTCCCTACTGTTTCATCTGATATTGTACTAGAATAGGGACCATTGGACTAAAAGAATGGACTTGGCTAGAGTAGATGAGCAAGGGAATCCCACACCTATCTAGAAATGGTGCTATATTTGGGACATTCGGTGCAAGAATTCAAACTTTGTTGTATTCTGTGAAGACTTTGTTCACATAATCCTCAGAGTTCTTACGTATGCAATACCAAGATTATCAACCAAAATGTTGCAACTATTGAGACCTTTGGCTTTAAGACCAAAGCAGGGTCATACACAAAATTTTGGAGATTGGTTCTTCCTCTCGAAATTTACAATAATAAGAGTTTATGGATGCCCTGTTGCTCCACACATACTACCAAAATTTGTGCCCCTTAGATTAGCATTTCTTGAATTTATGTGGAAAATGATGTGAATGGAGAAAGGTGTAATGCACAAGCAGAAGAAAGGCACTTTCCTACCAAACGAAACCAAGTGTGAATATTGGACTATAGGCTTAGACATACTAGAGGAGTTACATAGAACACAAAAATAGAAATTTTAATGCACAAAAATGCAGGAAAAAGCCCTAATTAGGGACTCATTCGCCCATGGCCAAATGGGTCCTAGCTGAGGGTTTTGAAAAATGAATTTATATATTTCTAAGTGGATTGCTATGGTTTTCAGATTCTAGACTTGGACAAGTGATTACAATTTTAATTTTCTATAAATTTAAGTCTAAATGCAAATGCAAAATAATGATGAATAATAAACTAGGAGACCTAATTTGTTATGCAATTTTGATACAATTTTGAAAAGTAAATGAATGATGATACAATTCTATGTAAATGTTTGCAAAATGATTGATTTTTTTGAATTTTCTAAATTATAAAGATGCAAAAATTCAATCCTAAAACTCTAAATGAGATGCAAACTAATGCAAGTTAAGCAACCCCAAATGAGATTCAACTCAATGCAAATGAATGCAAAATATAGATCTAGGATAGAAATAGACTCTGAAGTTAGAAAGATACAATGCTCAAATGTCAAGTTCACCAAAATGAAAAGAAAGAAAAATATGTTAGGGGTGTAATAAACCTATCTTTCCTCATTTCATTAGGAAATGAGATCCACACAAAGAATTGGCTTACAACTCTTAAGTGAGTCAAATCAAGGTGTGAATCTGTATATTTCCTTATGACTGAAGGATAGGGGTCAAGGTCAAACAACACTTTGGGGAGAAAAACTAAAAATAGTAAACTAACACAAAAATGCAATTTAACAATTGAAACATTAGTATAGAAACATCAATAAACTACTGAAAAAACTACTAAAATCTGCTTATGTATGACTACAGTTGGTCACGTGACCACTAGTAGTTTATTGCCAATCATATATAACACGATTAGATTGATGACTAAACCATTTTCAGTCATTAATTGGTTTTTTTAATTGATCGATTTGGTAGTATATTTAGTCATTGATTTAGTCATTGATTGTTGCGATCTGGTCACTTATTTAGTCACTTTTTTTCCACTGATATATTTAGTCATTGATTTAGTCATTGATTGTTGTAATTTGGTATTTTATTTAGTCATTTTTAATTCACTGATATATTTAATTGGTCACTTATTTAGTTGTTGATTTAGTCATTGATTGATGTAATCTAGTCACTTATTAGTTGTTGATTTAGTCATTAATTGTTGTAATATGGTAGTATATTTAGTCATTTGTATTCACTAATTTCACTGGTGATATATCTAGTCATATTTATTCAATGTTTATTGGTTTCTGTCAATTGGTAGTATATCTATTCAATTTAATGATTAATTTATGTCAATTAGTAGTATATTTAGTCATTTTAATTGAGTGATATTTGAGGATTTAAGCATAAAACATAGAAATACACATCATGTACACAATAAGACAACCATTAAGAAGGAAAAATTGGTGAAATTTATTAATAAAAGAAAGGTGTTCTAGTTACAACTTACAAATAGAGTATTACAATTGTTATTTTTAGTCACAAGATTGAAAATATGAGGTACAATATTGTAGAGAAATGACTGTAAGAAAGGAACTTCTCCAAAATACTTCTGCAATGATGGAAATGCATGCTTGAAGCCCTTCAATGTGAGCACATTCTCGTTTCATCTCTTAAAACTTCTACAATGTGGGAAATCTTCCTAGAGCAAGCTATATCATGTAGAATCTAAGGAGAGTGATGATCGTGTCCTATATATGAAACTCTCTCCTTCTATGCAGTCAACAATAACCCAACTAGAATATTTTCCCCTTTATATGCAATGTGCCATTTGATATGAGCAACAAGGTGCTACCTTTTCCACCATGAATGAAGCTCTGCCTCAATACAACCAACAAAATTAATATTAGTCTCAATTCAGAAAGAATAAAAGTGCATTGTATATTGCAAGTTTACAAAAGAAAGTCCCAACACATCAGAAAGATAAATCAATTAAAAACTAAAGCCTTGTCAACAAATTCCTTAAACAAAGTGTTCAACATAGACCTGAAATATGCATATTGAACCCTTGATTTCAAAAATTTGTTCAAAGTTTAAGAAAGGTGATATGCCCAGACTATAGAATGAAGGATATCAAAACTAACCAGACTGGAACAACATTATCAACAAAAAATTCCTAAAAACCAAGACCAAGAATGTAATCAAACTTAATTAGACAACAAAAATGTCAACCATAGTTCATGTGTTGTCTGAGTAAAGACTTGCACCATGGAAGAATCCATTTATACATAAATTCCAAATTAAGTTGATGAGAAAAAGTCTTTGATATCCAACTGGGAAGCCTTAACATTCAAAAATTACTAACCTAATGTTTCACAAGTTTCCCAACTATGACATCATATTTACTTAAGAAACCAGATATTGATCCACTACCATATTAATTCTCACAGGATTCTCTTTCACAAACGAAAAATGATATATATTAATTTTTTACCAACTTCCTTAATATCCCCATGTAAGCAAACTAAACTAAGTGAGGTTGAGGGTTTGAAGTAGAGTACCATCTTCTTGGTATGTGCTTGACTTTGATGACTTGTATCTTGAATGAAAATAACAAGTTAGCTACACTGTAAAATCATTATTAATTATTGTTATAAAAATAACCACAAAATCCTCTTTAATTAAAATAAATCTTCTAGATATTTCAGTTAATTTCTAAGAGAGCTGATTTCACTATCCAAACAACCATCAATCCATTTAATGTATATAATTTCCCTGAATTCATAATTTGAATTTAATGAAACTAACCATAATTACCAAACATTTGACACCAAAATGTAGTACAAAATGAATTGTTTGAAAGAATGCCTCAAAGACATGTCATCTCATCCAATGAAATGATATGATTTTAGAATGTTCACAAAATGAATTTTGTAAGGAAGCTCTTAAAATAGTTGAATTAATGAAGCATGTTGGAACACCGACATTGTAAGCTTTGCTTGTGTTCTAGATGCATGCAGTCATGCACATTTAGTGGATGAGGGTTGAACATACTTCACACGTTAGTAACCCTTATTGCATTACATATTTAGTTGATCATTAGGTGTGCATGGTTGACCTTTGTGCCCGTGTTGGCTATCTTGAGGACACCCTAAACATTATTACTGAGATTCCAATTAAACATTTGGTTCCTATTGATCATATATGAATATAGGCTGAGTATTCCAACAACATTTCATTTTTAGTTGCATCCTAAAAAAATTGCAACTTATGCTCTCTAAAACATCTGTGCAGAAGTGGGCAGGTGTGGTGAGGTTCAAATAGTAAGGAGATTGATGAAAGATAGAGGAATTAGAAAATATACCTACATGTATTTTGATTGAAGGGAATAAATGGGTACATGATTTTTTGTGTAGGATATAGATCACATCCACAAACATGGGAGATCTATGCAAAATTGGAGAAATTGGCTTGGCAAATGAAGGAAGCAGGGTATTTCCAGATTCAAGACTTTTACTCAATGTTGTGGAATACAAGAAAAAAGAATCATTTATCTGCCACCATAGTGAAGTTAGCAATTATATTTGGTTTGTTAAACATGGCCCCTGGTACAACTATTAGAGTTGTTAAGAACCTTCGAGTATGTTCTCATTTTTACACTACATCTAAATTCATCTCCAAGATTGTTGCAAGAGAAATTGTTCTAAGAGATGTGAACCATTTCCATCATTTTAAACAAGGACAATGTTCTTGTGGAGAATATTGGTAATGCTAAATGAAACAATCTAAAAAATAGGCTTACACTATAATAATGTGCACTACATCAAATATCCAATAATAACGAAGGGACATCCATCAAAGCATAATAGCAGGGATTTTTTTGTCATATGTTGTAGTTACAAGTGCCTTGCTAGAAATACATGAAAATGTGGAAGCAATATACACAAGGCAAGCAAACTATTTCAAAAAAATTCCACAAAGAAATGTGATATTTATTTTTATAGTTTAACCGCGATACCAAACTATTTTGACATGATCCTTGTGGTGATGCGGGATGTTACCACTACACCACACTCTTATTGCTCGAACTTTGTGGTAATGCAGGATGTTACTATTACACCACACCATTATTACTCGAACTTCATGATAATGAGAGATCTTACCGCTACACCACACTGTGTCTTCTTGGCTCTTGCGGGGATGAAGGAGAAGTATTTGAGTTACCATCATACCACACATTTATTTCTCGGCCTTCATGGTAATGCAAGATGCTACCTCTACAACGCACCGTGTCTTCTTGGCTCTTGCACTATGACAGTATTATCAAACTTGTCACAAAAGTCTTATGAAACTTGTCATGACCATCTACTACCTTGACAAAATAGTCTTGTGAAACTATCCTATAGGGATGATAGTCCCAAGAAACATGGCAATGGTTACACCAATAAATAGTTAACTAGAAACCATGAATTTTCAATGCATAATGCAGAATATATAGAGAGTTAAGTCAGTGAGCAAACATCCTTGGAGAATTTTCATCAAAAGTATGACAATATTTTAGTTTAAGAAAGAATCTGGTGTCATTTACTATCAAAACAAAAGTTGTATAAATCACAAAAACTTCATGAATCCTCCTAAATGTAGCTTAAAGAAAGTTTATAGGATGGGTTTCAACATAAGAAGCTTTCTACTACAACTCTAAATAAATGCATTATAAGCAGAAAACAAAATTCTTCACACTTGAAGTAATGCAATCAAACATTAATTCCAAAAGTATGTTAGCAGGAGTTAACTAAAAGCGATTACCTCTTGCTGCAATAAAGAGCCTATAACTTTGGTTGATATGTAGAGTGGTTGTGTTATATCAATTATGTCATGCATTCAAGCAAAACCCATGTTTAATGGGCTATTCTAGAGAGTGATCAAGATTTTCTAAACCTTATGAATGTTACTTAAAAGTGTACAACTTAAACTACAAACCAAGTTTGTTACATACTTGAATGCAATCTTGGGTTACCACAATCTATAATACTGTGACCTACCAGTAACCATTGTGGAAAGTATTAAAGCAAGATCCATGCTATATAGGATATATTTCCCTTATCAAGTTTACATACCTTAATGATCAAACACAAGCTTCCCACACACTCCAGGAAACAATCCAAGATCATACCACAACCATGTCAAGACAACTAATTTTTTGACCCAAGATTTAAGGTTTTTTTTTAATACCAATATAATCATTGGTAAGAGCATGGCTAGGGTACAAATCCTAGGCCTCCATAGAAGCATAAACCATAACTCTAGAGGATTAGTGAGGTTGCAATACTAGAAAGATTGAGACATTGTAGCCAATAATAAAATCTTGCAATCTAAATATTGTAGCCAATAACAAGCACACTATGTAGCTCAGTGGCATTTGTAAATGCAATATATGGTAAGAAGAATGACAGTCACTTGAGGTGTGGAATTCAAAAAGAGGTTGAGCAGTGACAAGATAATAAAGCTCAAACCTTGCATAGTAAAGTGGAGATTTTAACAATGAGTTTCATTATCCCCTTGTTGACCTTAAGGGTTTTTGAAATGCTATTGGCAGTGTTAGACAAAGAAAATGCAATCAGGGAATGACTTTCCAAATGAAGTAACAGTGGTAATCATAGGTTCAATGTTTCTTCATAGGCATTGTATAATGGAGGTAGTGGATTGCATGTTTGAGCAATGTTTTCAGACTCATCAAAGATGGGAGAATAGTTGATAATACCTTATGGAATGTGAAGTAGTGACAATAAGGTTGAAGGATCTTAAGACCCAAAATACCATGAAACAATGAGTCCCCTGTAGTAAGTAAGTAGGCAGTCTATAGGGCATAGTTTGATTTTATAGAAGGATTCTCATGAAAGGAATCTTCAAGTGACAGTGAGTGAGTTTTTTGAGATTGCAGCTGAGGGTGCAATATCCAGTCTTAAAAGCAATTAGCAAAGTAGTAAATGTGTAAGAATATCAAATCGTACACATTAAACAATTCATAATGTTATCTTGCATAATGCCTTGAGTTTGAAGAAAAAAATCTCATTGTATCTTGATAAAATTCGTGACCTTAATGGTCAATCACTGACAACCATAATTTTAAAACATGTTATTGTGCTTATGGAGGCAAAATTTTAAGCAAGGCAGTGAGTGGTGGCTTGGAACAATGGCAGTTATGAAGGACTTGATTTATATGCATACTTGATTTATATGAAGGTGGATTATGGAACTCAAGGGTTACCATGATAAGGATTAAAGCAAGGAATAAGATCTATTTGAGAGCCACTAGCATGAAGATATTAAAGATGTCACATCCAAAACCCTAGCAACTAGAGTAATGAATACAACTCTAAAGAGGATGGTGTGTTGGGGCAGATTTAGGAGATCTCCACATTATCTAATCACAAAAAAATACATCATTTATTTTATTTTTATAAATTAAAAGAAATCATTCTAAACCCTATATAGAATATATTGATTCTTCAAAAGAATCTGATTTATTTTTTAAAATTAAAAGAAATCATTCTAAACCCTATATAGGATATATTGATACTTCAAAAGCATCTGATTTATATTTTTAAATTAAAAGAAATCATTTTAAACCCTATATGGGATACATTGATACTTCAAAAGCATTTGAAGGAATTTGAGCATTCTAAACCCTATATAGGATACATTGATACTTCAAAAGCATCTAATTTATTTTTTTAAATTAAAAGAAATCATTCTAAACCCTATATATGATACATTGATACTTCAAAAGAATTTGAAATAATTTGAGATTATGTAAATATATGTCAATTAAATACCTGGATTACAAATAGTAGCACAAATAATGTAACCCTTGTTGAGCAGAGCAAGAATGAGATAAGAAGCAATGAATCATATGCCTCTTGTCACACACATCTCCTTGTCATTCTCTATCATTCTTTACCGAAACTTGGTAGGCTATGCCTGAAAATAAGGTTTCGACGAAGGTTTTAGAGTATGCTTATTAAAATGAAAACTCCATTTTGGCGGGCTACACCTGAAAATAAGATTTCGACAAAAGTCTTAGAGTATGTTTATTAAAGTTTTAGAGTATTTTGGTGGTCTATATTCTTGATTCCTTAAATGATTTATTCAAATGGATTGTGCCTAAATAAATGACTAACTATTTAGTCACTTTTATTTTTGTGACTAAATATTATTTAGTCAATGACCAAATTAATCATTTATTTACTCATTTATAGATGAGTTACAAACAATTAGTAGAATTTAGTTAGTTTTAATTGTTGTGACTAAAATTTTTAGTCACCTAGTCATTTATTTGCCAAATTCTACTAGTGAAACAACAAGACTAAAACTCAATACTAACAAAACCTATGATCAAATTACAGATAAAAGAAGGGAAGATCTGAGTGTAACTTTTACCAAAAGTCAGTTTCTAAAGCTGATATAGGACTCATTCACCCAGGGGTGAATGGGTCCAATGTCAAGGATTTTCTATAACTTTTGGGAGCCTCTTATACAACTCTGAATCTCCCAATTTTTCCAAGTGGTAGTATCAGAATGTTGGAAATAAATTATGTAGATGGTTTCTCTGAGATGACAACTTTTATGACAACTTCTTCAGATTTTCTCTTCAAGAGATTTTCAAGCTTTCTTCCACCTAGATCTACAAACACAACATGAAAGGGAATTTTTTTTTTTTTTGGGTGAATAGTGGTTTTCCTTGGTCAAACCCCATTTTGCTAATCAAACCTTAAAACGAATAAAAGCATGAAAGAAGGAATTAAGAATGAACAATGCAATGTTACCACTCAACAAACACTTGAATAAACATTGGAATGAAAATTTGTAACTTGCATGAAATGGCTTCAATGGATGTAGGTCTTGACCTTTGAATCTTCCTTGAAATAATGCTTTGCATGCTTGAATGGATCATGAAACCTACATCAAAATGTTAGCTCCAAAAACATGCATGATGCAAGAAGACTTTGACATGAAAATTGGATCTTGAATGCTACAATAAAACTCTAATAAATCTTCTCTTGAATTCTTTTAATTGCTCTTGAAAGTGCTCTTGAAATCTCATAAACTTGCTCCGGTGAAACATAGTGAAATAACCTTATATTTATATATATGTATCCTCAATTTCCTGAAATTCAAATATCACAAGACGCCATTGAATCAAGAATTTGAATATGTTAAAATACTGCCAAAAAAATAATTTAAATCAAGTCCGATTTAAACTAGGAGGCCCCAAACAAGTGAGAAAATGTAAAGGGGTACATTTTTCATCACTAAAATTTGTTGGATACCTTCTACTTTTATTTTGTACATGAAATTGCATTTGTTTTCTTATCAAATTTAATGAACTTTGTTATCTTGCTCCTCCCATGTGTAAATATTGTGCCAAAATTACATATGGAACTCTTTTGTTAGTGATGAAAGGCTCATAGAGGCCCTCAAGCTCTATGACACATCAAAGGATATTCATATATTCCCAATTGGAGGTGACTTTTCTTATACAATGCTACTCTCTTAGGAAAGAAAATGTGTTTATAACTCATTCTCACAATGCATCAAAAAGAATTGTAGTCTAGCTCTAAAATGTGACATTCATTCGCATGGCTAGTTGTATAAAAAAAAGTCTGTGGAAAAGGTCAACCAAAAGTTTTAGGCTCTTCATTATTACTCAACCACTACCCCCATTTCCAATTAAGAGTCTTGAATTGGTTAAAAATTTGGGTCTAGAATGTGTCCATATTTCTCATTACCAGGAGATACAAGATCCCCAACAAAATAATGTTTAATCTTCCAACAACAGTCATGGAAACAATTAATCATGTTTTGTCTTTAGCAATAATGTTTTCATGTAGTTTTTTGTATTTTTTATTTTTTATCAATTTTCCTGTGCTTCCAACTTTTTTCTCAATTTATGGAATTCTCTTATTCCTGTCTTTCTTTTCAGACAATGCATTTTTCTTATATTTCTATATTAATATATAACAGGTGCTCTACCACCTTTTATTAAATCTGAAAGTGTATTATTAAATCCCATCAAAGATAAATGTAATAAATGTTAAGGCTAGGTTGGAAACACATATAACTCCTCATGAAATAAATTTTAATGACTTATTATAATAAAGAATTTTATTTATGATTTCATCTAACATAATGATTTAATCGTATGACTTTAGAAAAAGAAATAATGTATAAAATATAAAAAATATTTCACCACTCAAGGATTCATCCCATAGTGTGATATTTAAGTGGTGGTGTTCTTGTTGTGGCTACCAAGGTTCAAACCCCCACTGGGATATTGTGATCATGGGCCTTGTGTCCTTATCGATCCAATTTTCTCATGTGTTTGAACTCTAGTGTTGATGTTTTTGGAATTCATGTCAAGTGACTTGGTGCTCTAGATTGTGTTCCAAACCCTGAATGGGCTAGTGTGCTCATGAGCTCTCACCCTCTCTACCCCTATTGGGCTACCATGATCAAGAGTCTAGGTGATTCATTTTGATGTTGTAAATTCATGCCAAGGATGAGGTCCCCTGTTTGTGACCTCACCTGGAGTTGGCCAGGCTAAAAATCCATCCTCATCAAGCAAAAAAATTAAAATAAAAAATATTTCACCATTCTATTCTAGGCCAAATTTTTCACACACCCAAATCCTACATAAGGTCTCTGAAACAAAGACAACAATTACAATTTTTTTTTTTAGTAATTATAATAGTATAATAATAATAATAATAATAATAATAATAATATAATATAATGTATTATGTAATATAAGGTATATATTAAATATAATATAATTAAACCTCATAATATTTTATATATTACAATTAATATATTTAATATTTAATGAAACATAGAAAAATAGGATAGGGGAATCCAAAGAGGGAAAAGGGATCCTACTTCTCTAATTTCGTTCATGGAAATGAGATCCAAATAATGAAATGACTAACAACCAAAAGGTGAGTCAA
>CM021103.1:567240346-567260915 GCA_007115665.2 Sequoiadendron giganteum | reverse complement strand
GGAAATTCAATCACAATATTATAATTCAGTGTAAGTAGCTATGTTATTCCATATTGTTTATAGACATGCAAATAATAGCACTGAGGATGATAAAAAAGTTTTGAGGGAGTATCATTTTTATTTGAGTGACAACCGATTACACTCATCAGAGTTTGTTCAATACTGTTTCAGTATATTTTACAAAAAATTAAGAGAAAGAGGAGTCCATATGAAAGAACACCTCATATGGTCAGATAATTGTATGGGGCAGTTCAAGAATGCTTGAATGTTCTATTGGTTAAGTAGGATTCACAAAGAACTTAATGTTCAACATATATGGAGTTTTTTTGAAGCTGGGCATGGTAAAGGAGAACATGATGGAGCTGGTGCATGTGTCAAAAGAATTCTTGCTAGAGAACAATTAAAATTTGAAGATGCAGTAAAATTTAAAGATGCATGTGGGATTGTTGATTGGTGTAATACAATATTATCTACACCTGGTTCGAGTGAGTACTCTAGAGTTCATCATTTTTTTTGGTTGGTTGAAGAAGATAACATTGTACCTAGAGTTGACTGTGAGACAATTAGTGGATCTACTAAATGGCATTTGTTTAGGAGTTTGACAGCAAGCACATGGACTATCTAGACAAGGGAGCTTGCATGTTTTTTCTAGTTTTGCATCTCAGGAGATTGGGAAGCATGTGAAAATACAGAATGGGTTGAATAGTGGGAGCAAAGATCGTTGACACCTTCACAAGCACATGATCAATATGAAAGAACTATTGAAGAAAATGATCAAGTTTTTGCATCTGAAGACTATGACCATGTTTCATACCTTGTACAAGAAGGTAATTTAATTCAATTTATTTCATTTAATTTCGCTTTATTAAGTTATTTTGTGCTACTAAAATTTGTATATTGATATGCGCAAGTTATTAAATCATTTTTTGTTTGTAGGACATGTGTATGTTGTTGTTGCACCTGAGGGGAATGAAGAGAAAATAGAATATTGTTTGGCTCATTGTGTGGAGAGTAAACATAAGTTAATATCACCTCGAGAAGATGATGATGGCTATCATTATCCAACTGGTACCATGATCCCCCTAAGACATCCCTTTAAGCAAATTTTGATAACAATTTTTTCGATCCCCTTTAACAATATTTTAGAACAAGTTTTTCATCTCATTAAGAAAAATTTGAGAACTTATATGATGATTGTTTTCATATTTTCCAATAGGATCAGTTGTGGTTGTTGGCACTTGGCTACAAAAATACCTAGCAAGGAAGAATGGTCTACCTGCATTCGAAGATTATGAACCGCATATTTTTTTTTTACATTATTCACATTTGGTGGTGGCAACAAATATAAAACTAGATCAGTATCACGGAAGACCTGCAAATAAAGTGTTATGGACAATTTCTATGGAAGAGCATGAGAAAATCATAGATGCATTACAAAAAAGAGAGGATGTAGATGGTACAATGGAATAAGTAAATACAGGTAAATATAGTTTAAGTTTTATATTGTCCTTTCAAATAGAGGTAATTATTAGTAAAAATGTATTTAAATACATGTTTTGATTACATATTGATATTGCTTGTACATTAATAGTTTAAATTGATTTATTATCCTTTTTTTGTATCCTTAAGCAATCATTGCATTCATCTCATACTTTGAAACAAAAAGGAAAGGATGCCTGGATTCAACATACACACATGTGGAATACTTTTAAATGCAGGTACTTGAGTTGTATACATATAGCTAGTTTTATATAAATTAAATTATGTATGTTTTGATGATTTCATTGATATTGCTTGTACCTTTTTTATATTAGGCGGTGTGAAGACCTAGTACATTCTGGGCATGAGTTTGAGATGTTCTTGAGATGGCATATCCAAATTTTGTAAACATTATTTTGAGATAACATATATGTACATATATGTCCTTGTATGTCTTCAAATCACTAAATTTCATGCATACATAATTGTTAAATCAATTATATCCTTAAGATGTTGTATTATGACCCCTTAAGACATTCCTTTAAGACAATGTATTGTGACCCCTTAAGACATTGTATTATGACCCCTTAAGACATCCCCTTAAGACATTGTATTATGACCCCTTAAGGCATCTCCTTGAGACATTGTATTATGAACCATTAATACATTACATTATGAACCCTTAATACATTCTATTATGAACCCTTAAGACATCCCCTTAATACGTTATATTATGAACCCTTAAGACATCCCCTTAAGACTTTGTATTATGACCCCTTAAGACATTCTATTATGAACCCTTAAGACATCCCTTTAAGGCATTCTATTATTAACCCTTAAGACATCCCCTAAAGACGTCGTATTATGACCCCTTAAGATGTCCCCTTAAGACATTGTATTATGACCCCTTAAGATGTCCCCTTATTTGTTTTCAATGTACGCCTTATAATTTAGTATTGGAATCCATTATTTGTGTTGAAAACTTAAAAAATAGTATTGGATGCCATTATTTGTTTTGACAACTTATAAATTAGTGTTGGATTTTATTATTTATAGAATTTATTAATGCTTTTTTTCTCTAATCTTGTATGGTTTTGTTTATTTCTTAAAATTTTATCCTTTCTGGTATATAAATGAATTGCTTTGGTTTGTAAATTATGATTTATTGACTAATTATGTTATTAGGCGGTGTGAAGACCTAGCTAATTATTTAATGTACATATCATGTATGAGATCACTAAATTTGTACACTATAATTATTAAAATGTCCTATTAATTTCATATTTATATTTAATTTCACATTAATTTGCTATATTAATATATTCTCTATGAACATAAAATGCATAAATGTATATGTGTAAATTAAAATTTCAAACAATAATAAATTCCATAATTTATGTAAATATATTAAGTGCATGAAAAAAAGTCTATCAGAGTACAAACCATGAACTAAAGTCTAACTAAGTACTCAAGAACCATGAATTATAAAGTCCAACAGAGTACGTGACAAACCAAAAATATAGTCCACAAAATAAACAAATATAACCCACAAAATCATGTTTCTAGGTCATGTTTTGTCTCTATAATCAAGAGACCTATGCATGCCATGCAGACTATGCAGATGACCTGAAACACTCTGTACAAGAGAAAGATGAAATCATATGTAAGACAATGAAAAACAATTTAATGACAATTTAATTTATAATTCATCATATTAAAATTAAATTACCGTCATATCTGGGTTTGGATGCTCTACTGCACTTGAAGCAACCTCTACATTCTCTGAATCAATCTACACAAACAAAACAAAAAAATTTGAAATTAGATGCACAAGTCTACAATTAAAAATGATTTAATTGAAATTAATTTATAATTTATCATATTTTAATTGTACCATATCCATAGGTTGTGCACCCTCTTCTACAGGAAATGTTTGTACATTCTCAACTACTAGATGTGTCACATGCTATAAAAGAAAAAGAATTTAAAACATGTATTAGCTCAAATTATATTAATATTCAATTTGAAATTTAAAATTATTTAGTTATATATTCACAATATATAATTTATAATTGAATTTAAATATAATAAAAATTTTAAATTGCCATTTGATCTGGAGCCTGCTCCACATGCCCTCCTGGAGGTGTAACTATGTCTGGGTCAGGGCTGAAAGTCGCACTAACAAAGTCCTACAAGATCAAAGTTAAAGCATGTACATACTTGAATTAGGTAAATTTAGTTATATATTCAAGTTTGCACATTTTGTGTAGAAATTTATTTAAACAACCTGAAAATTAGAGGCCTCACGAGTAACCGCAGAATCTAATGTTTGCCCGATGCCCATTTTGATTGTGGTATCAACCTAGACAGACATGTAGACACATGCAACACAAGCTTATAATATTTTCAGGTGTACATGCACATTTCATATATATAGTGAATTAAAAATTCATAATTGTAACTATACTAATGTAAGTTAAACAATTTATAATATAAATGTACTTGCCCCTGGTCTATGACGACCAATAGTGGAGGAGTGCTCGACAACCCCTCAGGTGGAATCGACGTGGAAGCCGCTTGACTCGCCTAAACCATCATTAATATTTCAAACATATATGTTATTCTATTATAAATTTAAAACTCAAGTTAAAAATCATTTCATTTATAATTTAAAAAATTGAAATCAAAATAGCCCATAAGGGTTGCCGATTAGGACTGGTGTCGATGTATGTACTTGTGGAATGAATGATTGCCCCATCATTACTATAGTCTGTACACCAAATAGTTTGATTGTTAAAATGCATTGCAAACTTTACTTTGATATATACATTCATCAAAATTCTTATAAAATGAACGTGTAGATGCATATTTATACTTGTGTACCAGTGTCCTTAGGATGTTCACCTCTTGTAAGAAACTCTACAAATGAACTGGTGTGACCAAATGAACCACCAAAATCTCTACGTCCACCCGAACTAGGTCCATAGCATAGTTGATGGCAACTGGTACATACATGTGGGACGGGCCTCGACACTCCTGGAGTGGTACTCGGACTAGCTCCATAGGACACTCCTCCATCATAATCTCTATGCTCCCACCCGCTATCACAAAAGCATGCTGATCAAGGTCTCCTGCGAGTGCACTAAGGGAACCTAATGTCAAGACCATAGATCGATGATGCATAGGTGTAGGAATGGGAGGACCAAGAGCAACAACAAGGGGTTGTGCATGCATAGGGCATTCGGGATCAACCCTTTCCCCTAACCTCTATTGTGGCATGTCGCCACCAACACCCTGAAATGATTTAAAATCAAAATAATTGGGCTTGTGCCCCATAACAAACTCTACATATAATTTCCTCAAAAAATACAATGGGCACTCCCAATTAGCATGTGGGGGACTATCAAAAACCATATACCATCGATCCCAAAAATGTGCACTTATCTGTGGATGTATGCACCACCTCATGGATATTCTAGATTTGTTCACAGGAATGGGATGTCGAGTAACGGGGTTGAGAAAGTAGGGGGCTAGGTGGGATTTCATTATTTTAAGGTCTAATATTTCTTTATAAGAGAGACCATCGGCATAAAATTGTCTCATTTGTTCTCTATCTTGTCTATGCCTATCTAGATCAAAATCAATGGTCCTGATGGCATCCACAACATTTTGCATTGCAGATGCAAAACGTCTAACATGGGGTGGAATCAATACTTGACTCTGCATAGCATTGATTTGATTTTGTATTGATCCAACCTGATCATTTATGCGTGCTTGTAAGCGAGCCTCATCAAATGCAATAGGTTGTGGAGGGGGAGGTGGAGGTGGAGGGGGAGGTGAAGGTGGCTGAGCTGGTGGATTGATGATATCATCAATATTAAAATCATCCATGATATGAGATATAAGTGTGCACCTGCATTAAATTATACTAAATTAACATACAAACTTAAAAAATTGAAAGAAATAGTTAAATTTGAAACACACATGCAAATTTGTTTAAATATGATACATGCATACATATATTAAGATCATATAAAATTGAAACACACGTATACATTGATTGAACTTGATCAAGTAAACTATGTACATACATTTCAAATAAAAAAATACCATGCATTTAACATACATACATTTAACATGTACATACATTTAAAATAAAAAATACCATGCATAATTTGCATGCATACCCTTTCCAAAATCAGAAGTTCTCCTCTCCTCTACCCATTGTCAATGCTCATCTAAGATCCCATCCATAGCCCTGATAGCATCAACAATGGTTTGCATCCTAGATGCAATCATCCTCACAAGTGGTGCGACAAATTCTTCATTTTGAATAATGTTGATTTGATCTTGGATGGTTCTAACATTGGAATTGATTCATGCTTGCAAACGAGCACCATCGATTTCAGGTGGTGGAGGTGGGGGGTTATGAGGTGGAGTGGGTGGAGTGGGTGGAGGTGGAGGTGAAGGTGGTGGATATGGAGGGCGTGGAGGTTGATTGCAAATATTATTGAATCGATCCATGTGATATCTAGAAGATATGAGTGAACCTACATTAGATTTGTAATTTCAAAATGTAAGATACATGTTTAGGATTTATACCCTTAAACCATTCAATATAAATGGCCTAATTGAATACATATGATAAAATAAACTTTTAAGCCTCATTTATGTCTAAGGCAAGTTACTTGAATGAAAATACAATTAACTATTAATATTAGACAATTTATGAATGATATAGGGTTTACGGTTTAGAGTTTAACATAGATCCCCTTAAGCCATCCTACCACCCTAAACCGTAAATTAATCAACCTAGATCATGATTTATCTCATTCATATTATAATTAAGATCCTAAGAAAAAATGAATGCTTTAGTGAAGAACATTTTCTTGTGGAATAGTTGATTGAGATAGGTCTTGTTTCAACTGACCAACCTAGATCATGAAATATCATTCATATTATAATCTTGCACAATCTTGTTATTGTTAAATTTGGTTGCCTTGGGAAACTTCACCAAATTTTAAGAATTTTTTTGATCCCATTAAGAAATGTCATATTAGGACCCCTTAAGACATCGATTTACGATTTAGGGTGATAGGATGGATTAAGGGGATCTATGTCTAGTGAGGTCCTAGGACAAAATAACATGGCTTAAGGGAATCAAATTTGGTGGAGTTGCTAGCTAAGGCAACCAAATTTGATTTTAAGGTCCTAAGACAAAATGAATGCTTTAGTGAAGAACATTTTCTTGTGGAACAATTGATTGAGATAGGTCTTGTTTCAAATATCATTCATATTATAATCTTGCACAATCTTGTTATTGTTAAATTTGGTTGCCTTGGGCAACTTCACCAAATTTTAAGAAATTTTTTGATCCCATTAAGAAATGTCATATTAGGACCCCTTAAGACATCGATTTACGATTTAGGGTGATAGGATGGCTTAAGGGGATCTATGTCTAGTGAGGTCCTAGGACAAAATAACATGGCTTAAGGGAATCAAATTTGGTGGAGTTGCCTAAGGCAACCAAATTTGATTTTAAGGTCCTAAGACAAAATGAATGCTTTAGTGAAGAAAATTTTCTTGTGGAACAATTGATTGAGATAGGTCTTGTTTCAAATATCATTCATATTATAATCTTGCACAATCTTGTTATTGTTAAATTTGGTTGCCTTGGGCAACTTCACCAAATTTTAAAAACTTCTTTCATCCCATTAAGAAATGTCATATTAGGACCCCTTAAGACATTGATTTACGATTTAGGGTGATAGGATGGCTTAAGGAGATCTATGTCTAGTGAGGTCCTAGGACAAAATGACATGGCTCAAGTGAATAAAATTTGGTGAAAAAATGATGTCTTTAGCCTGTTTAGGGTTTATAGTTTTGAGTTTAGGGTTTACGGTAATATGATGGCTTAAGGGGATCTTTGTAGTAAGGTTCTACTACAAAATGACATGGCTTAAGGGAATCAAATTTGGCTTAAGGGGATCTTTGTAGTAAGGTTCTACGACAAAATGACATGGCTTAAGGGAATCTAATTTGGTGGAGTTGCCTAAGGCAACCAAATTTGATTATAAGGTCCTAAGACAAAATGGATGCTTTAGTGTTGAGGGTTTAGATTTTAGAGTTCAGGGCTTAGGGTTTAACAAACTTAGGGTGAAGTTTGGGTGGCCCTTGGAATAATGGACTTGCAAGTTAGTGCCTAGTTTATGAATATTTTTTTATTTTATGAATAGATTGACTATTTCCGTAATAGAAACACATAATTATGTGTGATTAAGATTGAGTTTGATGTATATTTTAACTGGATGTTTTTTTAATTGAATATAAGATTATTTTATTTAATATTTTTTTCATTAATATTGAACTCACTTAAATGAATTTTATGATATAAAACATGTATAATATAAAATTAGTTAATGTTGAATTGAAAGTATTTTATTTTAGATTGTTTGTAATTGAAAGAACCCAAAAGAACTTAGAAAAAGAACTTAGAAAACAAAAATATTTAGATTATTTAGTGTCTAGGTAACTAGTGCAAAAATTTAAATCCTAGACCAATACTCTAAGTACATATATATGGTAAATCCTAAACCATGGATTTAATCATTAAAATTTTAAAATTTAAATTCAGATTTTTTCATCCCTTACATATTTAATAATACATTATAAGCCAACTAAACTTGCTTAGTATTCGAAGGCATTCAATTGTCTTTATTTTATCATTTAATTACACTTGATCATTATTCACAAATCATTTAAATTTTTGAAAGTACTATATGATAGGAACATTTCAATAGGAGGACCTAAATTTAATCTAATTATGCATCACCATTTCCAAGTTTGAATACTATTCTCCTCAATCATTTCCATAATCATGAACTTGATCTTATCATTCGGGCTAACCTATGAGAACATGACAATTGAGATCCAACACTCAGTGCCCCTAGGTGTTTTTAAATGCCACTACTTAATAATTTAAATCTTCATTTTTAATAAAACTAATTTCTATGTGTCAAGTAACCCTCTCATTTAATTTCACAAAAAATAAATATTATGCATATGTCATAAACTCTATTCTTTAAATTAATTTATATATTTCTTACCATTATTTTTCTCCAAAATGTATTTAAAAACTATATTTTTCTTCAAAATAGATTATAACTTAAATCTTAATTTCTAATAATTAATTGTTCAAAATCCTCATTTTTTCTCTAATAGAATAGACATCTATATTTTTTAAAGAGAGTTTGATTTATTTACCATCCCTAATTTAATTTACATTTCATCAAAATACCACATTTCTTCTTAAGTAGTTCAACTTCAATTCAAGAACCCTAGATCCCTAGATGAAGCTAGATTTTGAATTTAATCCTCACTTAAGGTTTTGAATAGACCCTAGATGAAGCTAGATTTAGAATAGACTGATTATTTGACCTAAAATTAATTATCAAAATTCATATAAAAGATAGTTTTAAATGAAAATTCATATAGCAATAATGTACTCATTTCACAAAAAATGGAAAGATTTTCTAATCTAATTATAATTTAACATTGAAACTAAAATTTAACATATCATTTTATCCATACAATGCAAATCAAATTTAAAACATTTAAGCAATGCAAAAGAATTTTCTTAAGCGAATATTAGGGTTTTCAAAATCAAAATGATTTGTTTGATTTCAATTTATGGTTTTAGCATTTTTATTGTTTCAATTCAATTCAGGGTTTCAATTTCTAAGCAATTGGGGTTTTTAAATATAATTTTTTAGTTTCAATTCAAACTAGAGTTTTGAAATTCTTTTTTTTTTGCTTTGATTTGAATTTGAGATTTCAAAAAGCTTAATTAGGGTTTCTAAATGCAAATTTTAATTTATTTGAATTTCTAGGGTTTTGAAATGCAATTTTTGTTTTGTTTCAATTAGGGTTTTGAAATGCATTTCTTTGTTTTGTTTCAATTGGGTTTTAAAATGCATTTTTTGTTTTGTTTCAATTAGGGTTTTGAAATGCAATTTTTTTGTTTCATTTCAATTAGGGTTTTGAATTTTTTATTTTTTTTGTTTCATCAAATAATTCAAGTTTCAAAACTTAAATTTTGTTTCTAAACTACAGTTCAAATTTTATTTTTTTGTTTCTATTGAAAATCTTCACAATTTGACCTATTTTTTTAATCTATTTCTAAAATTTCTTATTTCAAAAAAAACATGAAATAAAATGCTTAAAATGGAAATAAAATTTGAAATTAACATTCTAGAAACAGTAAATTTATCAAGAATTTCAATTTCAAATGAAAAAGTGCAAAAAAAAGAGGAAGAGTACGGGTACTTGGAGGTCGTTTGGTAGTCACTGTCACTCTCAAACCGGGATCCCGTTTGCGCAGGCGAAAATGAAGTTTTCTTCATTTTAAAAAAAAATAAATAGTCTTAAGAAACGGGATCCCGTTCTTTACAAACCGGGATCTTGTTTCCTCTCCACCGGTTCGGGACCCTCTAGCAAACGAGATCCCGATTTTTAAAAAGCGGGATCCCATTTTCGATTCAGGCTCGGGATCCCGAACCAAAATGGGATCCCGATTTGTAAAAATCAGGATCCCATTTTTTCTTAGCCGATTTCATTTTTCGGCTAAGGCAAAAACTTCCACGTTTCATGGACCCAACTTCGTGCTTTCACCCAAATGTTGTGTACCTTCTGTAGAAAGTGCTTTTTTGAAGCTCACTGAGGACTCATTTGCCCTACGGTGAATGGGTCTTGGCTAGGGCTCTGCAAAAATCCTTTCCGGGTTCTCTTATGTTGTGTTTGCACTCCCAGATTCCCGATTCTCACCATCAGACAATCGAAAATAAATCCTGTAGAAGATTTTTTATGAGATGACAACTTTCCTTGCAACTTTGACAACTTTACAACTTTCTTCATTTTTTCTCCTCAAAGGACCTTCCACCTAAAATCTATAATCACGCATCAAGAGACAAAAATGTTGTTTGTTAGGTGAATAGGGGTTTTCCTTAGTCAAACCCTATTTTGGTAATTAAGCCTTGAAATAAAACAAAAAATCATGAAGGAATGATGAATGAACAAGCAATGTCACAACTCACCAAACCTTTGTTCGAACGTTGGAATGTGTATCTGCAACTAGCATGAATTGGCTTCAATAGATGTGGATCTTGATCATGAAAATTGTCTTGAAACAATGCCTTTGATATGCTTGAATAGATCTTGAACTCTACATCACCATATTAGCTCAAACAACATGCATGATGCAATAAACCTTTGACATGATAATGGAATCTTGATTGTTGCAATAATCTTCTACAAATCTACCCTTGAATGCCTTGAAAAATTTCTTGAATGCACTTGATATCATAAAATTTCTCTAGGAATGCTCTCATCAAAAATTTCTAGGTGAAACATAGTGAAATGACCTCTTATTTATGCATATCTTAACATTAATTCCTGAAATTTAAAATATCACAATCCAACATCTAAATATACATTTGAAATAGTTGAAAACCCACCAAAAAGATAATTTGAATTTAGGTCCAAGGTGCAAGTGAGGACCCATTCAAGTGCAATTAATTAGGCTTCGATTTGAATTAAAGGGGCCAATTAAGAAAATTAACCTCAATTCATTAATGAAGCCCTAAATTAGTGTGAAAATGTAAAGGTACACCATACAAAACCAAAAATAAGGCACAATTAAGTCCATTTTAATTAAAAGGGACCTAAACTTATTGTGAATATGTAAGATACATATTGCAACACTAATTTAAGGCCGCATTAAGCTCATTTTATTTAATATTATTTATGCCAAAATTAAGTGTGAAAAAGGGATACTTTTTCCTACACTACATTTAGCCCCCACTTTAGTGCGAGGACGAGTACAAGCGCAAACTCACACTAAAGTAGAGATTCAATAAACTTATGTATGCAACAATGAAAAAATAACACAATCATACAACATCAAAGACTAGGAATATCAAGCCTAGATTGTCTGATTGGCATGGAACATATCTAAGCTTTCAGTTTTACGCTCATTCTAGGGTAGTGGAACTTCAGGCTGTCCACTAGGTGAGTATCCCAAAAGGGTGGAAAATGAGATAATAATATTAGGATCCCATACCATATCAAATCTATCCTCTTGACAACTTCAATATGGCACCACAAGGCAAGGCTCCACAACTAAGCAAGGTGTGTTATGCTAGGTGGCCTTGAATTTATAGTTTGAGCTTCATAAGGCTTAACAAGCTACGTTATGTTAAGGACCTATGAACAAGGAAAGGCTCCACAGGAAAGAAAGGTGTGTTATGGTAGATGGCATTGAATTTAGAGGTTTGAGCTTCATACCTGGTTAACAAGCTATGTTATTTTAAACACCTATGGACAATAATGCTAGTAAAAGGTTTTTCTCAAAGGGATTTTGCTTAATTCATGTAAGGTCTTCTTATTAGGGAACATCATGCCTATTGTCTCTAAGAGAGGAAAATTCAAGAGTAAAAGATTCACAACTTAGGGAATGTGGTGCTTTGCATCACCACTAAGAGGAAAGTTGTACACTAAGGAATATCACACTCTTGGAGAACATCAAACCCAATGACACCACCAAGAAAAAGACACATCATAAGAATAAATAAAATTGCACCATGAAACATGAGAGATGTCAAAATATATTATCGATGTATACCCCCACTTTAAAGTGGTTTCTACACCATTGATGTGAGAAATTACTTTAAAGTAACATATTTTCAATCCTAAAACATGAGACCTTACTTGGAAAGCACTATGCCAAGTCATATGTTTTTGAAATGAAGCTAAGACATGAAAAAAGGAGGGGTTTCCCCCAAAAATAAATAAGGGATCTATGGATTCAAGGTCAATATATCTTTGTTACAATGTTATTATAGAGCTCAAAAAAATCATCATTCCCCGTGTTAGAACCAAAATTTCCATAAAAATTCTAGAGGTTTTTGCCCATTTAAATCCAAATTCATGCTATCTTTTTCATAAAAAATCATTGTATTTCCATCCATGAAGCCATAATATCCTTTTACCACTATACCACTACCTAGATATCCACCCTTTATAACCCCTACCTCATACCTCCTTACCATAGCCTCTTGCAAAAGGGCTTGTGGTATCATGGTCAAAATAGATAACACTATCCCCTTTTACCGCTATACCGTGGAGGGTCAGGATAGGACCCGTGGTAGAGTGGTAGAAATGAAAATAAGGGTGGACACCACCATACCGTAGGACAAAGCATATTAACTCGTGGTAAAGTGGTGAAGGAAGCAAAGGAATAGGAAATACTGCCATACTGTGGAGGGTTTGAGTGTAGCCCGCGGTTGAGTGGTACACTTGAAGACAGTAATAGGAAGACACTGTCATACTGTAGGAAAGAAAAAGGTATCCCATGGTAGAGCGGTGTACTAAGAAATAACACTGGAGATGATACCATTGTACCACAGGAAGATAAAGGGTAGCTCGTGATAAAGCGGTATGCAGTTGAGCAGTACACTTGAGAATAGTAATAGGAATAGACATCACCATACCATAGGAAGAAGAAGGATGGTCTGATGTAACACGGTAAATCTATACAATGAAGAAAGGGAAACAAGACATATCGCAGTACCATGACAATACAAAACAGGATACGTGGTAGAGCAATAAGGTGACAAAGGAGAATCATAGCACACTGCGGTACCATAGGGAGATGAAAAGTATTGTGTGATAACATGATAAGCAACCATTGGAGCATTTAAAGTGGGCCTATCATATCAATCAACTTCAGAATATGAAATTGGGCTCAGTGTAAAATAAATGAATGGATGAAATAACGAATGTGAAGTTTCCAATGAAAAAAGAATATTAATAAAATAATTTTCATGAAGATGCAAGCTCGAGAATAAAGTTAAATATTTAATTTTCCAAAGGCAACTAATTAAATATTTTCTTTTATTGAATACAATCAAACGAAGATCTACATCAGGAAGAAAAGTTACACCAAATGGATACTGTGAAGAGTTATAACCCTAATGTAATTTATATATATAAGATGAAATAAAATCATCGGGGGGGAGGTAGTAGTAGGTTAGGAAGTTACCAGTAGTTGGATAGGGTAATCAGTTACTGAAAAAAAATGTTATGTTATGTATTGCAAAAAAAATTGGAAATAATATAATGAACAAGAAGATTTAATCTGTGACTCAAATATTGGTGTAAATTGTTTGTCAAGTTAAACAATTATTTGGCTATCTCCAAGTTGGTGTTCCTTATTATTTGAATTTATTCCAAGCAGAATACTAAAATTCATCAGACACATTTGTTGTTCTTGTGTAATTTTCTTAATTGGTTTCTTCAAGTAGGAATTAAAATCCTTTTAAACAGATTACAGTAATTTGGAAATGTCAATTGGATCAATAAGAAGAGTCTATAATTGAAGGCTGCCATACTTTCTCCAAACAATCCTGTTAAGTTATTCAAAATTGAATATATCAAGTATATTTTTCATTTTATTAGTACACATTTATTGTCACTGTGTGACCCCTTTTAATTGGTTCCTTAAAGGAAGGATTAAAATCATCTTAGATAGATCACAGTAACCTAATAGGCCTTGATTGGATCAATAAGAGGAGTTTTTTAGTCACATCCTTGCACGTTTATACCAAGTATAAACAAGTATAAGTGGAAAACAATTAGAATTGTAGCCAGTTACTAAGTCATATATCATTTACATCTTGACTCCATTTACCCAACAGAAGTAGGTATTAGTCATACCCATTCCATTCAAGAGTTTCATAAAATCTTGTCCATACATTCATATTTCAAATTTCAATAGGAGTAGAAGTAGTTATTAAGCTTTCATCTATCCCTCACTATTTTCCATTGGGGATAGATTTCACAAGTAGGAATTAGACAGTTCAAACCTACAATCTTTACATAGGTACACCTGCCTAGGTTTAGCAGAGCCTTAAGAGTAGAAGGTTCAATTATATCAATCAGCCTTGTACGTTAGCCAAAAATGTTTCAAGAGCTTGTCAACCTCTTGTGGTTCAAACTTGCATTTTTGAGACCTAACACCCCAAATACTCATAGAACTAGAAGAATGACACATAAAGACCAAAAATAAAGAAAAAACCTTTTGGGTCAACATGGAAGAGACAAAGACAAAGAAAAGATAAAATGTTTACGACATATAGAAGAAGGTAGATACAAATAGAGGAATACACATAAAGAGAGAGATACATCAAACATAACAGTACAAAGGATCAGATTACGCACATGCAATCACATAAAGAAACATGAAAAAATAAAGAAAAATACTAATAAGGCACATGTGAGTCAACCTATAACAAGTTATTTGCATCCCAATCTTGATCAATATATAGAGAAGGTGGACAACTAGATAAAGGGACAACATCAAATGGAAAACTAGGACATGCACCAAGTTCAACACTCTTTTAGGAGAATTATCATTTAATCTCATAGAAGAGGAGTGGAGTCACCGAAAAAGTATCCCTTGCTTAATTTGGGAATAATTAATGACAAATTGGACTTGATATCACCTTGATCTAGTGTTGTGAGGTGTTTTGCACATCCACATTAGGTCTTAGGCCCCTTTTAAACTAAATTAACCTAATTTTTCCCAAGTTAATGTTGTAAAGTGTATTTATTGACACCTTCACATTAAATTTAGGAGGTTTGTAAATTAATTGGACCTAATCTATTGTTATAATTTGTTTCACATTCACATGAGATTCAAGGCCCTTCTAAGCTAAATAGAACCAATTTTTCTTTAATTTAATATTGTGAAATGCATTTATTTATACTTTCACATTAAATATTGAGCCCTCTTGCATTCATGACCTTTATATCATCATTAATAGGCCCCTATGACCCTATATTGTGCATCCCAATGCATATTTTAATCAAAAACAGGATAAAATCAACATATAAGCTTAATTTAAACATTCACTAACACTTTAGCTGACAAAATAGCCCATATGGGACCCATTCACCACTTTGGTTGAATGATTTCCATCCAGGTGGCACTCATTTTCCCAACTTGGTGAATGAGTCACATTTGGCCTATTTTTGAGGTTTGAGTGGGAAATTTGGTTTTTAATTTCAAATTTCTTCTATGTCGGCCTTTGGGATAAAATAAATGGCCATTTGAGTGCATTTCCTATATAAAAGAGCTTTCAAATCAATATTTCATCAAGCATTCATATTAGCAAGTCAAGTATTCAAGAGTTAAGGATTCCAAGAGTTCACAAGATTGTTAGGAAAGTTTGCAAGATATTTTCTAAGGAATTCAAGGGTAGATTCTTCATCAATTTTCGTCGCAATCCAAGATCCATCATCATATCAAGATTATCAAGCATCAATCATGTTATTGATCTAGTATTGTGATTTAGCATTGAAGATCCAAGATTAAGCATTGTTCTACACCTATCTCAAGATCAAGATCTACATCCTTCATGGCCATTTCATGTTGAGTTATAGATTTACAATAAATCATTTACAAGGAATGATTCAAGGTATAGTTGTTCATGATTCATGTTCTTTGTTTCATGTTTCATTCCTTCATTTCATTGTCTCATCATTTTGTTTAATTACCTACAAGTTTGACCAAGGTAAACCCCTATTCCCCTAACAATCAACAAGTTTTCTCATCTTTACATGTGTGATTGTAGATCTAGGTGTCTTGGAGCTTGAAAGATCATTGAAGACTAGGTTACAAGCTTGGATAAAGTTGTTGGAATTGTCTCCTCATTTGCAAGGTTGTAATCTTCACTAAAAGGTCACCTACAACCCCAAAATTAGACTTTCAGATATGGAAACCTGGAGAAGAAGATTGAGAAAACAGAGAAGAGCAGATTTAGACCTTGAAGTTCTAGAAAATCCAAATTGGACTCATTCACCACAAGTGGTGAATGAGTCCCACTATAGGTGTTTTTCAAATTTTTTTGCAGATTTAGATACCCTTCTGTTTGAAACTTTCTCCTGTGCAAAACTCCAAAACTGGGATTGATTCGCCCAAAATGGTGAATGAGTCCCACTAGGTCAAAAAGTTAGAATTTACAGCATTTCAGGACTTCTTCCACTCATCTTAAAGTTTCCAATTGCACACATCTTGTTTTGTAGCTTTTTGTTTTGTTTCATTTTCTTTTCTAAGACATTTAATTAAAGTTTGCATTCAATTAGGGTTTTTCATTTCACTGTCTTTTCCAAATCAAATCTTGGTGGTGAACCCCTCATTAGTTTACATTCAACTCTTAGGACAACCCTATTGCAAGATCATTTTCTTTTTTGCATTAAAATCTCTAGGGTTATCCTTGAGTGGAAGCCTTGAAATTGGGTGTGATAGTACTTAATCAACATAATTCTATCCTTCATTTTTTTTGGTTCCAAGGAGAAAAATGAATTCAACTCATTATGCACTTGTTCATTGATCTTTGCAATATCAATATCATCATCTAAATTAATCACAATAGGAGGTTAAATGATAATATCCCTAGAAGGTTATTTTTTATGTTGCGGTGAAGGTATAGAATCATCATACATTGCTTCAAGAAAATTCAAATTTTGATTTTTTGTGTTGCTCCTTTCTTTTTTAGTTTATAACATATGAGCAACAACACGACGTATATGCTTATGCTCTCTAGAATTTCAGTTTCTTTTCATTTTTTTTTCAATTTGTGATTGTGTAGGAGCAGGTTTGTCAACCATAGGTTTCTTTTCTTCCCTCAGAGGAGGAACTGAAGGAACCATGGGAGGTTGTTCAACCACTTTATCTTTAGCTTTGTAAACTTCTTTGATTTTAGGAGGCACAACAAGATTGTTTTGATTATCTCATGGTCTCTTATAGGAAATGAGAGGAGGATTTGTAATAGGTTGATCTTGGATATTTGGGAGGTCTTTTGGTTTAATCATAGTTTTGTCAAGGATGGGTGGCTTAATCATGGGTTGAGGAATATTTCTAAGGGATAATTATGCTTTGCGCTTTGCCTTAAAATTTTGATATGATTTGAAAAAGAAGTCCTCTCAGGGTGTAATAGGTTCATAGGCTCATTCCAAAATAAATCCAAAGAAAATTTCCCATGAGAAGACACAACATTAAAGCCTCTATGGTGCACAGTAAATATTTCATTACCAAAGGGAAATTAGAGAAATGAATGCAAGATCTAAATCTAGGGTAAAAAAGGACTCTAAATTCAGAAAATGCAATGATCAAACTCAGGTTCACCATAATGAAACATAGAAAAATAGGTGGGGTGAATGTTATGAAAGGGGCGGTCACCAAAATGACCTATTTCTCTAGTTTCATTCAAGGAAATGAGATCCAAACAATGAAATGACTAACAACAAAAAGGTGACTCAAATCAAGGTGTGAATCTACAAATTTCCCTTTTATGCAAGGACAAGGGTTTAGGCTAAATAGTGCTTTGGGGAGAAAGATTAAAAATGGCAAATAAACTCAAAATTGTGATCTATAAAGTATATTTGGAAGCTTAAACATAAAATTGATGGAACTTACAAACTTTCTAGGGAGAATCTGGAAGGGATAAATGTTGTGTATCTTTTGGAGAAAGTTCTTTTTTTAAGCTCACTAAGGACTCATTCACCCTATGGTGAATGGGTCCTAGCTAGGGATTTGCAAAAATCCTTTCTAGGTTCTCTTATGTTGTTTCTGCACTCCCAGATTCTTGATTCTCATTGTCAAACAGCTAGAAATAAATCCCATGGAATATTTTTTGTGAGATGACAACTTTCCTTGCAACTTTGACAACTTTTCAAATTTCTTCAATTTTTCTCCTCAAAGGATCTTCCACCTAAAATTTGCAATCACACATCAAGAGAGAAAAATTTTGTTTCCTAGGTGAATGGGGGTTTGCCTGGTCAAACCCTGTTTTGGTAATTAAACCTTGAAATGAGACAAAATATCATGAAAGCATGATGAATTAACAAGCAATGTCACAACTCACCAAACCTTTGTTTGAAACTCGAAATGTGGATTTACAACTAGCATGAATTGGCTTCAATGGATGTGGATCTTGATCATGAAACTTTTCTTGAAACAATTACTTTGATATGCTTGAATAGATCTTGAACTCTACATCACCATATTAGCTCAAACAACATGCATCATTCAATAAATCTTTGGCATGATAATGGAATCTTAATTGCTAAAATAATCTTCTATAAATCTGCCCTTGAATGCCTTGAGAATACTCTTGATATCATAAACTTTCTCTAGGAATGCTCTCATCTAAAATTGCTAGGTGAAACATTGTGAAATGACCTCTCATTTATACATATCTTAACATTAATTCTCAAAATTCAAATATCACAAGCTGACATCTGAATATACATTTGAAATCATTGAAAAAACACCAAAAATATAATTTGAATTTAGGTCCTAGGTGCAAGTGAGGACACATTCACCCTATGGTGAATGGGTCCTAGGTCACTAACCTAAGATACACATTACTCAATGTTGTTGGAAAATGGTGCCTCAACTTACTAACTTAGAACCTCTTAAGACTTGGTGAATTGCAATCAATTATGGCCTTTACCACCTTACCGCAAGGCTCAGTGACTTGCATTGTAGTTGGGTGGTGTTACCACCTTACCGCAGTGGTCCTTGCTTAGTCTGGTGGTTATGCGGTGTTACCGCCATACCGCAATGGTCTATCGACCATGTTGTAGTGGCTCGGTAACACTGCCATACCACGATGATCTCTCGGTTGGGTTGTGGTCATGCGGTGAACTCGATGATCAGTGCACAAAGGGTTACCACCTTACCATGGTATACCCTTTCTTCCTTGGCGATAGCGTAGTGGACTTGGTGGGCTGACGAGAATGCTTACTACTTTACCATGGAGCTCTTTCAGTGACGACACGGTAACACGATGGACAGTGACAAACAGGCGAATGAGTTGTTAGCTCCATACTGTGAGGATGCTTGGACAGATTGGTGATTACATGGTGGCACTGCCATATTGTGGAGGTCTGTGAACCTTGTAGCGGTACCGCGGTGACATCGCCATACCGCAGGGATCTCTTTGACTAGGCTCGGTGGTGCGGTAAGAAGCTCATATGCACAGTTGATGGATCTGATTCAGTAGTCAAAGTGTTGAATGAATAGCACAGCGACACATGGCATGATTATATTCATTGATTTTACATCACTATTGTAAATCAACAACTATCAGCTGAATGTTTAGAATAATATATGCATTTATTGAGAGATCAGATTTGATGAATGACAAGATCCAATCTTGGTAATTCTCTATGGCAGAATTCAATGCCTGGGTAGCCCAATGTGTGAATTAGGGGAAATTTTAATTAGAGACCTAGATTGTGTCAGTGCAACATGTAAATAAATAACATCATCCTATAGCTATTAAAAAGAGAATAAGGTGAACAAGTAAGAACAGTCAAAAAAATAAGGTAGAGCGATTCAGTGTGACTATATCTATATTATTCATTGTATGCCATATAGCATTGTAATAGTGAATGTATCTATGAGGAGGTCGACTGGATGCTACTGTGAGCTGACATCTTCAAGAGAAGTCTGTAACTTTGTATGTAAATTATATTATTGTAATACAAAGTGATTTAGCTTGGTGTGGTGGGTTTTTCTCCCGTAAGGGTTTTCCCACGTAAATATGGTGTTATCTCTGTGACTGTGTATTTTTGTCTTTCTTGTTATACTATGTTTGTTCATCTCAGATGTTTAAGAAGTTTTAAATTGGTCTTTGCACTTCTCCTCTGTCATTTTAGTGTTAGGAAAGCATCTTCGCACTTTTGCTTTTCCTTTCAACTGGTATCAAAGCCTGGCCAGTTGTGTAATGCCCTGCCACGCAACCTTAGAGGAAGTTGCAAACAACTACTTAAACAGGCTATTTTTTTTTTTTGAACAATTAACATGCAAGTTCACTAACTAATGCCAACAACCTCTAAGGTTACGAGACAGAGGTTATATAGAACCTAAACAAAAAACATGCATTTAAACCATATCAATTATTTAAATAATAAATAAACACATACATTCCAATTAAGATAATTTACATCAAGCATAAGAGATAAC
>CM021103.1:567222632-567236047 GCA_007115665.2 Sequoiadendron giganteum | reverse complement strand
AGATGCGAAGGAATTCTTTAGAGATGGCCAAAGAGGCCCTTGTTATTCGAGGTAGATTGAAGGAGAAAGGCAAGAAGGACAAGAATTCTAAATCCAAATCTGAAAGGAGATCAAAGTCTCTTGGTAAAAAGTCCAAGGTAAAATGTTGATACTATGGGAAGCCTAGTCATATCCGAAAGGATTGTAAGGAGAAAAAGAAGAAGAATATCTCTTTGGACAATGACTCTTCTTAGAGATATGCAGATGCCTTCATTGCAGCCTTGGCATCTCAAGCATCAAATGATGTCTCGTTGATTAACTCAGGTGCAACTTTCCACATGACGTCTCACAGATAGTGGTTCACTAAGTATGAAAATTATGATGATGGAAATGTCTACTTAGAAACTGATTCAACACTAGAGATTGTTGGCCATGGAAGAGTCAAAATATAATTCCTTCACGCAAGAATCAAAGGGATTGGTGATGTACTACACATATCAGGTTTGGCTCGTAACTTACTTTCTGTCAGTAAGCTCAATGATGCTGGTGTGGAAGTTTCTTTCTCAAGTAAAGGTTGTAAGATGGCTAGAGGCGCAATGGTGTTGGCTAAGGGTGTACTGACTGGCACTCTGTACAAGCTGGATGCACATCCTGTTCAATGTAAAAATGTCTTTGTAAAGTCAAGCAAAGATGCTCATGTAGAGAAGGAAGATAAAGCTCCTTTGGGTGCAAATTCCTTGGAGCTAAAACTCCCAATAGAGAAGACCATGTTGTGGCATCATAGACTTGGTCACATAGATGAGAAAGGTTTAAATACCTTGAAAAAAAAAATATTGTTGAAGGGCTTGTCGATTGTAACCTTGAGTTTGATTTTTGTGAACATTACATTTATGGAAAGCAACATCGTGTTTCTTTTTATTTGAGTCCTCATAAATCTTCTGGTGTAATGGACTATGTTCATTCTGATGTTTTTGGTCCAGTGAATGTTCCTTCATTATCGAAGTCTAGATATTGTGTTTCTTTTATTGATGACTGTTTGAGAAGGGCATTTGTATACTTCCTTAAAAGTAAATTAGAAGTGTTTAGTCGGTTTAAAGAATTTAAAACTTTGGTTGAGAATCAGACTAGAAGGAAAATTAAATGTCTGAGAATGGATAATGGCGGTGAGTTCTGTTCTGCAGATTTTGAAAGCAACTGCAAAGACCATTGGATTAAAAGGCATAAAACTACACCTTATACGCCAAAACAGAATGGAGTGGATGAAAGGTTGAACATAACATTAATGGAGAGAGCGAGAAGTATTCCAAGCAATGCTGGCTTGGAGCACAAGTTCTGGGCTAAGGCTGTGGCTACAACATGTCACTTGGTAAATTGTTCACCTTGTTCTACTCTTGTAGACAAAACACCTTTGGAAGTTTGGTCTGGTAAGAAGCCCTTTCTGAGACATATTTGTGTCTTTGGCTGTGAGGCATATGTACATGTGTCAAATGAGAAGAGATCTAAGTTGGAGAACAAGGTTGATAAATGTATCTTCATTGGCTATGGTGTTAGTGTGGAGGGATACAAGCTTCAGAATCCTAATACTAAGAAGGTTTTGTATAGCATAAGTGTAATATTTTGTGAGTTGAAGACTTCAGTAGCTGATCCACAGTTAGAGATAGATCAAAGAGAAAAGAAGAATGATGTAGTTTAAATTCCTCAAACTCCATAAAAAGAGGAACTACATGGTGTACCTAAAACTGAGGAGAGCTCTAGTAGCTCTAAGAGCTCTGAAGATGAAGAACCACAACCTCAGCCAGTAAGAAGGTCTACACGTGAAAGACATCAACCTGATAGGTATGGTTTCTCTATATTAGATTCGAACTATGCTATGCTTTAACTACTAGCACTGATGAGCCTAGGACTATGAAAGAAGCAATTAACATGTCTAATTCAAATTCCTAGTTGGAAGCCATGAATGAAGAAAAGGAATCATTGAAAAGGAATGAAACTTGGGATTTGGTAAGTTTGCCTGAAGGGAAAAAGCCTATTGGCTATAAATGGGTATTTAAGAAGAAGACTAGTCTAGATGGCAGTGATGAAAAGTATAAAGCAAGGTTGGTTGCAAAGGGGTATTCCTAGGTAGAGGGAATTGATTATGGAGAAATATTTTCCCTTGTAGCTAAGCTAACATCTATCAGATTTTTGTTGTCACTTGCAGCTGCGTATGACTCAAAGATTGAACAGATGGATGTGAAAACAACGTTTCTCCATGCAGAGCTGGAAGAAGAAATTTATGAAGGGAAAAACATGCATGGATCTATAGACCCAATAGTTGAGAATACATTCCCTTAACACTAATACAATAGAGGAGAAGAGCATAAACCAATTTTAATAGCTTTCTCAAACTACTTGAGATGTATACAACATGTAAAATAGAGAACACAAAAATTAGCATTCACAGATTGACACAAGATATACGTGGGAAAACCTTTTCAGGTAAAAAACCCACCACACAAAGTCAAGACAATTGTATTATAGTAACAAAATAGTTACATACAAATTTAGTCTTCTCTGATCAACTCACAGTAGTACTACTAAAATTATCTCTCTATTACAATGTCTTCACTCAAAACATACATCTCGAATTATAACTCTCATGCAATAATTTACTCGACTTCAAAGTCATACGTTGCATTCAATTCTATCAATCAACCACTGATCACAAGGTACATCAATCTTTGATTCAATCGCACCAATGATGTGCCCATACCGATCTTCCCGCATCAATCCACCTAGGCCATAACTCCTTTACCCAAATCAGGTCCTATCCGCCACCTTGAGCCGACCTGCAATAACTGTTGCTATGACTTTGGCCTCTAGCCAATTATCACTCTGAAACTGAGCCACATGTGCGCATCTTATTCGTCTACCACTTATGTCACTAAGTCCAACCCGATCAATCTAGTCAACGAGCTCATCCGAGCTCTCCACAGTCCTTACCGTGCTACCGTAGCCCTACTGAGTTCAACTCACAGTATGGCCATGAGCTCGACCGAGCTCACCCCAACTTCATCGAGCTCTGCCTTTCATTTTACTATTCTACCGTACCTGGCATCAAGACTCACCGCAGTATAGCGGTAGCCGGCTTGGCTGACCACTGGCGGTCTTACCGCAGCCACCGCAGTCAGTCACGTGACTAGTCACGATATAGCAGTAACTGCTAGCCAAGCCACTGGCAGTCTTACCGCGGCCACCACGGTCAGTCACTTGACTGGCCACGGTATGGTGGTAACCACCAACCAAGCCACTGGTGGTCTTACCCTGGCCACTGGTGGTCTTACCCTGGCCACTGCGGTCAATCCCTTGACTAGCCGTGGTATAGCAGTAACCGCCAGCTGAGCCATTGGTGGTCTTATAACAACCACCGTGGTCAGTCACTTGACTGGCCACAGTATAGTGGTAACCGCTAGCCTAGCTGTTGGCGGTCTTACCGTGGCCATTGAATTCAGTCACTTGACTGGCCGCGGTATGGCGATAACCGCCAGCCAGACGGAAAGATCGATACTGCGGCCACCACAGTGAGGAAGGATACTATGCGCGGTATGGCGGTAACTGCCAAACCCTTCACCGTGGTACCGCCAGAATAGAATGGAAGACTGCCGCAGTATGGTGGTAAAAGCATAAATGAACATTTTTTGCCAAGTCTTTTCTGACAGAGGTTCAAGCTGGCAATTGAGGCATCGTTTCTCAACAAGCTCCAAATTGACGAAGATTCTCAACTTTCTCCAAACTCTAAAAAATTACTGTCTGTCATAGGCCCCAAGGCCCATCGATTCTATGCACCATCTGAACTTGTCTGTGCTAACCGGCTTTGTCAAAGCATTAGGAACATTCTTCAAGGTGTCCACCTTTTCCAAACTAACCTTGCCATCTTCAACCATATCCCTTATGAAATGATATTGCACATCAATGTGCTTTGTCCTGGCATGAAAGGTCGGATTCTTTGCCAAAAAAATAGCACTTTGACTGTCGCAACAGATTGAAATGTGCCCAACATTAAATCCAATGTCTGAACACAAACGGTTTAACCAAACAACCTCTTTACAGTCGTGAGTTGCAGTCATGTACTCTTCCTCTGTTGTGGATAATGCAACTATAGCCTATCTCTTGCTCATCCAACTGATTGCTCCACCATTAAGCATGAAAGTGTATCCACTGGTGGATTGTCTACTGTCAATGTCCCCTGCCCAATCTGAATCAACATACCCATGAATGTTGAGAGCCTTCTGTGATGCAACCAAATTGCCATGGTAACATAGTGCATAATCTGAAGTCCCCTTGAAATACCTAAATAATCTCTTCACAGCATCCCAATGAGATCTTCCCGAATTTTTCATAAATCGGCTTAGAACTCCCACTGCTTGGGCAATGTCTGGTCTTGTACAGACCATAGCATACATCAAATTACCAATAACATTTGCATAAGGCATGTTGGTCATGTCCTCCATCTCAGTAGCAGATTTTGGACAGTCTTCAATAGACAGCTTAGTTCCATGCATGATTGGAACAATAAGTTGCTTGCAGTCATCCATGCTAAACCTCTCAAAAATTGTCTTCACATACTTATTCTGACTGATCCAAAGTTTTATGCTTGTTTTGTCCCTGGTTATCTCCATTCCAAGAATGTACCTTGTTGCACCAAGATCTTTCATTTAGAACTTTGCAGACAACTGAGATTTAAGATAAGAAATCATAGTCTTGTTATTTCCAATGAATAAAATATCATCCACATATAGGGTAATAAAAAGCACATGATCATTCTTAGATTTATAATAAATGCAATGATCATTTGATCTCACAAATCCAATTGACAACACAAACGTGTCAAATTTCTGGTACCACATTCTAGGAAATTGTTTTAAACCATAGAAAGATTTATTCAACTTACAGACCAGATTTTGTTTACCTCTTTCAACAAAATGCTTAGGCTGTGACATGTAGATCTCTTCTTCCAGCTCACCACGGAGAAATGTTGTCTTCACATCCATCTGCTCAATTTCAAAATCATACATAACTACTAAAGACAATAGAAATCTGATAGATGTCAGCTTTGCTACATGGGAAAAAATCTCTCCATAATCTATTCCCTCATTTTGAGAAAAAAATTTTGCAGCCAACCTAGCCTTATACTTCTCAACACTTCCATCAAATCCTATCTTCTTTTTGAATATCCACTTATAGCCAATAGGCTTTCGCCCTTTAGGTAGTGGTACCAAATTCCAGGTATCATTCTTTTTCAAAGAATCCATCTCTTCATTCATGGCTTCCAGCCAAGACTTTGAATCAATCATGATGATTGCTTCTTTAACAGTCCTAGGATCATCAGTGCTGGTAATTAAAGCATAAGCATAGTTTGAATCTAACATAGACAAACCATACCTATCAGGTTGCCTTTTTTCTCATGTAGATCTTCTTACAGGTTGAGGTTGTTCTTCATCATCAGAACTCCCAAAGTTGCTTGAGCTCTCCTCAGTCTCAGGTACACCATGCAGCTCTTCCCTTTCTAGAGTTTGGGGGATCTCAACTGCATCCTTCTTCTTGTCACTCTGATTTGTCTCAAGCTGCTGATCACTTACTGAAGGTTTTAGCTCACAAAATATCACGTTTCTGTTGTACAAAACCTTCTCAGTAACAGGGTTCCAAATCTTGTATCCTTTCACACCAACTCCATAGCCGATGAGAATACATTTGACAGCTTTTTTATCCAATTTAGATCTCTTTTCATTTGGAACATAAACATATGCCTCACAGCCAAACACACGAACATGCCTCAGAGAGGGCTTCTTACCAGACCATGCTTCCAAAAGTGTTTTATCAACAAGAGCAGAGCAAGGAGATCTGTTTATTAGATAACATGTTGTAGCCATGGCCTTAGCCTAGAACTTTTGCTCTAGACCAGCACCACTCAACATACTTCTTGCCTTTTCCATCAGTGTCATATTCAACCTTTCAGCAACTCCATTCTGTTGTGGAGTGTAAGGCATTGTCTTATGCCTTTTAATTCCATAATCAGTGCAATACCTTTCAAAATCTATAGAAAAAAATTCACCACCATTGTATGTCCTCAAACATTTGATTTTCCTTCCAGTCTGATTATCTACCGAAGATTTAAACTCTTTAAACTGACTGAACACTTCTTATTTACTTTTAAGAAAGTATACAAATGCCCTTCTCGAACAGTCATCAATAAAAGAAACATAATATCTAGACTTCGATAATGAAGGAACATTAACTGGACCAAACACATCAGAATAAACATAATCCAGTATACTAGAAGATTTGTGAGGACTAGAATAAAATGAAACACGGTGTTGTTTTCCATAAATACAATGTTCGCAAAAATCAAACTCAAGGTTGCAGTCATCAAGCCCTTCTACAAGATTTTTATTCTTCAAGGTTTTTAAACCTTTCTCACCTATGTGACCAAGTCTATGATGCCAAAGCATAGTCTTCTCAGCTGGGAGTTTTACCTCCATTGCATTTGCAGCTAGAGAAGAGTCTTCATCTTTCTCTACAGGTGCAGCATTGCATGAATTTATAGAGGCACTATTACAAAGAATAGGTCATGCATCCAGCTTGTACAAAGTGCCAGTACGAACACCCTTAGCCAGCACTATTGCACCTCTAGCCATTTTACAACCCTTACTTGAAAATGAAACTTCTACACCAGCATCATTTAACTTACTGACAGAAAGAAGATTTCAAGCCAGACCTAGTATGTGAAGTATGCCACCAATACCTTTGACTCTCCCATCAGGAAACTAAATTCTGACTCTTCCTCTGCCAACTATCTCCAATGTTGAATCACTTGCCAAGTATACCTTTCCACCGTCATACTTCTCATATTTAGAGAACCATTCTCTATTGGACGTCATGTGAAAGGAAACGCCTGAGTCAACCAGCCAGACATCATCTTATGCCTAAGTTGTCAAGGCTACTGCAATGAAGGCGTCTACATCACTTTGAGAAGATTCATGTCAGAAGCATTCTTCTTCTTCTTCTCCTTGTAGTCCTTCCTGATATGACTAGGTTGCCCACAGTTCTAGCATCTCACCTTGAAATTTTTACCAGGAGACTTCGATCTCTCTGCAAATTTGGATTTTGACTTCTTGTCTTTCTTCTTGCCTTTCTCCTTTGGTCTACCTCGAACAACAAGAGCCTCTTTGGCCATCTCTGAAGACTTCCTCCACATCTCTTCAGATAGTAATGAGGCAACAACATCTTCCATCTTGAAAGCAGTGGTAGTGCTTCCAACGGCCATCACAAGATGATCCCAACTATGAGGTAATGAACACAACAGAAGCATGCAACGATCCTCCTCCTTTATCTTTACACCTGCAGATGCCATCTGAGTAACACTCATATTAAACAAGTTTAGATGGTCTGCAACAGATGCACCTTCATCCATCTTCAAGGAGTACAACTTCTTCCTCAGGAATAACTTATTTACCAGAGACTTTCCCTGATAAATATCACCAAGCTTCTTCCACAATGAAGCTACAGACTGCTCCTCATGAACGTTCAAGAGAACAGAATCAGCTAGACTCGGTCTTATCAAACCTCTTTCTTTTCTATCAGCAAGATCCCAAGCTTCTTACGTCGTACTTTGTGGCCTAGTTCAAGACACTGCAATCTAGAGGTCTCTATCCACAAGCAAGTCCTCTATCTTGAGTTTCCATAACTCAAAGTTACTGCCATTAAATTTTTCAAATTCTACTCTACCGAATGTACTCGCCATCTCAAACAGAAACAAGTTTCAACAGTGCAAGACTCCCACTAAAACAATATTAGCATAAAAAATTAATCTTTCCTACAAGGATAACACAACGGGCCAAGCTCTTATACCACTTGAAGGGAAAAATAGGCATGAATCTATAGACCCAATAGTGCGGAATACATTCCCTTAACACTAATACAACAAAGGAGAAGACAATAAACCAGTTTTAATAGCTTTCTAAAACTACTTGAGATGTATACAACATGTAAAATAGAGAACACAAAAATTAGCATTCACATATTCACACAAGATATACGTGGGAAAACCTTTTCAGGTAAAAAACCCACCACATAAAGTCAAGAAAATTGTATTATAGTAACAAAATAATTACATACAAATTCAGTCTTCTTTGATCAGCTCACAACAATACTACTAGAATTATCTCTCTGTTACAATCTCTTCACTCAAAACATACATCTTGAATTATCACTCTCATGCAATAATGTACTTGACTTCAAAGTCATACGTTGCATTCAATTCTATCAGTCAACCGCTGATCATAGGGTACATCAATCTTTGATTCAATCACACCAATGATCTGCCCATACCGATCTTCTTGATTGAGCCACCTAGGCCATAACTCCTTTACCCAAATCGGGTCTTGTTTGCCACCCTGAGCCGACCTGCAATAACTGCTACTACGACTTTGGCCTCTAGCCAATTATCACTCTGACACTAAGCCACGTGTCTGCATATTATTCATCTACTGCTTCTGTCACCTAGTCTAATTCAGTCAATCTATTCAATGAGCTCATCCGAGCTCTCCACAGTCCTTACCACGCTACAACAGCCTTGCCGAGTTCAACCTGCAGTATGGCGGTGAGCTCGACCGAGCTCACCCCAACTTCACCGAGCTCTGCCTTTCATTTTATTGTGCTACTATAGCTGGCATCAAGACTCACCATGGTATGGTGGTAGCCGGCTTGGCTGACCATTGGCAATCTTATTGTGGCCACCGCGGTCAGTCACGTGACTGGTCGCGGTATATCGGTAACCGCCAGCCAGGCCGCTGGCAGTCTTACCACGGCCACCACAGTCAGTCACTTGACTGGCCATGATATGGTGGTAACTGCCAACTAGGCCACTGGCAGTCTTACCACGGCCACCACGGTCAGTCCCTTGACTGGCCGCGATATAACAGTAACCGCCAGCTGGGTCGCTGGCAGTCTTATCGCAGCCACCGCGGTTAGTCACTTGACTAGCCACGATATAGCAGTAACTGCTAGCTGGGCCACTGGCGGTCTTATCGCGGCCACCATGGTTAGTCACTTGACTAGCCACGGTATGGCAGTAACCGCCAGTCAGACGAAAAGACCAATACCGCGGTGAGGAAGGAGACTATGCGCGGTATGGCGGTAACCGCCAAAACCTTCACCGCGGTACCGCTAGAACGGAATGGAAGACCGCCGCAGTATGGTGGTAAAAGCAGAAATGAACATTTTTTCGCCAATTCTTTTCTGACAGATGTTCAAGCTGGCAATTGAGGCATCATTTCTCAACAATTTACATGTCCCAGCCTGAGCACTTCATTGAGCAAGGTAAAGAAAGTCTGGTTTGCAAATTAAATAAATCTCTGTATGGTTTGAAGCAATCGCCTAGAATGTGGTACCAAAAGTTTGACACTTTTGTGTTGTCTGTGGGATTTGTGAGATCAAAATCTGATCATTGTGTGTATTACAAATCTGAAAATGATTGCATGCTTATTATTACCCTATATGTGGATGATATGTTGTTCATAGAAAATAGTAAGACTATGATTTCTGATCTTAAGTCTCAGTTGTCTGCAAAGTTTGAAATGAAAGATCTGGGTGCAACAAGGTATATTCTAGGGATGGAAATAACCAGGGATAGAACAAGTAGAAATCTTTGGGTTAGTCAGAGTAAGTATATAAACATTGTTCTGGAGAGATTTGGTATGAATGATTGCAAACAACTAGTTGTTCCAGTCTTGCAGGGAACAAAGCTATCTGTTGAAGATTGTCCAAAATCTTCTACTAAGATGGAGGACATGACCAAAGTGCCTTATGCAAGTGTTGTTGGCAGTTTAATGTATGCAATGGTCTGTACAAGGCCAGACATTGCCCAAGCAGTGGGAGTTCTTAGTCATTTTATGGAAAATCTGGGAAGGACACATTGGGATGCTATGAAGAGAGTATTTGGATATTTAAAGGGAACTTCAGAGTTCACCTTGTGTTACCATGGCAACTTGGTTGGATCACACAAGACTCTTAGCATTCATGGATTTGTGGATTCTGATTGCACAGGGGACATTGATAGTAGAAGATCCACCAATGGATACACTTTCATGTTAAATGGTGTTGCAATCAGTTGGATGAGAAAGTGATAGGCTGTAGTCGCTTTGTCCACTACAGAGGAAAAATACATGGTAACAACACATGCTTGCAAAGAAGCTATTTGGCTAAGTTGTTTGTGTTCTGATACTAGTTTTAATGTAGGGCAGATTACAATTTTTTGTGACAGTTAGAGTGCCATTTGTTTAGCGAAGAATCCTACTTTCCATGCCAGGACGAAGCACATCGATGTGCAGTACACTTCGTTAGAGATATGGTCGAGGATGTAAAGTTATCTTTAGCGAAGGTGGATACTAAAGAATGTTGCTAATGCATTGACAAAACTAGTGGGCATAGACAAGTTTAAATGGTGTTCAAGTTCGATGGGCCTTGGGGCCTATGATTAGTAGTAAAAATTTAAAACTTTGGGAGAAGCCAGTAAGTCTTCTTCAAGTGGGAGCTTGTTGGAAAATGGTGCCTCAACTTATTGACTTAGAACCTCTTAAGACTGCGAGGCTTACTGACTTGCACCGCAGTTGGGCAGTATTACCACCTTACCACAGTGGTCCTTGCTCAATCTGACGGTTACACGGTGTTACCGCCATACCACAATGTTCTATCAACCATGTCGCGGTGATGTGGTGACACCGCCATACCACGATGGTCTCTCGGTCGAGTCGCGATGGCACAGTGAACTCGGCGATTGGTGCGCAAAGGGTTACCACCTTACTGCAGTATACCCTTTCTTCCTTGGCAATAGCGTAGTGGACTTGGTGGACTAATGAGAATTCTTACCGCTTTACTAGAGAGCTCTTTTAGCAATGGCATGGTAGTGGACAATGACAAATAGGTGAACGAGTTGTTACCTACATACCGCAAGGTTGCTTGGATAGACTAGCAGTTATGCGGTGGCACTGCCATACCGCAGAGGTCTGTCAACCTTGTTGCAATACCACAGTGACACTGCCATACCATGGGGATCTCTTTGACCAAGCGCGGTGGTGTGGTAAGAAGCTCAGATGTAGAGTTGACGGATCCAATTTAGTAGTCAAAGTGATGAACGAATAGTGCAACGACACGTGGCACGATTATATTCATTGATTTTACATCCCTGTTGTAAATCAATAGATATCAACAGAATGTTTAGAATGATATATGCATTTATTGAGAGATCAGATTCGGCAGATGATAGGATCCAATCTTGGTAATTCTCTATGGAAGAATTAAATACCTGGGCGGTGCGATGCATGAATTAGGCTCAGTTTTAATCAGAGACCTAGATTGTGTCGGTGCAACATGTAAATAAATAACACCATCCTGTAGCTGTTAAAAAGAGAATAAGGTGAACAAGTAAGAACAATAAAAAAACTAAGGTAGAGCGATTTAGTGTGACTGTATCTGTATTATTCATTCTATGACATATAGCATTGTAACAGTGAATGTATATGTGAGGAGGTCGACTGGATGCTATTGTGAGCTGACATCTTCAAGAGAAGTTTCTAACTTTGTATATAAATTATTTACTGTAATACAAGGTGATTTAGCTTGGTGTGGTGGTTTTTTCTCCCGTAAGGGTTTTCCCATGTAAATCTGGTGTTATCTCTGTGACTGTGTATTTCTATCTTTTATGTTATACTATGTTTGTTCATCTTAGATGTTTAAGAAGTTTTAAAACTGGTCTTTGCAGTTCTCCTCTGTGGTTTTAGAATTAGGAAAGCATTTATGCACTATTGTTTTTCCTTTCAAATGTTAAACACTACGTTATGGGTATGTGCAGGATCATCATGGAAAAAATAGGTCCTTAAGTGGCAATGAAAATTCAGAAAATCAGAGTTGGAAAACTTGACATAAAAATTTGAATAAGTTATCTATATTATTTCAAAAATATGTAAGAATAGAATCTGTGGCAAATTGAATGTAGTTTCTAAACTACTAGGTTAATTTTTGTAAAAAAAAATCTATTTGGTGAAAATTTGAAATTTCAATGCAGTAGTACTAAAATTCCAGGGAAAAAATAAAAAGTAGGTGTTTGTCTGACCACCCTAACCATAATAAAATCATAATATTTTTTTATAAAATTTTAGATATAAGTAGAGGACTCATGTCCGGATGTGATGCATATTTTTTTGTAATTTTTTTTCAAATAAATAATTAATTATGAATTTGTTATTACAAATTTTTAAAAATATTAAAACTAGTATGCCTGACCACCTTAATTTGGTCAAAACTTAATGGAATTCATTTTTTTTTTAATCCTATAGTATGCGAAGCATAGAATGTGACGCATGTTTTGGATTCAAAAAATGTGATACCGTTTGAAAGCTATAGATGATTTTCTATCAGACTATCAATCAGGACTTTAGTCGTAATTCTAATAAAAAATAAATAATTATTATTTATTAGATTCTAAAGAAAATATAATTTATACTGGTAGAAAGCTGAGAAGCTCATTTAAAAACCCTTTTCGTTTTATCAATTTTAGGTAAAATAAAAGTCATCAGCCACATGGGCGAAGTCTAGAAAAACAAGGTAAGTTGTTAAACATGTTTTACGTGTTGACTTTTAGGATTGGCAGGTCCGAACCAAATCATGAGCCTAATACCGAGCCTAATACCAAGGCATTAAATTTTGTGTCAGAATATCGGATATCCGATTCTAATCAGATATCCAATTCAAATCAAATATCCGATTTGAATTCAATATATGATATCTTTTAAATCAGTTTTAAAACAATTTATACAATCTTAAATATATTATTTAAAAATGCAATTAAGTTTATAATTTAATATATATAATATCCAATAAAGTTTATAATGTAATATATTTAATATACAATTTATGGTAATCTCTTACCGAATTATGTATTTAATATCTAATATATTATTAAATGTATAATATTTAAATATTATTTCAATATTTTAGTTAATCTATAAATATTTTAATATTATTTCAATACTTTAGTTAATCCATAAATAATTAAATATATATATTACCAATTTATAAAATATTTAAATATTATACCTTTCCCTCTCGCTCTCTCCACCTCTATCTCTCTCAAGTCTCTCACTTAATCACTCTCTCTCTCTCTCTCTCTCCCCTCTCCTTCTATCTCTCCCTCTCTCCCTCTCCCTCTCTCCCTCAACTCTAAACCCTCTCTCCCTCTCCCACTCTCCTTCTCCCTCCCCCCACTCTCCCTCTCACTCTCTCACTCTCCCCTCTCCTTCTCACTCCCTCTCCTTCTATCTCTCCCTCTCCCTCTCCCTCTCCCTCTCCCTCTCTCCCTCTCACCCTCTCACTATCTCACTCTCTCTCCCTCTCCCTCTCTC
>CM021103.1:567153160-567222532 GCA_007115665.2 Sequoiadendron giganteum | reverse complement strand
TTGATTGAGATAGGTCTTGTTTCAAATATTATTCATATTATTATCTTGCACAATCTTGTTATTGTTAAATTTGGTTGCCTTGGGAAACTTCACCAAATTTTAAAAACTTCTTTGATCCCATTAATAAATGTCATATTAGGACCCCTTAAGACATTGATTTACGATTTAGGGTGATAGGATGGCTAAAGGAGATCTATGTCTAGTGAGGTCCTAGGACAAAATGACATGGCTCAAGTGAATAAAATTTGGTGAAAAAATGATGTCTTTAGCCTGTTTAGGGTTTAGAGTTTAGAGTTTAGGGTTTACGGTAATACGATGGCTTAAGGGGATCTTTGTAGTAAGGTTCTACTACAAAATGACATGGCTTAAGGGGATCTTTGTAGTAAGGTTCTACGAAAAAATGACATGGCTTAAGGGAATCAAATTTGGTGGAGTTGCCTCAGGAAACCAAATTTGATTATAAGGTCCTAAGACAAAATGGATGCTTTAGTGTTGAGGGTTTAGATTTTAGAGTTTAGGGCTTAGGGTTTAACGAACTTAGGGTGAAGTTTGGGTGGCCCTTGGAATAATGGACTTGCAAGTTAGTGCCTAGTTTATGAATATGTTTTTATTTTATGAATAGATTAACTATTTTCGTAATATAAACACATAATTATGTGTGATTAAGATTGAGTTTGATGTATATTTTAACTGGATGTTTTTTTAATTGACTATAAGATTATTTTATGTAATATTTTTTTCATTAATATTAAACTCACTTAAATGAATTTTATGATATAAAACATGTATAATATAAAATTAGTTAATGTTGAATTGAAAGTATTTTATTTTAGATGGTTTGTAATTGAAAGAACCTAAAAGAACTTAGAAAAAAAAAATATTTAGATTATTTAGTGTCTAGGTAACTGGTGCAAAAATTTAAATCCTAGACCAATACTCTAAGTACATATATATGGTAAATCCTAAACCATGGATTTAATCATTAAAATTTTAAAATTTAAATTCAAAATTTTCCATCCCTTACACATTTAATAATAGATTATGAGCCAACTAAACTTGCTTAGTATTCAAAGGCATTCAATTGTCTTTATTTTATCATTTAATTACACTTGATCATTATTCACAAATCATTTAAATTTTTGAAAGTACTAAATATGCTAGGAACACTTCAATAGGAGGACCTAAATTTAATCTAATTATGCATCACCATTTCCAAGTTTGAATACTATTCTCCTCAATCATTTCCATAATCATGAACTTGATCTTATCATGAGGGCTAACCTATGAGAACATGACAATTGAGATCCAACATTCACCCCTAGGTGTTTTTAAATGCCACTACTTAATAACTTAAATCTTCATTTCTAATAGAACTAATTTCTATATGTCAAGTAACCCTCTCATTTAATTTCACAAAAAATCAATATTATGCATATGTCCTAAACTCTATTCTTTAAATTAATTTATATATTTGTTACCATTATTTTTCTCAAAAATGTATTTAAAAACTATATTTTTCTTCAAAATAAATTTTAGCTTAAATCTTAATTTCTATTAATTAATTGTTCAAAATCCTCATTTTTTCTCTAATAGAATAGACATCTATATTTTTTAAAGAGAGTTGATTTTTTTACCATCCCTAATTTAATTTACATTTCTTCTTAAGTAGTTCAACTTCAATTCAAGAACCCTAGATCCCTAGATGAAGCTAGATTTTGAATTTAATCCTCACTTAAGGTTTTGAATAGACCCTAGATGAAGCTAGATTTAGAATTTAGCGTGTGTTTTTATTTTTGTTTTATTTTTATTTCATCTTTTTAATAGACTGATTATTTCACCTAAAATTAATTATCAAAATTCATATAAAATATAGTTCTAAATGAAAATTCATATAGCAATAATACATACTCATTTCACAAAAAATGGAAAGTTTTTCTAATCTAATTATAATTTAACATTGAAACTAAAATTTAACATATCATTTTATCCATACAATGCAAATAAAATTTAAAACATTTAATTAATGCAAAAGAATTTTCTTGAGCTCGAATATTAAGGTTTTCAAGATCAAAATGATTTGTTTAATTTCAATTTAGAGTTTTAGCAATTTTTTATTGTTTCAATTCAATTCAGGGTTTCAATTTCTAAGCAATTAGGGTTTTTAATACAATTTTTTAGTTTCAATTCAAACTAGAGTTTTGAAATTCCTTCTTTTTTGCTTTGATTTGAATTCGAGATTTCAAAAAGCTTAGTTAGGGTTTCTAAATGCATATTTTAAATTTATTTCAATTTATAGGGTTTTGAAATGCAATTTTTTTGTTTTGTTTCAATTAGGGTTTTGAAATGCATTTTCTTTTGTTTTGTTTCAATTGGGGTTTTAAATGCATTTTTGTTTTGTTTCAATTAGGGTTTTGAAATGCATTTTTTGTTTTGTTTCAATTAGGGTTTTGAAATTAATTTTTTTTTTGTTTCATCAAATAATTCAAGTTTCAAAAGTTAAATTTTGTTTCTAAACTACAGTTCAAGTTTTATTTTTTTGTTTCTATTGAAAATCTTCACAATTTGACCTATTTTTTTAATCTATTTCTAAAATTTCTTATTTCAAAAAAAACATGAAATAAAATGCTTAAAATGGAAATAAAATTTGAAATTAACATTCTAGAAACAGTAAATTTATCAAGAATTTCAATTTCAAATGAAAAAGTGCAAAAAAAAGAGGAAGAGTACGGGTACTTGGAGGTCGTTTGGTAGTCACTGTCACTCTCAAACCGGGATCCCGTTTGCGCAGGCGAAAATGAAGTTTTCTTCATTTTAAAAAAAAATAAATAGTCTTAAGAAACGGGATCCCGTTCTTTACAAACCGGGATCTTGTTTCCTCTCCACCGGTTCGGGACCCTCTAGCAAACGAGATCCCGATTTTTAAAAAGCGGGATCCCATTTTCGATTCAGGCTCGGGATCCCGAACCAAAATGGGATCCCGATTTGTAAAAATCAGGATCCCATTTTTTCTTAGCCGATTTCATTTTTCGGCTAAGGCAAAAACTTCCACGTTTCATGGACCCAACTTCGTGCTTTCACCCAAATGTTGTGTACCTTCTGTAGAAAGTGCTTTTTTGAAGCTCACTGAGGACTCATTTGCCCTACGGTGAATGGGTCTTGGCTAGGGCTCTGCAAAAATCCTTTCCGGGTTCTCTTATGTTGTGTTTGCACTCCCAGATTCCCGATTCTCACCATCAGACAATCGAAAATAAATCCTGTAGAAGATTTTTTATGAGATGACAACTTTCCTTGCAACTTTGACAACTTTACAACTTTCTTCATTTTTTCTCCTCAAAGGACCTTCCACCTAAAATCTATAATCACGCATCAAGAGACAAAAATGTTGTTTGTTAGGTGAATAGGGGTTTTCCTTAGTCAAACCCTATTTTGGTAATTAAGCCTTGAAATAAAACAAAAAATCATGAAGGAATGATGAATGAACAAGCAATGTCACAACTCACCAAACCTTTGTTCGAACGTTGGAATGTGTATCTGCAACTAGCATGAATTGGCTTCAATAGATGTGGATCTTGATCATGAAAATTGTCTTGAAACAATGCCTTTGATATGCTTGAATAGATCTTGAACTCTACATCACCATATTAGCTCAAACAACATGCATGATGCAATAAACCTTTGACATGATAATGGAATCTTGATTGTTGCAATAATCTTCTACAAATCTACCCTTGAATGCCTTGAAAAATTTCTTGAATGCACTTGATATCATAAAATTTCTCTAGGAATGCTCTCATCAAAAATTTCTAGGTGAAACATAGTGAAATGACCTCTTATTTATGCATATCTTAACATTAATTCCTGAAATTTAAAATATCACAATCCAACATCTAAATATACATTTGAAATAGTTGAAAACCCACCAAAAAGATAATTTGAATTTAGGTCCAAGGTGCAAGTGAGGACCCATTCAAGTGCAATTAATTAGGCTTCGATTTGAATTAAAGGGGCCAATTAAGAAAATTAACCTCAATTCATTAATGAAGCCCTAAATTAGTGTGAAAATGTAAAGGTACACCATACAAAACCAAAAATAAGGCACAATTAAGTCCATTTTAATTAAAAGGGACCTAAACTTATTGTGAATATGTAAGATACATATTGCAACACTAATTTAAGGCCGCATTAAGCTCATTTTATTTAATATTATTTATGCCAAAATTAAGTGTGAAAAAGGGATACTTTTTCCTACACTACATTTAGCCCCCACTTTAGTGCGAGGACGAGTACAAGCGCAAACTCACACTAAAGTAGAGATTCAATAAACTTATGTATGCAACAATGAAAAAATAACACAATCATACAACATCAAAGACTAGGAATATCAAGCCTAGATTGTCTGATTGGCATGGAACATATCTAAGCTTTCAGTTTTACGCTCATTCTAGGGTAGTGGAACTTCAGGCTGTCCACTAGGTGAGTATCCCAAAAGGGTGGAAAATGAGATAATAATATTAGGATCCCATACCATATCAAATCTATCCTCTTGACAACTTCAATATGGCACCACAAGGCAAGGCTCCACAACTAAGCAAGGTGTGTTATGCTAGGTGGCCTTGAATTTATAGTTTGAGCTTCATAAGGCTTAACAAGCTACGTTATGTTAAGGACCTATGAACAAGGAAAGGCTCCACAGGAAAGAAAGGTGTGTTATGGTAGATGGCATTGAATTTAGAGGTTTGAGCTTCATACCTGGTTAACAAGCTATGTTATTTTAAACACCTATGGACAATAATGCTAGTAAAAGGTTTTTCTCAAAGGGATTTTGCTTAATTCATGTAAGGTCTTCTTATTAGGGAACATCATGCCTATTGTCTCTAAGAGAGGAAAATTCAAGAGTAAAAGATTCACAACTTAGGGAATGTGGTGCTTTGCATCACCACTAAGAGGAAAGTTGTACACTAAGGAATATCACACTCTTGGAGAACATCAAACCCAATGACACCACCAAGAAAAAGACACATCATAAGAATAAATAAAATTGCACCATGAAACATGAGAGATGTCAAAATATATTATCGATGTATACCCCCACTTTAAAGTGGTTTCTACACCATTGATGTGAGAAATTACTTTAAAGTAACATATTTTCAATCCTAAAACATGAGACCTTACTTGGAAAGCACTATGCCAAGTCATATGTTTTTGAAATGAAGCTAAGACATGAAAAAAGGAGGGGTTTCCCCCAAAAATAAATAAGGGATCTATGGATTCAAGGTCAATATATCTTTGTTACAATGTTATTATAGAGCTCAAAAAAATCATCATTCCCCGTGTTAGAACCAAAATTTCCATAAAAATTCTAGAGGTTTTTGCCCATTTAAATCCAAATTCATGCTATCTTTTTCATAAAAAATCATTGTATTTCCATCCATGAAGCCATAATATCCTTTTACCACTATACCACTACCTAGATATCCACCCTTTATAACCCCTACCTCATACCTCCTTACCATAGCCTCTTGCAAAAGGGCTTGTGGTATCATGGTCAAAATAGATAACACTATCCCCTTTTACCGCTATACCGTGGAGGGTCAGGATAGGACCCGTGGTAGAGTGGTAGAAATGAAAATAAGGGTGGACACCACCATACCGTAGGACAAAGCATATTAACTCGTGGTAAAGTGGTGAAGGAAGCAAAGGAATAGGAAATACTGCCATACTGTGGAGGGTTTGAGTGTAGCCCGCGGTTGAGTGGTACACTTGAAGACAGTAATAGGAAGACACTGTCATACTGTAGGAAAGAAAAAGGTATCCCATGGTAGAGCGGTGTACTAAGAAATAACACTGGAGATGATACCATTGTACCACAGGAAGATAAAGGGTAGCTCGTGATAAAGCGGTATGCAGTTGAGCAGTACACTTGAGAATAGTAATAGGAATAGACATCACCATACCATAGGAAGAAGAAGGATGGTCTGATGTAACACGGTAAATCTATACAATGAAGAAAGGGAAACAAGACATATCGCAGTACCATGACAATACAAAACAGGATACGTGGTAGAGCAATAAGGTGACAAAGGAGAATCATAGCACACTGCGGTACCATAGGGAGATGAAAAGTATTGTGTGATAACATGATAAGCAACCATTGGAGCATTTAAAGTGGGCCTATCATATCAATCAACTTCAGAATATGAAATTGGGCTCAGTGTAAAATAAATGAATGGATGAAATAACGAATGTGAAGTTTCCAATGAAAAAAGAATATTAATAAAATAATTTTCATGAAGATGCAAGCTCGAGAATAAAGTTAAATATTTAATTTTCCAAAGGCAACTAATTAAATATTTTCTTTTATTGAATACAATCAAACGAAGATCTACATCAGGAAGAAAAGTTACACCAAATGGATACTGTGAAGAGTTATAACCCTAATGTAATTTATATATATAAGATGAAATAAAATCATCGGGGGGGAGGTAGTAGTAGGTTAGGAAGTTACCAGTAGTTGGATAGGGTAATCAGTTACTGAAAAAAAATGTTATGTTATGTATTGCAAAAAAAATTGGAAATAATATAATGAACAAGAAGATTTAATCTGTGACTCAAATATTGGTGTAAATTGTTTGTCAAGTTAAACAATTATTTGGCTATCTCCAAGTTGGTGTTCCTTATTATTTGAATTTATTCCAAGCAGAATACTAAAATTCATCAGACACATTTGTTGTTCTTGTGTAATTTTCTTAATTGGTTTCTTCAAGTAGGAATTAAAATCCTTTTAAACAGATTACAGTAATTTGGAAATGTCAATTGGATCAATAAGAAGAGTCTATAATTGAAGGCTGCCATACTTTCTCCAAACAATCCTGTTAAGTTATTCAAAATTGAATATATCAAGTATATTTTTCATTTTATTAGTACACATTTATTGTCACTGTGTGACCCCTTTTAATTGGTTCCTTAAAGGAAGGATTAAAATCATCTTAGATAGATCACAGTAACCTAATAGGCCTTGATTGGATCAATAAGAGGAGTTTTTTAGTCACATCCTTGCACGTTTATACCAAGTATAAACAAGTATAAGTGGAAAACAATTAGAATTGTAGCCAGTTACTAAGTCATATATCATTTACATCTTGACTCCATTTACCCAACAGAAGTAGGTATTAGTCATACCCATTCCATTCAAGAGTTTCATAAAATCTTGTCCATACATTCATATTTCAAATTTCAATAGGAGTAGAAGTAGTTATTAAGCTTTCATCTATCCCTCACTATTTTCCATTGGGGATAGATTTCACAAGTAGGAATTAGACAGTTCAAACCTACAATCTTTACATAGGTACACCTGCCTAGGTTTAGCAGAGCCTTAAGAGTAGAAGGTTCAATTATATCAATCAGCCTTGTACGTTAGCCAAAAATGTTTCAAGAGCTTGTCAACCTCTTGTGGTTCAAACTTGCATTTTTGAGACCTAACACCCCAAATACTCATAGAACTAGAAGAATGACACATAAAGACCAAAAATAAAGAAAAAACCTTTTGGGTCAACATGGAAGAGACAAAGACAAAGAAAAGATAAAATGTTTACGACATATAGAAGAAGGTAGATACAAATAGAGGAATACACATAAAGAGAGAGATACATCAAACATAACAGTACAAAGGATCAGATTACGCACATGCAATCACATAAAGAAACATGAAAAAATAAAGAAAAATACTAATAAGGCACATGTGAGTCAACCTATAACAAGTTATTTGCATCCCAATCTTGATCAATATATAGAGAAGGTGGACAACTAGATAAAGGGACAACATCAAATGGAAAACTAGGACATGCACCAAGTTCAACACTCTTTTAGGAGAATTATCATTTAATCTCATAGAAGAGGAGTGGAGTCACCGAAAAAGTATCCCTTGCTTAATTTGGGAATAATTAATGACAAATTGGACTTGATATCACCTTGATCTAGTGTTGTGAGGTGTTTTGCACATCCACATTAGGTCTTAGGCCCCTTTTAAACTAAATTAACCTAATTTTTCCCAAGTTAATGTTGTAAAGTGTATTTATTGACACCTTCACATTAAATTTAGGAGGTTTGTAAATTAATTGGACCTAATCTATTGTTATAATTTGTTTCACATTCACATGAGATTCAAGGCCCTTCTAAGCTAAATAGAACCAATTTTTCTTTAATTTAATATTGTGAAATGCATTTATTTATACTTTCACATTAAATATTGAGCCCTCTTGCATTCATGACCTTTATATCATCATTAATAGGCCCCTATGACCCTATATTGTGCATCCCAATGCATATTTTAATCAAAAACAGGATAAAATCAACATATAAGCTTAATTTAAACATTCACTAACACTTTAGCTGACAAAATAGCCCATATGGGACCCATTCACCACTTTGGTTGAATGATTTCCATCCAGGTGGCACTCATTTTCCCAACTTGGTGAATGAGTCACATTTGGCCTATTTTTGAGGTTTGAGTGGGAAATTTGGTTTTTAATTTCAAATTTCTTCTATGTCGGCCTTTGGGATAAAATAAATGGCCATTTGAGTGCATTTCCTATATAAAAGAGCTTTCAAATCAATATTTCATCAAGCATTCATATTAGCAAGTCAAGTATTCAAGAGTTAAGGATTCCAAGAGTTCACAAGATTGTTAGGAAAGTTTGCAAGATATTTTCTAAGGAATTCAAGGGTAGATTCTTCATCAATTTTCGTCGCAATCCAAGATCCATCATCATATCAAGATTATCAAGCATCAATCATGTTATTGATCTAGTATTGTGATTTAGCATTGAAGATCCAAGATTAAGCATTGTTCTACACCTATCTCAAGATCAAGATCTACATCCTTCATGGCCATTTCATGTTGAGTTATAGATTTACAATAAATCATTTACAAGGAATGATTCAAGGTATAGTTGTTCATGATTCATGTTCTTTGTTTCATGTTTCATTCCTTCATTTCATTGTCTCATCATTTTGTTTAATTACCTACAAGTTTGACCAAGGTAAACCCCTATTCCCCTAACAATCAACAAGTTTTCTCATCTTTACATGTGTGATTGTAGATCTAGGTGTCTTGGAGCTTGAAAGATCATTGAAGACTAGGTTACAAGCTTGGATAAAGTTGTTGGAATTGTCTCCTCATTTGCAAGGTTGTAATCTTCACTAAAAGGTCACCTACAACCCCAAAATTAGACTTTCAGATATGGAAACCTGGAGAAGAAGATTGAGAAAACAGAGAAGAGCAGATTTAGACCTTGAAGTTCTAGAAAATCCAAATTGGACTCATTCACCACAAGTGGTGAATGAGTCCCACTATAGGTGTTTTTCAAATTTTTTTGCAGATTTAGATACCCTTCTGTTTGAAACTTTCTCCTGTGCAAAACTCCAAAACTGGGATTGATTCGCCCAAAATGGTGAATGAGTCCCACTAGGTCAAAAAGTTAGAATTTACAGCATTTCAGGACTTCTTCCACTCATCTTAAAGTTTCCAATTGCACACATCTTGTTTTGTAGCTTTTTGTTTTGTTTCATTTTCTTTTCTAAGACATTTAATTAAAGTTTGCATTCAATTAGGGTTTTTCATTTCACTGTCTTTTCCAAATCAAATCTTGGTGGTGAACCCCTCATTAGTTTACATTCAACTCTTAGGACAACCCTATTGCAAGATCATTTTCTTTTTTGCATTAAAATCTCTAGGGTTATCCTTGAGTGGAAGCCTTGAAATTGGGTGTGATAGTACTTAATCAACATAATTCTATCCTTCATTTTTTTTGGTTCCAAGGAGAAAAATGAATTCAACTCATTATGCACTTGTTCATTGATCTTTGCAATATCAATATCATCATCTAAATTAATCACAATAGGAGGTTAAATGATAATATCCCTAGAAGGTTATTTTTTATGTTGCGGTGAAGGTATAGAATCATCATACATTGCTTCAAGAAAATTCAAATTTTGATTTTTTGTGTTGCTCCTTTCTTTTTTAGTTTATAACATATGAGCAACAACACGACGTATATGCTTATGCTCTCTAGAATTTCAGTTTCTTTTCATTTTTTTTTCAATTTGTGATTGTGTAGGAGCAGGTTTGTCAACCATAGGTTTCTTTTCTTCCCTCAGAGGAGGAACTGAAGGAACCATGGGAGGTTGTTCAACCACTTTATCTTTAGCTTTGTAAACTTCTTTGATTTTAGGAGGCACAACAAGATTGTTTTGATTATCTCATGGTCTCTTATAGGAAATGAGAGGAGGATTTGTAATAGGTTGATCTTGGATATTTGGGAGGTCTTTTGGTTTAATCATAGTTTTGTCAAGGATGGGTGGCTTAATCATGGGTTGAGGAATATTTCTAAGGGATAATTATGCTTTGCGCTTTGCCTTAAAATTTTGATATGATTTGAAAAAGAAGTCCTCTCAGGGTGTAATAGGTTCATAGGCTCATTCCAAAATAAATCCAAAGAAAATTTCCCATGAGAAGACACAACATTAAAGCCTCTATGGTGCACAGTAAATATTTCATTACCAAAGGGAAATTAGAGAAATGAATGCAAGATCTAAATCTAGGGTAAAAAAGGACTCTAAATTCAGAAAATGCAATGATCAAACTCAGGTTCACCATAATGAAACATAGAAAAATAGGTGGGGTGAATGTTATGAAAGGGGCGGTCACCAAAATGACCTATTTCTCTAGTTTCATTCAAGGAAATGAGATCCAAACAATGAAATGACTAACAACAAAAAGGTGACTCAAATCAAGGTGTGAATCTACAAATTTCCCTTTTATGCAAGGACAAGGGTTTAGGCTAAATAGTGCTTTGGGGAGAAAGATTAAAAATGGCAAATAAACTCAAAATTGTGATCTATAAAGTATATTTGGAAGCTTAAACATAAAATTGATGGAACTTACAAACTTTCTAGGGAGAATCTGGAAGGGATAAATGTTGTGTATCTTTTGGAGAAAGTTCTTTTTTTAAGCTCACTAAGGACTCATTCACCCTATGGTGAATGGGTCCTAGCTAGGGATTTGCAAAAATCCTTTCTAGGTTCTCTTATGTTGTTTCTGCACTCCCAGATTCTTGATTCTCATTGTCAAACAGCTAGAAATAAATCCCATGGAATATTTTTTGTGAGATGACAACTTTCCTTGCAACTTTGACAACTTTTCAAATTTCTTCAATTTTTCTCCTCAAAGGATCTTCCACCTAAAATTTGCAATCACACATCAAGAGAGAAAAATTTTGTTTCCTAGGTGAATGGGGGTTTGCCTGGTCAAACCCTGTTTTGGTAATTAAACCTTGAAATGAGACAAAATATCATGAAAGCATGATGAATTAACAAGCAATGTCACAACTCACCAAACCTTTGTTTGAAACTCGAAATGTGGATTTACAACTAGCATGAATTGGCTTCAATGGATGTGGATCTTGATCATGAAACTTTTCTTGAAACAATTACTTTGATATGCTTGAATAGATCTTGAACTCTACATCACCATATTAGCTCAAACAACATGCATCATTCAATAAATCTTTGGCATGATAATGGAATCTTAATTGCTAAAATAATCTTCTATAAATCTGCCCTTGAATGCCTTGAGAATACTCTTGATATCATAAACTTTCTCTAGGAATGCTCTCATCTAAAATTGCTAGGTGAAACATTGTGAAATGACCTCTCATTTATACATATCTTAACATTAATTCTCAAAATTCAAATATCACAAGCTGACATCTGAATATACATTTGAAATCATTGAAAAAACACCAAAAATATAATTTGAATTTAGGTCCTAGGTGCAAGTGAGGACACATTCACCCTATGGTGAATGGGTCCTAGGTCACTAACCTAAGATACACATTACTCAATGTTGTTGGAAAATGGTGCCTCAACTTACTAACTTAGAACCTCTTAAGACTTGGTGAATTGCAATCAATTATGGCCTTTACCACCTTACCGCAAGGCTCAGTGACTTGCATTGTAGTTGGGTGGTGTTACCACCTTACCGCAGTGGTCCTTGCTTAGTCTGGTGGTTATGCGGTGTTACCGCCATACCGCAATGGTCTATCGACCATGTTGTAGTGGCTCGGTAACACTGCCATACCACGATGATCTCTCGGTTGGGTTGTGGTCATGCGGTGAACTCGATGATCAGTGCACAAAGGGTTACCACCTTACCATGGTATACCCTTTCTTCCTTGGCGATAGCGTAGTGGACTTGGTGGGCTGACGAGAATGCTTACTACTTTACCATGGAGCTCTTTCAGTGACGACACGGTAACACGATGGACAGTGACAAACAGGCGAATGAGTTGTTAGCTCCATACTGTGAGGATGCTTGGACAGATTGGTGATTACATGGTGGCACTGCCATATTGTGGAGGTCTGTGAACCTTGTAGCGGTACCGCGGTGACATCGCCATACCGCAGGGATCTCTTTGACTAGGCTCGGTGGTGCGGTAAGAAGCTCATATGCACAGTTGATGGATCTGATTCAGTAGTCAAAGTGTTGAATGAATAGCACAGCGACACATGGCATGATTATATTCATTGATTTTACATCACTATTGTAAATCAACAACTATCAGCTGAATGTTTAGAATAATATATGCATTTATTGAGAGATCAGATTTGATGAATGACAAGATCCAATCTTGGTAATTCTCTATGGCAGAATTCAATGCCTGGGTAGCCCAATGTGTGAATTAGGGGAAATTTTAATTAGAGACCTAGATTGTGTCAGTGCAACATGTAAATAAATAACATCATCCTATAGCTATTAAAAAGAGAATAAGGTGAACAAGTAAGAACAGTCAAAAAAATAAGGTAGAGCGATTCAGTGTGACTATATCTATATTATTCATTGTATGCCATATAGCATTGTAATAGTGAATGTATCTATGAGGAGGTCGACTGGATGCTACTGTGAGCTGACATCTTCAAGAGAAGTCTGTAACTTTGTATGTAAATTATATTATTGTAATACAAAGTGATTTAGCTTGGTGTGGTGGGTTTTTCTCCCGTAAGGGTTTTCCCACGTAAATATGGTGTTATCTCTGTGACTGTGTATTTTTGTCTTTCTTGTTATACTATGTTTGTTCATCTCAGATGTTTAAGAAGTTTTAAATTGGTCTTTGCACTTCTCCTCTGTCATTTTAGTGTTAGGAAAGCATCTTCGCACTTTTGCTTTTCCTTTCAACTGGTATCAAAGCCTGGCCAGTTGTGTAATGCCCTGCCACGCAACCTTAGAGGAAGTTGCAAACAACTACTTAAACAGGCTATTTTTTTTTTTTGAACAATTAACATGCAAGTTCACTAACTAATGCCAACAACCTCTAAGGTTACGAGACAGAGGTTATATAGAACCTCAACAAAAAACATGAATTAAACCATGTCATTTAATTACTTAATAAATTAAATACATACATTCCAAGTAAGACAAATTAAATCAAGCATAAGAGATAACTTCCAATTCATTATACATAATTTAAACAATAAGGTTACAACACTCATTCCCTAAATGAGGCAAGTCCATAAATAAAGATTACAATTACAACTTTCCACCTCATTAACAACTGAGGGGTAAAATAATATAAGATCATTTGAAATGAAATTAAGCAAGAACTGATACTGAAACCAACGAGCTCTCCAACTGGAAGTCTCATCCACAAGAACATGAAAAAAGAACCCAACGGATTTTGGTGCATGCCACCCAACCAAGTGGAACCCAAAGGTCCACCCCTCGTGCTAGGAGATAGTAACAAGGAATCCTAACCAAGACTATCTACCTCTAGACACAGACCAAAATACAACTGAACCAAATTGACACAACCAATCACACGTACCACACAAGTACAACACATGTACATCATGAGTACAACACTAGTACAAAAAAAGTACAACTCAACATGGTTACATTGCTTCCAGATAAAAAGAAGATCAAGTATGATAAGGGAACCATACACATAGAATCAAACACCAACCATGGTCACATCAGGTATGTTAAGGAAACCATACCCGCAAAACAAGTACCAACTATGGTCACACAAAGTGCCATCACACAGCACATCATGAGTTACCCACTGCAGATCATCAAGATGGTGGCCTCAATCAATCCTTGGCCCTCATACTTACTAATGCAAAATCAAAGGTCAACTGTTGTCCTAGACAGAGTGTCATCACATAGTTCGTCATGAGTTACCCATTGCGGATCATCAGGATGGTGGCCTCAAACCGATCCCCGGCCCTCATACTTACTAATGCGGAATCAAATACATTTCATATAGACAAGATAGATGACCTTGCGGTTACCGGCCTTCCCACCCATTCCAAGCCTAACCAAGCACTTGGGTCTATGAGTGAGGCATAATTATCTTTTTAGTGTGAAGTACTACCCAAACTACTAAGTATATTGATTTAGTTATCACTTAATTACACCACTTCCGAAGGTTACCCAATCTTACCTCTTCCAGGCTCATGCCCCAAACGGAAGCCACTCTTCTACTTGACAACACACATAGCATCCAAACACCAAGGGTACAAGTGCAACAAACAAGGTATCACGACCACTCCTTTCTCAAAAGGTGACACAAACTGAAACACACTCCAACATTGGAGGCAACAAGACATATAGCAAGGTCACTCCTTACAAGGAGACACAGATCCCATAATCCACTCATTTCTCAGGAGACACAAAATGCCCTCGTTCGTAGAAACCAGGTAAACACTGATAATTTCTCATGCACTACCCAAGGGATACAAACCAGGTTGACTACATGACACTACAACCCATACATTAAAGGACCCCCATCTGGAAGACTTACAAATAAAAGGTGCTTAACCCATTTCTCAAACAAGAATACAAAGGGGAAAATAATTCACTTAAGCCCCATGAAATAAACTACCTTTGGATATTCTAAATCCATTTCAGACAGTAACATTCAGAAATTTACTACATTATATAAATCGATACAAAATGCGTCTTTTCCAGACATGGGAGAAAGTTAATACTTAATAATTAATCCCCTACTTGCATTTAAATAATAATAAAATAACCAATTGATTCTACTAATCAAAATACCATAATATGAAGTAATTATCGTTTCCTCATTTCAATATAACCATATGAAAATAATTAACTTGACTTGAAGATATATTATTTTAAATCAACACTATTCCCATTAAAGTATTGTTTACAAACAAAACAATGATTTAACTAAAGTCAATATGTTTTCCATTCCCCCAATTAAACTTAAGTCATGCCATTAGAAAAACAATAATTTCCTATGCATATTAAATTTACATCACAACTATACATATATCCATTTAATTAGAGAAACAAATCATCTATATAATATTATAATATTATACAATATTTAATATTAATAATTAATACATATTATTCTTAAAATAATACATATTAATATATTAATATCATAATATAATAATAATATTATATATTATGTAATAAAAATATATATATAAATATTAATATATATATATATTAATATTATAATATAATAATATAAAAATTATATATATCATAATATTAATATATATATTTTTTGATTAAAAAAAAGTAAAGTTTTTTTTTTTGATCCGCGCGTCGGTCTCAATGGGCGGCCGCCTTGGTTCACGGGCCATGTTTTGCTTTGGGGCCGCACACCCCACAAGGTCGGTCGGCTGTGTTTACACACAGTTGACCCCCATTAATGGGGACGACGACTGTGTGTAACCATAGTCGTCCACTCCCATGTGGGCGGCAATAGGAAGGGTGTGGGGAGTGGGGAGGGGCGCGTTGGGCGCGGCTCCCTCCACCTGCTTCCCATGGGGTGTGGTGGGGGTTGAGCTCCTAGCAGCCTCCCAACATTATTTAACATAAAACTCCCAAAAAAAAATGGAAAACACATTTTTTCTTAACTGCGGATTTTAAAACAAAAAAAAGCTCATTTTTAATTTCGGATTCTTCCAAAAATATATTTTTAAACCAGCATGAATATATGCATATATATATATATGTATGTATATATATATATATATATTTCAATGTATATATATATATATATATATATGCATTTTTGGTTTAAAAGACAGAATAAATTGAGAAAACCAAAATAATATGAATATAAGAACAATCTTTTACACTCAAAAGCATCATTTCTTTTGAAGTAAATTAATTTTAAAGAGGATCTTCTTGCTAATTTGAAGAACAAAATTCCAACCTTTGCTTTATTTGAATTCAAACAACAAAATTCAAAACTCAAATGCAACCATTTAAAAGAATGAACCTTTTTTTTTTATAAATGATAGCAGATCCTGATGGTGACTGATTCCCTCTTCAAATCCATGGGTTCTATCAACTTCTTCCAAAAACCCACAATCTTCAACAATTTTTTTCTCTCTTTCCTTGATTTTTTTTCCAATTCATGAACATTCAACTTGTGAAGCAAAATTTCATTCATAAGGAAAAAACCCTAAAAATCCTACAACCACCCTCATAAATTCTTTAGAACAAAAAAATAGAAAATATCTAATTTCCTTCAATTTTTGAATTTCAAATTTCAAAATTGACTTTTTTATGCATTTTCTTTATTTTCAATTTCAACAAATATAACAATAACTTCAACATAAATAAATTAACTTCTTTCAACCAATTAAATTTAATTAATTAATAAATAGATTTAATCAACGATTAAATTATTTATTAATTAAATTAAATTAATAATAAAATAAATTACATTTCAACATAATCATAGAACACATTAATCCACAACTTTAAATACATTAAGTCATTTAAATCACCCAATTTATTTTGCAATTTAAAAAAATTTGAAGCCAAATTGAACAAAGTTAAAACAATCATAACCCGACAACACCAGACGACACACTAAGACTAGGGTGATAACTTGGCACAGAATCCTAGCTACTATCTCCCAATCGAATACCGTTGGGCATTGAACACGCTCAAACCTATGAAACCAGGTGGAGTCGATGTCCTGTACCTGTCAACCTGTAAATCAAGTAAACAACAACATATAATATAAATAGCATAAAATACACAACGTGAAGAGGAGATCACGGAATCGCAAGGCGCTCATAAGTGAGTGATGCAATACCTCCCCCTTCACCAATACAATGCAACTAACTAAAAAATCTAACATACTAATATAATCAAAAGCATAAACCTCCTTAATTTGAATATCCATTTATGTTAATCCAAAACATGCCATAAGCTAACATCATATTAAAATACCATCACATCCAAAAGATAACATTAATGTCGCTTATAGATAGCGATCAAATAGAAGCCGAGTACCATAGTCAAGGTACTAACAAAAAGTACAACATAACAAAGCATAACACTGTTCAACCAGAAGGCAAAACGGAGGGGTATTACAAGTTGTGTTATCCTTGTTAGTAGGGCTGGTTTTTTATGCTAATACTATTTCAGTGGGAGTCTTGCAAAGTTAGAACCAAGTTTTGTTTGAGATGGCAAGTACATCAAGAAGAGTAGAAATTGAAAGATTCAATGGTGGCAACTTCGAGTTGTGGAAATCTCAAATTGGAAGACTTGCTTGTGGATAGAGACCTCTGGGTTGTTGTGTCTAGAACTATGCCACAAGGTATGAAACAAGAAGATTGGGACCTCGCAAATAGAAAAGTGAGAGGTCTAATAAGACTTTGTCTGGCCGATTCTATACTCCTGAATGTTCATGAGGAGAAGTCTACAGCTTCGTTATGGAAGAAGCTTGCTGATATTTATTAGGGAAAGTCTCTGGTAAACAAGTTATTCCTAAGGAAGAATTTTTACTCCTTGAAAATGGAAGAAGGAGCATCTATAGTAGACCATTTGAACTCATTTAATATGAGTGTTGCTCAGTTGGCATTCGTGCGTGTGAAGATAGAGGAGGAGGATCATTGCATGCTCCTATTATGTTTGTTACCTGACACTTGGGATCATCTTGTAATGGCTATTGGAAGTACAACAACTACTTTCAAGATGGAAGATGTGGTTGCTTCGCTGCTATTAGAAGAGATGCGAAGGAATTCTTTAGAGATGGCCAAAGAGGCCCTTGTTATTCGAGGTAGATTGAAGGAGAAAGGCAAGAAGGACAAGAATTCTAAATCCAAATCTGAAAGGAGATCAAAGTCTCTTGGTAAAAAGTCCAAGGTAAAATGTTGATACTATGGGAAGCCTAGTCATATCCGAAAGGATTGTAAGGAGAAAAAGAAGAAGAATATCTCTTTGGACAATGACTCTTCTTAGAGATATGCAGATGCCTTCATTGCAGCCTTGGCATCTCAAGCATCAAATGATGTCTCGTTGATTAACTCAGGTGCAACTTTCCACATGACGTCTCACAGATAGTGGTTCACTAAGTATGAAAATTATGATGATGGAAATGTCTACTTAGAAACTGATTCAACACTAGAGATTGTTGGCCATGGAAGAGTCAAAATATAATTCCTTCACGCAAGAATCAAAGGGATTGGTGATGTACTACACATATCAGGTTTGGCTCGTAACTTACTTTCTGTCAGTAAGCTCAATGATGCTGGTGTGGAAGTTTCTTTCTCAAGTAAAGGTTGTAAGATGGCTAGAGGCGCAATGGTGTTGGCTAAGGGTGTACTGACTGGCACTCTGTACAAGCTGGATGCACATCCTGTTCAATGTAAAAATGTCTTTGTAAAGTCAAGCAAAGATGCTCATGTAGAGAAGGAAGATAAAGCTCCTTTGGGTGCAAATTCCTTGGAGCTAAAACTCCCAATAGAGAAGACCATGTTGTGGCATCATAGACTTGGTCACATAGATGAGAAAGGTTTAAATACCTTGAAAAAAAAAATATTGTTGAAGGGCTTGTCGATTGTAACCTTGAGTTTGATTTTTGTGAACATTACATTTATGGAAAGCAACATCGTGTTTCTTTTTATTTGAGTCCTCATAAATCTTCTGGTGTAATGGACTATGTTCATTCTGATGTTTTTGGTCCAGTGAATGTTCCTTCATTATCGAAGTCTAGATATTGTGTTTCTTTTATTGATGACTGTTTGAGAAGGGCATTTGTATACTTCCTTAAAAGTAAATTAGAAGTGTTTAGTCGGTTTAAAGAATTTAAAACTTTGGTTGAGAATCAGACTAGAAGGAAAATTAAATGTCTGAGAATGGATAATGGCGGTGAGTTCTGTTCTGCAGATTTTGAAAGCAACTGCAAAGACCATTGGATTAAAAGGCATAAAACTACACCTTATACGCCAAAACAGAATGGAGTGGATGAAAGGTTGAACATAACATTAATGGAGAGAGCGAGAAGTATTCCAAGCAATGCTGGCTTGGAGCACAAGTTCTGGGCTAAGGCTGTGGCTACAACATGTCACTTGGTAAATTGTTCACCTTGTTCTACTCTTGTAGACAAAACACCTTTGGAAGTTTGGTCTGGTAAGAAGCCCTTTCTGAGACATATTTGTGTCTTTGGCTGTGAGGCATATGTACATGTGTCAAATGAGAAGAGATCTAAGTTGGAGAACAAGGTTGATAAATGTATCTTCATTGGCTATGGTGTTAGTGTGGAGGGATACAAGCTTCAGAATCCTAATACTAAGAAGGTTTTGTATAGCATAAGTGTAATATTTTGTGAGTTGAAGACTTCAGTAGCTGATCCACAGTTAGAGATAGATCAAAGAGAAAAGAAGAATGATGTAGTTTAAATTCCTCAAACTCCATAAAAAGAGGAACTACATGGTGTACCTAAAACTGAGGAGAGCTCTAGTAGCTCTAAGAGCTCTGAAGATGAAGAACCACAACCTCAGCCAGTAAGAAGGTCTACACGTGAAAGACATCAACCTGATAGGTATGGTTTCTCTATATTAGATTCGAACTATGCTATGCTTTAACTACTAGCACTGATGAGCCTAGGACTATGAAAGAAGCAATTAACATGTCTAATTCAAATTCCTAGTTGGAAGCCATGAATGAAGAAAAGGAATCATTGAAAAGGAATGAAACTTGGGATTTGGTAAGTTTGCCTGAAGGGAAAAAGCCTATTGGCTATAAATGGGTATTTAAGAAGAAGACTAGTCTAGATGGCAGTGATGAAAAGTATAAAGCAAGGTTGGTTGCAAAGGGGTATTCCTAGGTAGAGGGAATTGATTATGGAGAAATATTTTCCCTTGTAGCTAAGCTAACATCTATCAGATTTTTGTTGTCACTTGCAGCTGCGTATGACTCAAAGATTGAACAGATGGATGTGAAAACAACGTTTCTCCATGCAGAGCTGGAAGAAGAAATTTATGAAGGGAAAAACATGCATGGATCTATAGACCCAATAGTTGAGAATACATTCCCTTAACACTAATACAATAGAGGAGAAGAGCATAAACCAATTTTAATAGCTTTCTCAAACTACTTGAGATGTATACAACATGTAAAATAGAGAACACAAAAATTAGCATTCACAGATTGACACAAGATATACGTGGGAAAACCTTTTCAGGTAAAAAACCCACCACACAAAGTCAAGACAATTGTATTATAGTAACAAAATAGTTACATACAAATTTAGTCTTCTCTGATCAACTCACAGTAGTACTACTAAAATTATCTCTCTATTACAATGTCTTCACTCAAAACATACATCTCGAATTATAACTCTCATGCAATAATTTACTCGACTTCAAAGTCATACGTTGCATTCAATTCTATCAATCAACCACTGATCACAAGGTACATCAATCTTTGATTCAATCGCACCAATGATGTGCCCATACCGATCTTCCCGCATCAATCCACCTAGGCCATAACTCCTTTACCCAAATCAGGTCCTATCCGCCACCTTGAGCCGACCTGCAATAACTGTTGCTATGACTTTGGCCTCTAGCCAATTATCACTCTGAAACTGAGCCACATGTGCGCATCTTATTCGTCTACCACTTATGTCACTAAGTCCAACCCGATCAATCTAGTCAACGAGCTCATCCGAGCTCTCCACAGTCCTTACCGTGCTACCGTAGCCCTACTGAGTTCAACTCACAGTATGGCCATGAGCTCGACCGAGCTCACCCCAACTTCATCGAGCTCTGCCTTTCATTTTACTATTCTACCGTACCTGGCATCAAGACTCACCGCAGTATAGCGGTAGCCGGCTTGGCTGACCACTGGCGGTCTTACCGCAGCCACCGCAGTCAGTCACGTGACTAGTCACGATATAGCAGTAACTGCTAGCCAAGCCACTGGCAGTCTTACCGCGGCCACCACGGTCAGTCACTTGACTGGCCACGGTATGGTGGTAACCACCAACCAAGCCACTGGTGGTCTTACCCTGGCCACTGGTGGTCTTACCCTGGCCACTGCGGTCAATCCCTTGACTAGCCGTGGTATAGCAGTAACCGCCAGCTGAGCCATTGGTGGTCTTATAACAACCACCGTGGTCAGTCACTTGACTGGCCACAGTATAGTGGTAACCGCTAGCCTAGCTGTTGGCGGTCTTACCGTGGCCATTGAATTCAGTCACTTGACTGGCCGCGGTATGGCGATAACCGCCAGCCAGACGGAAAGATCGATACTGCGGCCACCACAGTGAGGAAGGATACTATGCGCGGTATGGCGGTAACTGCCAAACCCTTCACCGTGGTACCGCCAGAATAGAATGGAAGACTGCCGCAGTATGGTGGTAAAAGCATAAATGAACATTTTTTGCCAAGTCTTTTCTGACAGAGGTTCAAGCTGGCAATTGAGGCATCGTTTCTCAACAAGCTCCAAATTGACGAAGATTCTCAACTTTCTCCAAACTCTAAAAAATTACTGTCTGTCATAGGCCCCAAGGCCCATCGATTCTATGCACCATCTGAACTTGTCTGTGCTAACCGGCTTTGTCAAAGCATTAGGAACATTCTTCAAGGTGTCCACCTTTTCCAAACTAACCTTGCCATCTTCAACCATATCCCTTATGAAATGATATTGCACATCAATGTGCTTTGTCCTGGCATGAAAGGTCGGATTCTTTGCCAAAAAAATAGCACTTTGACTGTCGCAACAGATTGAAATGTGCCCAACATTAAATCCAATGTCTGAACACAAACGGTTTAACCAAACAACCTCTTTACAGTCGTGAGTTGCAGTCATGTACTCTTCCTCTGTTGTGGATAATGCAACTATAGCCTATCTCTTGCTCATCCAACTGATTGCTCCACCATTAAGCATGAAAGTGTATCCACTGGTGGATTGTCTACTGTCAATGTCCCCTGCCCAATCTGAATCAACATACCCATGAATGTTGAGAGCCTTCTGTGATGCAACCAAATTGCCATGGTAACATAGTGCATAATCTGAAGTCCCCTTGAAATACCTAAATAATCTCTTCACAGCATCCCAATGAGATCTTCCCGAATTTTTCATAAATCGGCTTAGAACTCCCACTGCTTGGGCAATGTCTGGTCTTGTACAGACCATAGCATACATCAAATTACCAATAACATTTGCATAAGGCATGTTGGTCATGTCCTCCATCTCAGTAGCAGATTTTGGACAGTCTTCAATAGACAGCTTAGTTCCATGCATGATTGGAACAATAAGTTGCTTGCAGTCATCCATGCTAAACCTCTCAAAAATTGTCTTCACATACTTATTCTGACTGATCCAAAGTTTTATGCTTGTTTTGTCCCTGGTTATCTCCATTCCAAGAATGTACCTTGTTGCACCAAGATCTTTCATTTAGAACTTTGCAGACAACTGAGATTTAAGATAAGAAATCATAGTCTTGTTATTTCCAATGAATAAAATATCATCCACATATAGGGTAATAAAAAGCACATGATCATTCTTAGATTTATAATAAATGCAATGATCATTTGATCTCACAAATCCAATTGACAACACAAACGTGTCAAATTTCTGGTACCACATTCTAGGAAATTGTTTTAAACCATAGAAAGATTTATTCAACTTACAGACCAGATTTTGTTTACCTCTTTCAACAAAATGCTTAGGCTGTGACATGTAGATCTCTTCTTCCAGCTCACCACGGAGAAATGTTGTCTTCACATCCATCTGCTCAATTTCAAAATCATACATAACTACTAAAGACAATAGAAATCTGATAGATGTCAGCTTTGCTACATGGGAAAAAATCTCTCCATAATCTATTCCCTCATTTTGAGAAAAAAATTTTGCAGCCAACCTAGCCTTATACTTCTCAACACTTCCATCAAATCCTATCTTCTTTTTGAATATCCACTTATAGCCAATAGGCTTTCGCCCTTTAGGTAGTGGTACCAAATTCCAGGTATCATTCTTTTTCAAAGAATCCATCTCTTCATTCATGGCTTCCAGCCAAGACTTTGAATCAATCATGATGATTGCTTCTTTAACAGTCCTAGGATCATCAGTGCTGGTAATTAAAGCATAAGCATAGTTTGAATCTAACATAGACAAACCATACCTATCAGGTTGCCTTTTTTCTCATGTAGATCTTCTTACAGGTTGAGGTTGTTCTTCATCATCAGAACTCCCAAAGTTGCTTGAGCTCTCCTCAGTCTCAGGTACACCATGCAGCTCTTCCCTTTCTAGAGTTTGGGGGATCTCAACTGCATCCTTCTTCTTGTCACTCTGATTTGTCTCAAGCTGCTGATCACTTACTGAAGGTTTTAGCTCACAAAATATCACGTTTCTGTTGTACAAAACCTTCTCAGTAACAGGGTTCCAAATCTTGTATCCTTTCACACCAACTCCATAGCCGATGAGAATACATTTGACAGCTTTTTTATCCAATTTAGATCTCTTTTCATTTGGAACATAAACATATGCCTCACAGCCAAACACACGAACATGCCTCAGAGAGGGCTTCTTACCAGACCATGCTTCCAAAAGTGTTTTATCAACAAGAGCAGAGCAAGGAGATCTGTTTATTAGATAACATGTTGTAGCCATGGCCTTAGCCTAGAACTTTTGCTCTAGACCAGCACCACTCAACATACTTCTTGCCTTTTCCATCAGTGTCATATTCAACCTTTCAGCAACTCCATTCTGTTGTGGAGTGTAAGGCATTGTCTTATGCCTTTTAATTCCATAATCAGTGCAATACCTTTCAAAATCTATAGAAAAAAATTCACCACCATTGTATGTCCTCAAACATTTGATTTTCCTTCCAGTCTGATTATCTACCGAAGATTTAAACTCTTTAAACTGACTGAACACTTCTTATTTACTTTTAAGAAAGTATACAAATGCCCTTCTCGAACAGTCATCAATAAAAGAAACATAATATCTAGACTTCGATAATGAAGGAACATTAACTGGACCAAACACATCAGAATAAACATAATCCAGTATACTAGAAGATTTGTGAGGACTAGAATAAAATGAAACACGGTGTTGTTTTCCATAAATACAATGTTCGCAAAAATCAAACTCAAGGTTGCAGTCATCAAGCCCTTCTACAAGATTTTTATTCTTCAAGGTTTTTAAACCTTTCTCACCTATGTGACCAAGTCTATGATGCCAAAGCATAGTCTTCTCAGCTGGGAGTTTTACCTCCATTGCATTTGCAGCTAGAGAAGAGTCTTCATCTTTCTCTACAGGTGCAGCATTGCATGAATTTATAGAGGCACTATTACAAAGAATAGGTCATGCATCCAGCTTGTACAAAGTGCCAGTACGAACACCCTTAGCCAGCACTATTGCACCTCTAGCCATTTTACAACCCTTACTTGAAAATGAAACTTCTACACCAGCATCATTTAACTTACTGACAGAAAGAAGATTTCAAGCCAGACCTAGTATGTGAAGTATGCCACCAATACCTTTGACTCTCCCATCAGGAAACTAAATTCTGACTCTTCCTCTGCCAACTATCTCCAATGTTGAATCACTTGCCAAGTATACCTTTCCACCGTCATACTTCTCATATTTAGAGAACCATTCTCTATTGGACGTCATGTGAAAGGAAACGCCTGAGTCAACCAGCCAGACATCATCTTATGCCTAAGTTGTCAAGGCTACTGCAATGAAGGCGTCTACATCACTTTGAGAAGATTCATGTCAGAAGCATTCTTCTTCTTCTTCTCCTTGTAGTCCTTCCTGATATGACTAGGTTGCCCACAGTTCTAGCATCTCACCTTGAAATTTTTACCAGGAGACTTCGATCTCTCTGCAAATTTGGATTTTGACTTCTTGTCTTTCTTCTTGCCTTTCTCCTTTGGTCTACCTCGAACAACAAGAGCCTCTTTGGCCATCTCTGAAGACTTCCTCCACATCTCTTCAGATAGTAATGAGGCAACAACATCTTCCATCTTGAAAGCAGTGGTAGTGCTTCCAACGGCCATCACAAGATGATCCCAACTATGAGGTAATGAACACAACAGAAGCATGCAACGATCCTCCTCCTTTATCTTTACACCTGCAGATGCCATCTGAGTAACACTCATATTAAACAAGTTTAGATGGTCTGCAACAGATGCACCTTCATCCATCTTCAAGGAGTACAACTTCTTCCTCAGGAATAACTTATTTACCAGAGACTTTCCCTGATAAATATCACCAAGCTTCTTCCACAATGAAGCTACAGACTGCTCCTCATGAACGTTCAAGAGAACAGAATCAGCTAGACTCGGTCTTATCAAACCTCTTTCTTTTCTATCAGCAAGATCCCAAGCTTCTTACGTCGTACTTTGTGGCCTAGTTCAAGACACTGCAATCTAGAGGTCTCTATCCACAAGCAAGTCCTCTATCTTGAGTTTCCATAACTCAAAGTTACTGCCATTAAATTTTTCAAATTCTACTCTACCGAATGTACTCGCCATCTCAAACAGAAACAAGTTTCAACAGTGCAAGACTCCCACTAAAACAATATTAGCATAAAAAATTAATCTTTCCTACAAGGATAACACAACGGGCCAAGCTCTTATACCACTTGAAGGGAAAAATAGGCATGAATCTATAGACCCAATAGTGCGGAATACATTCCCTTAACACTAATACAACAAAGGAGAAGACAATAAACCAGTTTTAATAGCTTTCTAAAACTACTTGAGATGTATACAACATGTAAAATAGAGAACACAAAAATTAGCATTCACATATTCACACAAGATATACGTGGGAAAACCTTTTCAGGTAAAAAACCCACCACATAAAGTCAAGAAAATTGTATTATAGTAACAAAATAATTACATACAAATTCAGTCTTCTTTGATCAGCTCACAACAATACTACTAGAATTATCTCTCTGTTACAATCTCTTCACTCAAAACATACATCTTGAATTATCACTCTCATGCAATAATGTACTTGACTTCAAAGTCATACGTTGCATTCAATTCTATCAGTCAACCGCTGATCATAGGGTACATCAATCTTTGATTCAATCACACCAATGATCTGCCCATACCGATCTTCTTGATTGAGCCACCTAGGCCATAACTCCTTTACCCAAATCGGGTCTTGTTTGCCACCCTGAGCCGACCTGCAATAACTGCTACTACGACTTTGGCCTCTAGCCAATTATCACTCTGACACTAAGCCACGTGTCTGCATATTATTCATCTACTGCTTCTGTCACCTAGTCTAATTCAGTCAATCTATTCAATGAGCTCATCCGAGCTCTCCACAGTCCTTACCACGCTACAACAGCCTTGCCGAGTTCAACCTGCAGTATGGCGGTGAGCTCGACCGAGCTCACCCCAACTTCACCGAGCTCTGCCTTTCATTTTATTGTGCTACTATAGCTGGCATCAAGACTCACCATGGTATGGTGGTAGCCGGCTTGGCTGACCATTGGCAATCTTATTGTGGCCACCGCGGTCAGTCACGTGACTGGTCGCGGTATATCGGTAACCGCCAGCCAGGCCGCTGGCAGTCTTACCACGGCCACCACAGTCAGTCACTTGACTGGCCATGATATGGTGGTAACTGCCAACTAGGCCACTGGCAGTCTTACCACGGCCACCACGGTCAGTCCCTTGACTGGCCGCGATATAACAGTAACCGCCAGCTGGGTCGCTGGCAGTCTTATCGCAGCCACCGCGGTTAGTCACTTGACTAGCCACGATATAGCAGTAACTGCTAGCTGGGCCACTGGCGGTCTTATCGCGGCCACCATGGTTAGTCACTTGACTAGCCACGGTATGGCAGTAACCGCCAGTCAGACGAAAAGACCAATACCGCGGTGAGGAAGGAGACTATGCGCGGTATGGCGGTAACCGCCAAAACCTTCACCGCGGTACCGCTAGAACGGAATGGAAGACCGCCGCAGTATGGTGGTAAAAGCAGAAATGAACATTTTTTCGCCAATTCTTTTCTGACAGATGTTCAAGCTGGCAATTGAGGCATCATTTCTCAACAATTTACATGTCCCAGCCTGAGCACTTCATTGAGCAAGGTAAAGAAAGTCTGGTTTGCAAATTAAATAAATCTCTGTATGGTTTGAAGCAATCGCCTAGAATGTGGTACCAAAAGTTTGACACTTTTGTGTTGTCTGTGGGATTTGTGAGATCAAAATCTGATCATTGTGTGTATTACAAATCTGAAAATGATTGCATGCTTATTATTACCCTATATGTGGATGATATGTTGTTCATAGAAAATAGTAAGACTATGATTTCTGATCTTAAGTCTCAGTTGTCTGCAAAGTTTGAAATGAAAGATCTGGGTGCAACAAGGTATATTCTAGGGATGGAAATAACCAGGGATAGAACAAGTAGAAATCTTTGGGTTAGTCAGAGTAAGTATATAAACATTGTTCTGGAGAGATTTGGTATGAATGATTGCAAACAACTAGTTGTTCCAGTCTTGCAGGGAACAAAGCTATCTGTTGAAGATTGTCCAAAATCTTCTACTAAGATGGAGGACATGACCAAAGTGCCTTATGCAAGTGTTGTTGGCAGTTTAATGTATGCAATGGTCTGTACAAGGCCAGACATTGCCCAAGCAGTGGGAGTTCTTAGTCATTTTATGGAAAATCTGGGAAGGACACATTGGGATGCTATGAAGAGAGTATTTGGATATTTAAAGGGAACTTCAGAGTTCACCTTGTGTTACCATGGCAACTTGGTTGGATCACACAAGACTCTTAGCATTCATGGATTTGTGGATTCTGATTGCACAGGGGACATTGATAGTAGAAGATCCACCAATGGATACACTTTCATGTTAAATGGTGTTGCAATCAGTTGGATGAGAAAGTGATAGGCTGTAGTCGCTTTGTCCACTACAGAGGAAAAATACATGGTAACAACACATGCTTGCAAAGAAGCTATTTGGCTAAGTTGTTTGTGTTCTGATACTAGTTTTAATGTAGGGCAGATTACAATTTTTTGTGACAGTTAGAGTGCCATTTGTTTAGCGAAGAATCCTACTTTCCATGCCAGGACGAAGCACATCGATGTGCAGTACACTTCGTTAGAGATATGGTCGAGGATGTAAAGTTATCTTTAGCGAAGGTGGATACTAAAGAATGTTGCTAATGCATTGACAAAACTAGTGGGCATAGACAAGTTTAAATGGTGTTCAAGTTCGATGGGCCTTGGGGCCTATGATTAGTAGTAAAAATTTAAAACTTTGGGAGAAGCCAGTAAGTCTTCTTCAAGTGGGAGCTTGTTGGAAAATGGTGCCTCAACTTATTGACTTAGAACCTCTTAAGACTGCGAGGCTTACTGACTTGCACCGCAGTTGGGCAGTATTACCACCTTACCACAGTGGTCCTTGCTCAATCTGACGGTTACACGGTGTTACCGCCATACCACAATGTTCTATCAACCATGTCGCGGTGATGTGGTGACACCGCCATACCACGATGGTCTCTCGGTCGAGTCGCGATGGCACAGTGAACTCGGCGATTGGTGCGCAAAGGGTTACCACCTTACTGCAGTATACCCTTTCTTCCTTGGCAATAGCGTAGTGGACTTGGTGGACTAATGAGAATTCTTACCGCTTTACTAGAGAGCTCTTTTAGCAATGGCATGGTAGTGGACAATGACAAATAGGTGAACGAGTTGTTACCTACATACCGCAAGGTTGCTTGGATAGACTAGCAGTTATGCGGTGGCACTGCCATACCGCAGAGGTCTGTCAACCTTGTTGCAATACCACAGTGACACTGCCATACCATGGGGATCTCTTTGACCAAGCGCGGTGGTGTGGTAAGAAGCTCAGATGTAGAGTTGACGGATCCAATTTAGTAGTCAAAGTGATGAACGAATAGTGCAACGACACGTGGCACGATTATATTCATTGATTTTACATCCCTGTTGTAAATCAATAGATATCAACAGAATGTTTAGAATGATATATGCATTTATTGAGAGATCAGATTCGGCAGATGATAGGATCCAATCTTGGTAATTCTCTATGGAAGAATTAAATACCTGGGCGGTGCGATGCATGAATTAGGCTCAGTTTTAATCAGAGACCTAGATTGTGTCGGTGCAACATGTAAATAAATAACACCATCCTGTAGCTGTTAAAAAGAGAATAAGGTGAACAAGTAAGAACAATAAAAAAACTAAGGTAGAGCGATTTAGTGTGACTGTATCTGTATTATTCATTCTATGACATATAGCATTGTAACAGTGAATGTATATGTGAGGAGGTCGACTGGATGCTATTGTGAGCTGACATCTTCAAGAGAAGTTTCTAACTTTGTATATAAATTATTTACTGTAATACAAGGTGATGATCTGACTGATCTGATCTGATCTGATCGATCTGATCTGATGGATCTGACCGGAATGGAAGGAATGGAAGGAATGGAATGGAAGGAATGGAATGGAAGGAATGGAATGGAAGGAATGGATCGATGGAAGGAAGGAATGGAATGGAATGGAAGGAAGGAATGGAAGGAATGGGGAATGGAAGGAATGGAATGGAAGGAATGGAATGGAATGGAAGGAAGGAATGGAATGGACAAATGGAATGGAAATGGAAGGAATGGAATGGAAGGAATGGAATGGAATGGAATGGAAGGAACAAATGGAAGAAGGAAGAAATGGAATCCCTATTCTAGTCCTATCCCTAACTCTCCCACTCTCTCCCTTTTATCTCTTCTTTTCCTCTCTCTTCCTCTCCTCTCCCACTTTCATCTCACTTCTCCCTCTCCCTCTCCCTCTCTCTCTCTCTCCCTCTCCCTCTCTCTCTCTCTCTCTCTCTCCCTCTCCCTCTCTCTCTCTCTATCTCTCTCTCTCACTCTCACTCTCCCCTCTCCTCTCTCCTTCTCGCTCCCTCTCCTTCTATCTCTCCAACTCTCACTCTCACTCTCTCACTCTCCCACTCACCCTTTTTCCCTCTCCATCTCACTCTCCCTTTCTCCCTCTCCCTCTCTCTCTCCCTTTGGTCTATGTGTGTACAAATCGGATATCTGATTTGTGAAACTCCATTGTGCAGAGGTTAAATCTTACCGTTGCAGAACATGTTTTACAAATCGGATATCCGATTTGTGGGCCATAGAAAAACCCCATCTGGGCCATTTTTGTGCATTCCAACGGACCCTGCATTCTATTTGTAGCACTTTGTAGGCGACAAACGGGCAGTTTCAGATAGGAAGAGACAAAGATAAACTTTTAGGAGATTCGTGTACTCAAATTTGTCATACATAATGATTTTTTAGCATCTTTTATTTGGTATAATGGGGAGCAGCAGTCGTCGGAAGCAAAAACATAAGAGAAAGCTGACAAAAGAACAAATTGAAGGATATAGACAAAGAGATAGAGAAGGTCATAGAGAGAAAAGACAAGGTATGTTAAATATTGGTGAACCTAAGCCTTATGGTCTTTCAAGTGAAGAGGAAATTGAATATGTTCAAGGTGAAAATGTTGAACATAATATTGAAATTGGGAATGAAAATGTTCAAATTGATATTGAAAATTTTCAAGGTGAAAATGTTGGAATTGAAGATGTTGAACATTATATTGAAATTGGGAATGAAATTTTTGAAATTGATAATGAAAATGTTGGAATTGAAGATGTTGAACATGATATTGAAATTGGGAATGAAAATATTGAAATTGATAATGAAAATGTTGGAATTGAAGATGTTGAACATGATATTGAAATTGGGAATGAAGTTGTTCAAATTGATATTGAAAATGTTCAAGGTGAAAATGTTGGAAATGAAGATGTTGAACATAATATTGAAGCAAGTGTAAATTATGTTTCACCAGATTACACAAGAAATGAAGAACCTTGTGTGGAACATGAATTTGGAAAGAATCTTGTTCAGAAAAAGAGATATGAGATAGTCAAATATACTTTGCAGAGTGGAGGTGAAGGTTCTAGATGTGAGTTGGTTACAAAAGAATGTAGTGTTGCTGATTTTATTTCAGATTTTAAGGACAATCTTTTCTACAAATATGCAAGGCATAGTCATAGGTCTCAGTGGTTGGATCAACAATTCAGGATATGTAAGGACTCTTTTCCGATTGGCACTATTATATCAGTGGTTGATTTTTCTGAAAACTACACATTGCAACCACAAAATGAGGTACAATCTCGGTATTACAATTCCATTCAGATTGCTATTTTTGTCCACATAACGTTTAGACATGCACCTGATAGTACAAAGGAGGATTGAAAGATAATCCGAGAGTATCATTTTTATATGATTGATGATAGATCTCACTCGTCCGAGTATGTCCAACATTGTTTCGAGAATTTTTTTGAGTTCTTGCAGGAGCATGATATAGCACTGGGCCGACATCTCATTTGGTTAGATAACTATATAGGTCAATTCAAGAATGCTCGTATGTTTTATTGGTTGAGTAGAATGCCTATAGAGAGGGGTGTACCTAATATTTGGAGTTTTTTTGAAGCTGGGCATGGGAAAGGGGAGCATGATGGAGCAAGTGCATGTGTAAAAAGAGCTCTAGTTTAAGGAGCAATTGAAGATTTTAGGAGAAAAATTCAGTGATGCACGTTCTATTGTTGATTGGTGTAGTTCAGCATTGTCATAGGGAGGGACACTTGATTCAACAATGCACAGATTCTTTTGGTTGGTTGAGGAGGGTACAATGGGAGGCAGATTGGATTGTCATACAATCAAAGATTCTTCAAAGATGCATTCATTTCGAAGCTCAGATGCAAGCACATGGACCATTTGGACACGACAGTTGGCTTGTTTTTGTCAGAGTTGTATTCAGTGCGAGTCAAGTGAGTGGGTGGATACATGGGTTCCACAGTATCTAACTCCTTTATCTCAAACTATATCCATGATAAATTACACAATGGAAAGTTCACTTGATTACGACTGGCTTTCAGATCTACTACATCCAGGACATGTTTTTGCAGTTGTTGCACCGCAGGGGAGTGAAGAGAGATCAAAATATTGGCTGGCTCGATGTGTGTGGGTAAAGCACAAGCTAACACAATCGATGGAAGATGATGATGGGTTCATGCATCCTACAGGTTCAGTTGTGGTTGCAGGAACTTGGTTGCGAACATACATGATTAGAAAGAATGGCATACCTGCATTTGAAGACTACGAGAAACACAAAACCATTCTCATGTATTCACACCTTGTTATAGCAATAAATGTGAAGTTGCTGAAGCATCGCGCCAAACCAAAGACAAAACAACTATGGACACTTAGTAATGCTGATCATGAAGCAATATTGGATACTCTTAAGCAAAGAGATGGCCCTTCAGGCACACTTGAATAGCATATTCAAGAATGGAAAGTACAATGCTTAAGCCTCTTTTTTGTTGTGACAATATACATATATCATTTGACAAATTTTGTGATATTCTTGGCACGATTGATCATGGACCTATTGCAACAATAGCCAACTCTGATCCTTTCAAAGAGGTATGCGACATATTACTTTAATATAGATTGGTTATTCAAAGCATCTTTTATAGTTTGCATTACCAATTCATCATCATTCAGTATGTTTAGATTAATATGGATTTGTTAGTCTAAGCATATTTTTTGTTGTTACAATATAGATTTATCATTTGACAATTTTTGCGATATTCCTGGCACAATTGCTCATGGACCTACTACAACAATAGGCAACTCTGATCCTTTCAGAGAGGTATGTGACAAATTCCAATAATATTGATTGGTTATTCCAAGCTTATTTTCTATTGTATATAGTTTAATTGCTACCTTGATGGTTTGTATAGGTGCTTGTCACTTGAAAATGACAACATACTACTCTTGTAGAAGACTGTCCCTTGAATGCCTCAAATAGGCAAATTTTATAAAAATTGAATTTTGAAATGTGAAACAATGTAAAAAGGTCATAACTATGTATAGGCATAATCTATATCTAGTGATGTTTTTTGAAATATAGTTCAAATGTCTTCCATTGTACTTAATCGAGCTACAACCGGAGGTTTTCTTCCTGGTTCTTTCCTGTCGGTATGCTCGTTTGAACCAGGTTTTGTAACATCTCCTATTTATATATAACAAATTACAGTGGCTTGCCACTTTTTTGAAAAACAAAAAAGTAAAAAGTTCATTGTGAATTTCATTTTCCATGTAACTGATTCAAGTTGATTGGGCAAGAGCTAGGACTTGCAAAATCTTGATCCAACCTTAAATATTTATGCCCCCACATTTCATTGACATTAGCACTTTGGACTCTTAAGGGAAAACGCCGCTCCGATGCAGCTCAGAGCGATTCGACATATTTGGGTGCAAGAGAGAACCATACCTAGCGTAAACATACCCATCCGGACGTGTTGGAATTGTTTGTTGGGTCGTACGAGTTCAAGAATGAAAGTTGCACCACTTTGCAACGTTACACTGCTTGCATTTGGCAACTTTTCCCTCAACTGAAAACTCATCACCACGGGAAAACGCCTTTGAGATAGCAAAAACTGAGAGAGGTTATTGTAGATGGTCTCAACAAAATCCCATATCCTCAGATGAAGAGTCTGTAAGCATCATGATTTCTGATAAATAGTCTGTCAAAGTTTGTTGCTGTTTAGCACTTTGGACTCTTAAGGGAAAACGCCGCTCCGATGCGGCTCAGAGCGATTCGACGTATTTGGGTGCAAGAGAGAACCATACCTAGTGTAAACATACCCATCCAGATGTGTTGGAATAGTCCATTGGGTTGTACGAGTTTGAGAATGAAAGTTGCACCACTTTGCAACTTTACACTGCTTGCATTTGGCAACTTTTCCCTCAACTGAAAACTCATCACCACGAGAAAATGCCTTCGAGATAGCAAAAACCAAGAGAGGTTATTGTAGATGGTCTCAAAATGATCCCATATCCTCATATGAAGAGTCTGTAAGCATCGTGGTTTCCAAGAAATAGTCCGTCAAAGTTTGTTTCCTTTTAGCACTTTGGACTCTTAAGGGAAAACGTCGCTCCGATGCAGCTCGGAGCGATTCAATGTATTTGGGTGCTAGAGAGAACCATACCCAGTGTAAACGTACCCATCTAGATGTGTTGGAATAGTCCGTTGGGTCGTACGAGTTTGAGAATGAAAGTTGCACCACTTTGCAACTTTACACTGCTTGCATTTGGCAACTTTTCCCTCAACTGAAAACTCATCACCACAGGAAAACACCTTCGAGATAGCAAAAACCAAGAGAGGTTATTATAGATGGTCTTAACACGATCCCATATCCTCAGATGAAGAGTCTGTAAGCATCATGGTTTTTGAGAAATAGTCCATCAAAGTTTGCTTCCTTTTAGCACTTTGGACTCTTAAGGGAAAATGTCGCTCTGATGCATCTCAGAGCGATTCGACATATTTGGGTGCAAGAGAGAACCATACCTAGCGTAAACGTACCCATCTGGATGTGTTGGAACAGTCTGTTGGGTCGTACGAGTTCGAGAATGAAAGTTGACTGACTTTGAGCAAATCGTATCCCACTAAACACGATAGAGGTCCCACTTCTTTTTGAATGCAGGAGCACCATCTGACTATTTATCTCCATTCCTCTTGAAGCATCTTTTCTTTCCTCCTTTCCCTTCCTTCTTTGAGGATTGAGCGGAATACCTATCGCAACCAACCTTGACTCCCCTTGAATATAGTAAGCCCTCAACCAATCATACTTGGGAAGTTTCGATCTCACGTCGATTCCTTGAATGTAAGACTCCCAAGATGAAGGAAGACCATTAAGAGCCAACATGGTCAAATCTTTGTCATCAACAATATGAGCATTTCAACTTAAAGATCAGATAATACAACTAAAAGCACTCAAAAAATGAAACACATAAGACAATAAACACAACAAGAAATTTGCTTACAACTCAGGCCCAGCTCATGGCTGATTTTGATACAATGAATAATAGCACCTCTCGTAGATGCAAAATGATACAATCGAATATGCTTCTCCTTAAATTCCGTTTGCTGCTGCAAGATGAAGCGTTGCTGCTCAAGTGCAAATGTTTGCTTGGATTGCAAATTATGCTAAATGAACTTGATTGAGGAAATGAACAAACATCACCTCCTATCTATACAAAATAAGGTGTTCCTTGACCTGAGAGGAAGGTTGGAAGCTTTTGCATTATTGGAAATTTATGATTACAAGAGAAGACAGTGATAAATTTGTGTAATTTTTCTGGTGTTTGCTTTGAATTGTGTGTTAATGGAGTGATCATAACACTATGAATTATTTAGAAAGTAGTGCAATTGTCTTCCAAGCATTGTGTGGAATAGTAGGTAGCTAGTTTCTTCAGTTCAAGCATTCTTTTGTAGTTAGTTCGTTTCTTTTGACCATTGAGATAGAGTTAGAGGCTTAGGAACATGTCTTGATCAGGAGTGATCAGGAGGATAAGGAGTGGAAAGGCTTAATGAGTTTTGGAACTCATTTTACTGATTAAGGGTAGATTAAGGGCTTTAGTTCTTGGAGAATGTTAGTCTTTAGGGTAGATTAAGGGCTAAGGAAGAGTTAGATACATTGCACCAAGATTGACTTGGTAGGTTGATTTGTGATGGTAGTGGGGTTGGCCAGGAGAACCAAGGGTACCTAAACATGAAGAAGGTCCTAAAGGTTAAGGTGATGAAGTAAGACACCAAGGAGATCTTGCAAGCAAGACCCAGAGCATGGAACAGTGATTGTTCCATCAAACCCTACCCTATTAGTCAGCCTCATCCATTTAAATAAAATGAGTATAAATTAAATAGCCATAGGCTATCATTTAATTTATTACAACTTAATGTGATTGCTATCATGTATGAAAAATGTGGTAGCATAGACAAGGCAGTGGACTATTTGAAAAAAAACTTCAAAGAAATGTGGTCTCATAGAATTCAATGACAAACAAATGTAATTGACAACTGCTCATAGTTTTTAGTTATGCAATGTGAAGTAATTGTATAACTGCTTAGGTTCACTTTGTTAGAACTATATTGTAACTGAAATTTTTTCATCTATGAACATCTAGTTGTTAGTTATGCAATGTGAATTAATGATTTGAGTTTGAAAGATGTGTAATGCAATGTAATCAGCGATATAAATATAAACTACATAATATAGCGATTCAGTTTTAAGCTATTGTACATTGATATTTAACCATTGCTCAAGATAAAATTTTCAAAGAGTTTAATCATGCACATGAGGAACAAATTAAATTTCGATTGTCAACTTCTATATATCAAATTATCCAATAATCAAGTGTATGTCCATATACAAAAATGGCATCGACGCCAACTCAAACAAAGTTTTACAAAATGTGGCATATGCCATCTCAATATGTATTCAAAATTTACATGCCAAAATGTCTATCTCATCCTAAACTACTGGTGGATCATCAAAATGGAGCCTCTTTGAAGCACTCGTTGGCTCTGAAGGTAGCTGCACAAGAAAAATTCAAACCACAATTGAGATTAGTTATACTATATAATTTAAAATCAAATAATTAACATCAAAATCAATATACATTGAATTTTAATTGAACTCTAAAATTGAAATCTTGATTACTAGAAATATATGTCTCTTCAAAGGGTCAGGAGTCCTAGAATATACCAAATCAACTTTTGAAATTCCAATCTATATATGTGAACAAAAACATAAAATTGATCCAAGTTAGCATATGATTATTGGTAATAAGAACTTATTTACCAAACACAAAATAAAATAAGCACATGTACCTCTTTAGGTTGATCTTTTTCTTTATCTCCTTCAGGTGTTTCGACACCCCCTCTTTGATGGGTTTCAACACCTACTCTTTGAGGTATTCCAATAACTACACCTTTAAGCGGTGTGTCCCTTGTCAACATATCTATAAAGATCATAATTGCCTGTAAATAAAATTGACATACATATGAAACTACCAATCTATGTCGACGTATGTATAATCAATATAAGATATTAAAAATATTAATTCAATCCAATTTGAGTTCAATTACCTTCCCCTTATCTAGATTTGCGCCTCCATAGTCTAGACGAGGCTGTACCTCACTCACACTAGGTATTTCCTACAGGAGGAAAACAAGATAAACATATAAGCTATTATATAATTTCATTAATGACAATTCAAATGACAAGCAAGTATATAATATAAAATGTAAATGAGTGAGTGCAAAAATATATACTGCGTGTGTGTCCAAGCCAAATGAAATGGCCCTAAGGGTGCTATCAGTCACCCGTGCAAGCTCCTCCTCAGGCATCAACTATTAAATAGACCATGTAAATAAATATTAGTACTTGATACTATCTCTTATTAATATTCATTTAAAAACAAATGCAAGTTATGAAATTACAACTTAAATCTTACCTGTGTCACTATTCCAGCATCTCCCTCTCTAGCAGGAGAGGACTCTGTAGGGTGTGCTCCACTCCCCTGCGACTGATCTATAATGTCTACATCATGGAGGTCATAATCAGAAGTGTCCAAGGGATGCTCAGCGGGCTGTACAAGAGGACCCAAGCATATCTGGCGACACATAGTGCAAGCATGTGGCACACAAATATGTGGACCTGAGGAGGATGATGCAGCAGCACTCAAGCTTTCGCCAACATAACCAAAATGTGGTTGAGCTACTGTAGAAGCATGCGAAACCAAATGACCACTCAACGAGTGAATAGCCTGAATAGTCTATGTGGATGCATCCTCGATAATCTCTGGATGATATATTGAAGGTGGCAGAGGAAGGGGAGGAAGGGGAAAATTTGGGCGTGAGACTACTCTAACTGCCCCTAGTCTATCCTGGGGCATACCTCCACCGATGCCCTAGAAGGGTTTAATGTCAAAGTAATTGACATGATGCCCTAACACAAACTCAGCATATAATTTTTTAATAAAATAAAATGGTATGTCGGAATTTTGTTCGGTGGTTTAGCAAAAACCATACACCAACGATCCCAAAAGTTAGCTACAATGTCCCTATGTATGCACCATTTTATGGAAAGTTTTGTTCTATTAACATTCATTGGCAAATAGGTGCGGGGGTCAATGAATAAAGAGGCTATTTGGGCTTTGGTTATTTGGAGATCTTTGACATCATCGTAAGACAATCCACATTGATAATACTCCCTCATATCTTCTCGCCACGAATAAAAGGAATTATGTTGGGTGGAGAGGGTTTCTATATTTTTAATTATTTCTTTCAATGTGTTTGTCATATCTATCAATCGAGGCATTGTCTGATAAATTTCACAAATGCCCCTCAATTGCCCCAATTTTTCACCAATTAAGTCTTCAATTGGTGGCTATGGAGGTGGTGGAGCATTTGGCATTTGTGGATTTACATTCGCAGCCATAATACCTGATTAAAGTTAAAAACTAATTAAACTAATTGAAATTACACAATATAAATGAAATTATTGTAAGAAAACCCTATTTTTTAATAAAAATCCAAAAAAAAACATACTTTTTCACAAAAATCAATAGCAAACTCTTAATTTTGATAAAAATACATCAACAACACTAATTTTTAATCAAGATCCATTCAAAACATTAAGTTTTAATAAAAAATCAATGTAAACTCTAGTTTTTTAAAAAAATCAATAGAAAACCGTATTTTTGAATTTTTTTTCATAAAACCTACTTAAACTTAACAAAATCTATTGAAAAATGGATTACAAGATCAAAAAAACCAAATACATACCTTTTCAAATCGAATATCGGATCAGAACAAATCTCGGATTTGGGTTTCTCCTCTTGCGCCTGCGTCCAACTGTGAGAAATGAAATTAAAGAGTCGGCTATTTTTTTATATACAGTTTCCAGAAATCGAATATCCGATTTGGAGCAGATATCCGATTTCTGGAAACTAGCTTTGGTTTTTGGTTCGGGTAGAAGTACTGTCACCCGAACCTAGAAAAGTCAACTAGGCCATTTCCACATTTTTGAACCAATTCAAAACGTGATTTTTCCTCATTGCCACTTTTTGGTCCATCATGATCCTACACATACCCTTATGGCATTTATGTATGTCAGGTTTTATCCCTCAGAAAATGCAATTAGTTAGGCTTGGATTTGAATTAAAGGGGCCAATTAAGGAAAATTAGTTCCTCAATTAATTAATGAAGCCCTAGATTAGTGTGAAAGTGTAAAGGTACACCTTGCAACACCAAAAATAAGGCACTATCATGTCCATTTTAATTAAAAGGGCCCTAAACTTAATGTGAATATGTAAAATACATATTACAACAGTAAATTAAGGCATCATTAAGCTCATTTTATTTAATATTATTTATTCACAAATTAAGTGTGAAAAAGGGATACTTTTTCCTACACTATATTTAATATAAAAATAGAAAATATAATATAATATAACTAATATATTATATTATATTGCTCTATTCGAAGTCAAAGTTTTCACAACTTAATAATTAATAATTTTGTCCTACTAACTTATTATAACCTTAATGTTTAAACCCTAAGCTTCTTATTTTTGCATGTCACTTTACCTTCTATTCACCTAGTGACTTGATCAATGTTCCTATTTTCTTAAGTTGTAATAGAAATCCTTTATATTTGTTGATTAATTGGCCCCTTTTCCTAGTGACGCTTATGAATGTTAATGTGCATGCTTTTAAAATCACTTAAGTCACCTTTATTATGTACCTATATGGTAATCCTTGCTTTAATGCTTGTTGATGCCAAACTTCACAATCCTATTGCATCACACACTTTTAGTTCATCACGTGTTCTCATTTTCTATAAAGCCTTCAATTTGTGATGGTGTGATATGATGACATGCATCTTGTTGGTGCTAAAGCGTTATCTTGTTATATTTTGTGGCATTCCTAATTGGATTCCTCCTACTGGTGCCACAAGCAAGTAGTTAATCGCATGCCCTTATTAATTATGTAATATTTTATAACTAATATTTTTATTTCATAATAATATTATTTAGAAAATTAGAAATAATGTATTAAAATATTCGACTATTCAATTAACATTTGATGGATGGCTATAATTGAATTTTGGAATGAAATGCATGGAGCACTAGACTTGTGAACTCAAACATCTAGAATCACCCTAGAGAAATTAGATTTGCAAATATTAATGGTTAAGAATTTATTTAAGATAAAATGACTCCAGCTTTTTTTGAAAGTGATGAATTAATTTAACCTATAAAAATGCAGGCCAACTGTTGAATTTTTTTTAAGTATCAATACAAAATTACAATGTAATAATTGTGTATTTAAGAGGTATTATGTTTCATTCACTTTAATATTTGAGAATAAGAAGAAAAATAAGAAGTAAACTTGCAACTTCTAAGTGATATTATTTTGAAGGAAGAGGGTCAAGGAGATTGCAGTACACCAAGGAGATTCTAGGATCCAACCAAGCCAGTATATGCTATGCTTTTTATTTATATTTTCAAGAAGAAAATTCTCGGTAAGTGAAAGAAAAATATCATATGTTTCATCATTTCTTAATTTTTCAATCTTGGGTTTTAGGGTTGAGAGATTACAATCATGTCTACCACCACTACCAAACTAGCTATTGAGAAGGGAAAAGAAAAATATATACTATGTTGGACTGCTTAAGACCCTAAGTTTCACTGATTAATACCATAAAATTTATGATCATGTAATCTATGATAGGCTTAACATAAATCTTATATTTTCATGTGATAATAAGGATGTAATGCAAACACAAACTATCAAAGGTAAAATAATTCCAATTAATGTTATCACTGCATCATGGGTAGTTGGATTAGGATGCATGATGCTACTTGAGGTTTTCCCTTGCCCATAATTTATAATGGTTTGCACCCATAATTATGATGCTAACAAAAATTAATTGTTAATAAAGATAGCCAAGAAAAAAAGTTACCTATTATTGTAGAATAATTTGGAAGTGTATTGGGGTTTACAACCAAAGATTTTGGAAACATCCACATTGACCTAGAAAACCTTGCTAGTAATTACAAAGCAACCCCTCAAGTGTTGAAAAATTATTTTCTCAAAAAGCTAATAGTGGATGGTAACTTATTCAAATATAATCATAAGTATCCTTATAAGATTAATATTTTTAAACCATGGGTTCAAGATACTGTTTCGATGCTAGCATTTTTCCTTAGATTTGACAGTAATTAGGAAGTGGGTGTAAGCCTCCTTGAAATGGTAAATAATATCCTTTATGTTACTCCACCTATAAAATATAAATTTATTGAGAATATTATAGAATCTAGGTAAAGAGAGTGAGACAGAGGTAGGGTGGGAGAGGTAGAGGGAGGGAGAGAAAGGTAAGGAGGGAGATAGGAAGAGGTAGGGTGAGAGGCATAGAGTATGGGAGATAAATAGGGAAGGACGGAGATAGGAAGAGGAAGGTAGAGATAGGTAGGTAGAGAGAGATGTAGGGTGGGAGAGGTATAGAGAAAGATGTGAGAGAGAGAGAGAGATGCTGGGAGAGGTAGGGATAGAGATAGAGAGAGAAAGGTAGAGTGGAGAGGTTGAGGGAGGGAGAGAGAGGGAAGGGGGGAGATAGGGAGAGGTAGGGTGGGAGAGATAGATGGAGGGAGAGAAAGAGAGAAGGATGGAGATAGGAAGAGGTATGTAGAGAGAGGTAGGTAGATAGATAGATATATGGTGGGAGAGGTAGAGAGAGGTATTAGTGTGAGAGAGAGAGAGAGAGGGGGAGGGAGAGGTAGAGAGAGGGAGAGCTAGGGTGGGAGGGATAGAGGGAGGGAGTGAGGGAAGGAGGAAGTTAGGGATAAAGGGAGGGGTAGGTGGAGAGAGGTGCAATTGGAGGGATAGATGGAGATGGGATAAAGAGAAAAGTAGAGAGGGATGGGAGTAGGGAGGGGATATAGAGATAAGTAGAGGGGGAAGGATTTGAGAAAGAGGTAGAGAGAGGGTGTAGGAGGGGGAAAAGGGGAGGGAGAGGAAGGTTAGGAGGGATGGTGGGAGAGGAGAGATAGAGAGAAGTAGAGATGGATTGGGGGAGGGACAAGTAGCCAAGTAGGGTGGGAGGGATAGAGGGAGGGGGAGAGAGAGAGAGAGGAAAGGAGGGATATAGGGAGAGGTAGGTAGAAAGAGAGGTAGGGTGGGAGGGATTGATGGAAAGGTAGGTAGAGAGGGAGAGGGTGAGTGGAGATAGAGAGAAGTAGAGAAGGGGTGAGAGAGAGAGAGGTAAATAAGGAGATAGAGAGAAGTAGACAAGGAAGGGGAGATAGAGGTCGAGAGAGTGGAGGGAAGGAGGAACAAAGGGAGGAATAGGTAGTTTAGGAGGGATGGCGAGAGAGGAGATATATAGAGAAGTATGGATGGATGATCTCATGAAGGAGAGGTAGAGAGGTAGGGTGAGAGGGATAGAGGCATGGAGAAAGATAGGGAGAGAGAGAGAAGGAGGGAGATAGGGAGAGGTAGGTATAGAGAGGTAAGATGGAAGGAATAAGGGGATAGGTATTTATATAATATTTAGGACCTCAACTCATTTTTAATTAAAATAATTTACTGATATTAAATTTCTTTTAAGGCTAAACCCACCATCTCTAGGTATATGAAGTTTTATATTTACTTAAAATGTTTAATTTAATTTCAAAATGCTTTTTCTTGAAAGAAGCTTTAAAAAAATGCTTATTTTATAGAATTTGCTAGAAGAGGCTCAAACACCATAAAGAGAGTTAGGGGAGTAAAGATAAGTAGAGAGGGAAGGGGAGAGGTAGGTAGAGAGGTAGGGTGGGAGGGATTGAGGGAAATATAGGTAGAGAGGGAAAGGGTGAATGGAGATAGAGAGAAGTAGAGAGGGAAGGTGAGAGAGGTGGGAGAGAGAGATGTATATATTATTCTCAGCTCCTTGTAGTTTTATTATAATAAATATGATATTTACAACTCCCTTGCAACAATTCGTCAAATAATTTTTTTTATTATATATTTTATTTAATATAAATATTAAATATAATGTATATTATATTAATACTAATATATTTTAGTATATATTATTTATCATATATTATATTATATATATTAATATTTTAAATATATAAATATTTGTATTAATATTAGTATTATAACAAGTTAAATTTTGATCTATAGTGAACCCAAAATAATTATTCTTAAGTAAAAGAAACGGATATCCATTTATTAATTTAAAGAAACTGATATTTTTTTCTTAACTTTAAGAGACAAATATCCATTTCTTAACTTTAAGAAACAAATATTCATTTCTTAAAGTTAAAAAATAGATATCTATTTTTTGACTTTAAAAAATGGATATCATTTTCTATCAGATATTCGTTAATAACACATATCCATTTTTTTGACTTTTATTTTGGCCTCTATTGTTGCCTCAGGATTGCTTTGAGATTTGGATTGGGTACATCCAACCTAAAAATTCAACTTTCTCATCATTTTTAGAAGGGTTGCAGTGGTTTTTCGAACTTCACCCTTTGTGCTGATGACTTTTTCATTCGAATTTGATAAAATGAAATGGATTTATTCAGTAAATTGTCAAAATTCTACCAATATTATGTATGCTATATTTTAATTTAATGGATAATTATTATTGATTTTCTACATGCACTATGTGTAAAGTCCAGATTGATAGGCCAATTGAAAAACATATATAACTTTTAAACCGTTACACATTTTTTGAATCTAAAAGATGTGTCACACTCTATGCTTCACAAACTATAGCTTTAAAAAATACAATGATTTTTTTACCAAGTTAGGGTCACCGAACAAATGATTTTTAATATTTAAAAAAATTCCTACTAGAAAATTTCATGATTATGTATTTACCACATCCAGACATGTATCCTCTACTTATATTGAAAGATTGAAAAAAAAAAATCTCATCCTTAGGGTGGCCCAACAATCACTTGCTTTTTTTTTCCAAAATTTAAAGTACTACTCTATTGAGATTTCAAATTTTCATGAATTAAAATTACATTTTTCCAAAAAAGCCTGGTAGCCTATAAGCTGCATTCAATTTTCTAAAAATTATATTCCTATATATTTTCCAAATTATGTTAATAACCGATTCAAATTCTTATGTGAAGTTTCTTAAGTCTATTTTTCTATTTTTTCATTGCCACTTAAGGGCCTTGTTTGGCCCATCATGATCCTACACCAGGACCCTAAATACATATGATAATTAGCTTTTCTTTTCCTTTCTACATCTTTGATAAGCCTCTCTTGCAACTTATCTATTTTGCTCTACAAAATTATTTTTGGCAATGATTGTTGCTAAAGATTTAGACCATTCATCCTGTCTCCAACAATTCCTTGAAATTAACTCTCTATAGAAATCTTAAAGCTTGTTGGTTTAGAAAATAATGGGGTGTATATGATTTTTCTTAAACTATATTATGGATGCAAATTGTTATTTTGTTAGGAAAAAATATATACATTTTTTTTAATAAAATAAGGTAAAAAATTTATTGATCCAAGAAACAAGTACAAAACTAAAAAATACAGCCAACCCACCAGGGGTCAAAAAATAACAACCAAAAAATCAATAAAATCGCAAGAAGCATCTCATATCCTCCATAACAAGATCCTTTAATTCCTAAGAAAAATTCTCAGAAAGACTGCCCTAGTCTTCCACAATCCAATTTCCCATCTGCTTAGATGCCCATTTAACCAAAAAATCAACCACACTATTCCACTCCTATGGGATATGGTAGAAGGAGATAAAGTCCAAGACTCCACTCAAAGAGATGATTTATCTAACCACCACCACCAATTTCCAATTCACATCCCCTAAATGACGCTTGTTCAACAAATCAATCACAATTTGGCAGCTAGATTCATAAATTATTCTTCTCCAACCCAGGGTACATGCCCTTTTCAAAGCCAGTAGAATAGCCAACACCTCCATGAAATTATTAGAGTGCACACCCCTATACTTTGAGAAGAACACAACCACTCTAGAACTATCACTACCTATGCCACCAACTTCAACATGACCTAAGTTACCTCTAGAGGATCCATCAATATAAATCATCAATAACCCTATTAATCGTCAATAACCCTAAAGAATGTGGCCTCCAATGACCATCTCTCAAAACCTTCTCGATGGAATCCAAACCTAGAGCAAGCCTAGGCCCATCCCTACCACAAACAAAGAGCCCCAAATGTTGAACCACTCCAATATCACTAGGATCTACGGGGATCGAATGATCACACTTAGTAGGGCCAAAGTCTCTTGAATAACCCCCAAAAACCTTATCCAACCCTATCCCACTTGAAGTTTCTTATCCAAAAAATTCATGCGATTGTGCTCTAGCCAACTATGTCAGATAAGCAAGCAAGGCCCAATAGTGTAAGCACTGTGGAGGAAAGAAGTCTTAGATGAGAGGTGTTCTCATCACTATTAGAACAAAAAACACACATGGAGGGGCCCTAAAAACCTTGCTTCCAAAGATTCTCTCAGGTTAGGAAATGATTGTGGATCACAAGCCAAGAGAAGAAATTACACTTGGGCCAAGAGAATTTATTCCAAATCTACTTCCACCAGGGGACCCCCACACTCCCAAATAACTACTCATCCAACACCTAGTAACCAGAGGTAACAAATAATTTACATTTTGGGTCATGACCCCAAACCAACACATCCCTCTCCAAAAGCGAATTGCAAATCCTACCAGCCAAAATGTAAGAAATTTCTTGATGATCCTCCCTCATTCCTCCATGGGGACACTCCTATGGGTACCTCCACCTGTACAAAGTAGTTGATTCTAGAACATGGGGGGTTTTAAAATCCTCCAGTGGACTCCAACCAACCTCTAAAAAATTCCTACATAAATCCTACAAGTGACAATGCGTTGAAAAAATAGGAGGATTCCCATCCAAAGAATTAGACCAAAAGAGAGCATCAAAGCCACATTTGCAAATCCAAAGCAACCCTTTTAAGTCATCTTGGCACCCCTTTTGAGGGCACTCCAAATCATAGATCCATTCCCTGAAAGGCTATATCTAGGAACATCCACACTCTCCACATCCCCAAGAAATTTTGAGTTAAGAATCTTAGCCCAAGTCTGATGTTGTTGAGTGTACCATCTCCAATAAAGTTTTGTTGCCAAAGATTTCCCATTCAAATCAGCCTAGCACAGCCCAAGACCTCCTTCTTGCTTCAACCTACACACACCCCCCCACTTAGCAAGACTCCACTTCCTTGAGAAGAGATTACCAAAATAGAGAAATTGATGACAAATACTCTCAAAGTCTTTGACAAAACTAGCAAGAGTGAATAAAACAAAGCACATGTACTATGGGAGAGTCTGAACCATCAAATTTAGAAGAGTTACTTTTCCAACAATAGAAAGCCACCTGTAAGTCTAGTGCCTAACCTTTTTTATGAAATTTCTCAATAACATCTTGCCAAAATAGCCTTGGAAGCATGCACATGAAAAGAGGGATTCACAAATAAACAAAGAAAAGTGAGCCAATTTCATGGAATCTAAGAATCCTAGCAATTCTCTACTGAATAAGCTTGGGAGTAATAAAGAAGAAAATGGAGGAATTTCCCTCATTGATACTTTGTCCCGAAGCTGCCAAATAATAGTCCAAATCCTTCCTCAAATTGAGTGCTTCATCCACTTTGGCCAAGCCCATCAAAGTCGTGTCATCCACAGACTAAAGATGGGATTGGGAGGGAAAATTACTGCCCCAACACCAACCCTAAATAAGACCAAGCTCCAAATGAGATTTAATAAATCTCCCATGCCCGTCATCCATAAAAATAAAAGGTATGGGGATAAGGGATCCCCTTGAAAAAGCCCCCTAAAAGCCCCAAACAGCTCAGAAGGCTCCCCATTGATAAGCATAGAGGAAAAGGATGAAGTGACACAACTCATAAGCCACTCAATCCAAGAACTACCAAACCCAAGATCCCTCAAAATCTTAGATAAAAAATCCCACTTGACTCGATCATAGGCTTTGTCCATGTCCAACTTAATAAACATAGCCTTTTCTTTGGAAGAGGCCATGGAGTGTATAGTCTCCACAACAATAACAACACCATCAAGGATTTTCTTGCCAGCCACAAATCCACCTTGCTCCTCTGAAATCACATTAGGAGAGTGATCATGAATCAACTCACGAATAGCCTTTTGTCTAGGGATTCTATTCATACCCCTAACATTCCAAGAAACAACAATCATCATTGGGGTTCGGAGAAGTGAGAATCAATAGTTCTCATGGAACCAGACTCCACCAATGTCTCCCCAATTAGCTTCGCCTTTTCCAGATCCTTCTTCCTTCCAACTTTTAAAGGCTTCTCAGGAGCCCTTTTTAGGGGGCTTCTATAGTAGGCCTAAGGAAAGATATGATGACTTTCTTTTACCAGTTTCCCCAACACCTTTCTCAATAGTGATTCTAGCACCAAGGGTTGCAAAATCCATATTAACCTCTGGCCCCATACCAATTCTCCCAAGCACAGGAGCTAAGGGAGGAAGATCCATATCCATCTGATCCTTTAGACCCTCAGCTGGGATCAGGATGAGGATGGCATTTGGTGGACTTACAATGTGCATCTTAACTATAAGCCCATCAACAACTTTCCTATCAAGGGGAACACCTTCCTCCTAAACTAAGTCCTCTAGAACATAAAACTTGTTTAAAGTTTCTTCTTCCTGTCTATCCTTAAGAGTCCTCTTTTGACCTCTACCTCTATTACGGGTCTTAGGAGGTACAAATCCATCCTTATCCACCATCACGCCCTGCACAGGAGCCTTCCCTTTGTCCAACATAAGAGTATCTTGAGAAGAAGTATGAGCCAAACCAACAACAGAGACAACTTTAGGACATTTTCGCTGAAGGTGACCATATTCATGACATAAATGACATTGAAAAGGTAATGCCTCATAATCCAACTATTGGGTCCAAGAAATTGACCCAATGTTCATATCAACCGAATACAACAATAGATTATTCAAATCAATCTCAACGCATACACAAGCAAAGGAGAGAACCCTTTTAGTTAATGTTTGTTGAAGGGCCCAATAGGCTTATCAAGTAGTAGAGCTATCATCTGCATTATATCACTTCACTAGCACTCCAAAGGTACCCGAGGGAGACACACCCAAACTGGAACTCTAGAAGGGAGTTCCTCAACAGAGTTGAATCCCACATGCCATGGTTCAGTGAAGAGGCCCACTTGATTGTAAAAGTAGGCCCCCTTCAAACGCTCGATTTTAGTTAGCAACACAAGGAAAAACCACCATGAAAAAAATATTGGCTACCAACATTATATCAAAATCGCTTTTAGGGTTCTAGGTCTTTCAAACCCAAGAGTCAAGAAAGGGAAATGAAACCCTCATCCCCATGAACTTTCAAATCAACACGTGATTGGTGTAATATTCAACATCCTCGACCACTGAATCTGGTTGTATAACCAACACCGGATATTCCTATGATCTTTCCAAGCACCCATTCACCTTTTACAAATGGAAACCACTAGTTCTTGATGAACCCTCCCCAAGGTTATTCATGGTTAAAGAACACTACCCACCTCTAGGAGATAATGAGACCAAACCCGATCTGCTAGAAAATAAGAATAATGATAACCACAAGAGGATAAACACCTCCCCCCATGCAACCCAAATCTCAAAGAGAAAGCTCTGAAACTAACCCTAAGTATCCAATATAGGAAAATGAACATGGAGGAAAAAATAGAATAAAAAGAGACCCCCCACAGGCACCAAATCACCCCCCAATCGAGCTTCACACAAAAACAACCAATCTACAAACAACGAGCACATGCACGTAGAAGGAGAGGCATGTAGTCATGATCTCACAAGTCGCATGCTTCCATGCTCATGCCAGTTTGCATCCCCTCACCCAACATCACAATCTATTAAAATGCATAATATTAAAAACTAAACGTAAATGTACTTTTATTAAAAAAAATCATTGTTGGGGTTGAGGGTGGCCAATGCCCTTTGATTTTAGACTTATATGAAGTAGATAGGTTGGTTCAATGTCCTCTCTATAAGAACTACTTTGAAATGTCACATAATTATGAGTTTGATTTTGAACTAATGTTGGTGGCTTTTTTGTGCAACTTATAATTGAATATTGCAAATGAGAACAAGAGTCTTGCATAGTTTTCCAAATTCTAACTCTCATAGATGGTGCCAAAACTATTTCACATATTCAATATCAAAATGATAAGAAAAAAACTAATATTGTAAGCAAGCTCAAAATTGCATGTGACTAAAAAAATAGGTGATTAGACTAGACTTCCATGCACTTTGTGACACTTCATGGTATGTTTTACCGAAATACTTCTTGAAATACATAGTAATAGTAATGGAAGAAAGGTTTTTAAGGGGGATATTTATTTGAGAAAATATTGAAGTCCTATATATAGGAACTAATTGCATGAGCTAGTGGTGTTTGTTACTTGCCAAGTATTATCTAATTTGAATATCCATACATTATGCCTTTTTTAATGGAGAATTGAGGTGTTATATCTAGTGTGAGTCTTGGGTCAATTTATATTCGAAATTTTAGTACAATAGTTGAGATGTTAAATATGCCACGCTAGAAGTTTAATTTGAACACTTTACTATCCAAATTACCCTTTCTATTGGAAAACTAATAGTATGTTGTTGTACACCTATATTTCACCATTCGTTGGATTTGAAAGAAACTATTTTAAAATTGTTGAATCTAAAACCTACAAATAACAATTGGTGTTATTTGATGATTTTCTTTACTACTTTCAAATGTCTTGCTTGAATGTATGAACATAGATTATCCCAGGTTATTTTTATTTAAAGGATTAGTGGTCAAACCATATTTATCTGGTAATGGTGTAAACATTCTTTTACTAATTTTTCCTTTCACATGATTCAAGAAGAGAAAATATCCTTTGTGTAGTACATTTCTTGCATTTATACCCTTACCTTAAAGTATTTGTATAGACTATTCCTAATAAATTATTGTCCCCAACCTTATTTTCTTTCTATTTAGCATTTACAGAGTAGTAGGAGCCCAATTCAAGTTGTCAAGGCCATTTGAACGAGTTTATGTAGCTATCAAGAGATTCTTCTTGGTAGTACAGATCAAAAAGAAGAGAAGGAAAATACAAAAAGAAGGTAAAAATATACAAGATCATTGGGTTGTTAAAATAAAGTCTATCTCCATCTATTAAGAGCTCTCCAAGCTCACCATTTTTGAAGAGTGTTTTTGTATGAATAAGGTTCAAACATTTTAAAATAATAGGAAATGGTTTATAGTTTTTTTTTTATATTTATAAGTTAAGGGTTCAGATCTCCAAATCAAATCAGATTTCAATCAACACATTTAATGAATATGTGTTTTAGATAATAAAAAAATGCTTCATTAGAATCTCTCAAGGTTTGAGGACAAGATAGAAAATTATGCTATAGTTCATGTTCATTCAGAGATCTAAATCTTATCGCCATGCTCGTGACAATTTGCATACCCTCGCCCAACATCACAATCTATTAAAATGCATAATATTAAAAACTAAACGTAAATGTATTTTTATAAAAAATAATCATCGTTGGGGTTGAGGAAGGCCAATTCCCTTTGATTTTAGACTTATATGAAGTAGATAGGTTGGTTCAATGTCCTCTCTATAGGTTGGTTCCTAAAATACATGGTAATAGTAATGGAAGAAAGCTTTTTAAGGGGGATAGTTATTTAAGAAAATATTGAAGTCCTATACATAGGAACTAATTGCATGAGCCAGTGGTGTTTGTTACTTACCAGGTATTATCTAATTTGAATATTCATACATTATGCCTTTGTTAATGGAGAATTGAGATGTTATATAGTATGAGTCTCAGGTCAATTTCTATTCGAAATTTCAATACAATAGTTGAGATGTTAAATATGCCATGCTAGAAATTTAATTTGAACACTTTACTATGAAAATTATCCTTTCTATTGGAAAACTAATATTATGTTGTTGTACACCTATATTTCACCATTAATTGGATTTGAAAGAAAATATTTTATATTTTTTGAATCTAAAACCTACAAATAACAATTGGTGTTATTTGATGATTTTATTTACTACTTTCGAATGTCTTGCTTGAATGTATGAACATAGATTATCCCAGGTTTTTTTTATTTAAAGGGTTAGTGGTCAAACCATATTTATCTGGTAATGGTGTAAACATTCTTTTACTGATTTTTCCTTTTACATGATTCAAGAAGATAAACTCTCCTCTGTGTAGTACATTTCTTGCATTTACACCCTTACCTTAAAGTATTTGTATAGACTATTGCTAATAAATTATTGTCCCCAACCTTATTTTCTTTCTATTTAGCATTTATAGAGCTATAGGAGCCCAATTCAGGTTGTCAAGGCCATCTGAACAGGTTTATGCAGCTATCAAGAGATTCTTCTTGGTATTATAGATCAAAAAGAAGAGAAGGCAAATACAAAAAGAAAATAAAAATATACAGGATCACTGGGTTTTTAAAATAAAGTCTATCTCCATCTATTAAGAGCTCTCCAAGATTTTTGAAGAGTGTTTTTGTATGAATAAGGTTTAAACATTTTAAAATAATAGGAAATGGTTTGTAGTTTATTTTTATATTTGTAAGTTGAGGGTTCAGATCTCCAAATCAAATCAAATTTCAATCACCACATTTAATGAATATGTATTTTAGATTAAAAAATGCTTCATTAGAATCTCTCAAGGTTTGAGGACAAGATAGAAAATTATGTTATAGTTCATGTTCATTCAAAGATCTAAATCTCATAAAACTCAAAGTCCAGAGTTGAATGTTAGGTTGTATAAGATGTACAAAACTAGGCTTGAAAGCTCAATTTGAGAAAGTACTGAGATTCAAAGTCGACTATTTATTTATATTTATAATATGATCATAAAAATTCCATGAGCTCCAACGTTATTTTTTTTAATGTGTATGTATTCATGAAGACTTTACATGACTAAGCTTAACTAAATTTAGGGTTTGAGCCCGATTTGAAATTGGATTCATTTATAAATTTGGTCCTGAAGGGTTCAAATTTTTAGTAAGACTAAGTTATCCATTATACTTGGAGATTGTTCACCCATGTACCAAAAGTAAATATTCTCATAAAAAAAAATATTTGAGTCGCCATTAGTGAAGTAATACAACTTGGCAATGTTCTTGTGGCAGATCATCCCCTACGTCTCCACCTTAGACTTGGGGTGCTCTCGGAGGTCGTGGAAGTCATTAATTAAGTTGCTCTTGTAACTCCAAAGCTTTTTAATGATAACATACTCTTTGTTATTGAGCTCAATCCTATACACGAGACTCAACAAGGCATATATATGGAGAAGTGATTAATGGTAGTACACCATCATTGGGAGAATGGTCAAATAAGAAATGTGAGCGATTTGCAACACAAGGGTAAATTCCAAAAGTACCATTTTTCAACATTTAATTTCAAAGTGCAAAGGTTCCTTAATATTTATTCATTACATATAAATTTTTTAAATTATGTTTGAATTTTTTTATAGTTTGAACAATGCAATACCATGGTACAATGGAGGCATGCGATATTCTTCTACCTATATATAATTTCTTTCATTAGGTAATATTTTTCTAATATCTTTTACATGTAAAATAAATTGATTAAATATTTTATATTGTGTTTTTATATTTTGGAAGGTATGTCTATCTTCAACACAATATTAAAACCATAAGTTACAAAGTTAAAATTTGAAGAGAAGTATTGCTATTTTTTTTTGAAGAGAAATAAATACTAGTATGTTTAGTATAAATTTAAGTATTTACTTTAAAGATGAAGGGAAAAAAGACTTTAGTCACAAATTTGTAATCATATGTTTGTAAACATTTGTATACACTATTGTCTACATATGATTGCAATCATCTAGAATAATGAGTTGTTTAAATACCTTAATTTAAAAATAGATTTTATTTATAACATGAAAAATACTAACATAAATTAATATTTTTCTTTCATTCATTGAATTATAGTATAATAATAATTTCCTATGGCGGTGGGTAAATGTTGGTAGGGCCAGTCCCCACAAGAAACAAGAATACTATTGTGAACTGACTTCCTCATGCTAAGCCGGACTCTCCCCACGTGATCGCCGAACCCAAGCAGCGGGACCTAAAAGTAAGTGGTAAACAGGACTTTTTCCTCTGACACTCAAGTTGCGCATGTGCTGGGTGCTTCGTGAAATGGAGGAGGAGGAGGAGGAGGAGGAGAAAAGCGGTCATAGCAATTTCACCCGCCAGTTATTTTGCCGTGGATGGATGGATCGCCGACACTGCACAGAGTTCGATGCTAGAAATATCACGATTGCAAACACAATAAGAGTCGTATTGTGTAAGTTCCTATCAATAGTTACCTATTGCTAGATAGAGCAGTTATTAATTCTATTATAATGTATGTTATCTTATTTGTTGACATATATATCTATCTTAGAAATTTGGTTTACGATAAATATTATTTCATATTATTTAAAACAGTTCTTGAGTCCTTCTACCTAACAAGATTTTTCTAGATTTTGTTTAAGATAAGATTTAATATATTCTATCATAAAATTAATATTGATTTAATTTGTTAGGTGACATCTCATCACACATATTTTTAAATTTATATATTTTTTCAATATAATGATATATACAACATTATTCAATATTATTCGAAATATTATTAGTTCTGTCCAAGCATTCAATCCAATTTTTTTAATTGATAGTGACAATTCAACCAATGAACATTTGGATTTAAAAATTTGACCAACACTTTTATATAGTCTATTTTTAATTGTTTATTTTTAGAATTGTTAAAATATCTTTTATCTTTCTTTTTATTGGTTCATGTTGTGAATAGTCAATGCAAAAATTAGGATTTTTTTTTTCCTAAATTATGTGCAATAAAATGCATTTTATTCACTCAATCAAAATTCAAACCTATTAATGACTTGAATGACATAAGCACTATTACATACATCACAATATAATTGCATTGTTGACTTAGAGGTAATATTTTACATATTTTATTTAATAATTGGCAAGATTTTCAAAATTTATTAAGTAAATGTGAGTACACTCAATGCATATTTTATATTTGTTTATAATATGTATTAAATATCACAATATAATTTATCTATCTGTAATAAATATCAAAGTAAAATTTATCTATCTACAATTAATATTTTAATAAAATTTGTCCATTAAATATTAATATAGATATTTTAGCAAGAGAAAAATTACATAAATATCACATTATCATATAAATATAAATATGGAGTTATTATAATAATATATTTTTATAATTGAATATTTTTTAAAGTTTTTGCAATATTAATTAACTATAATAATGACATTATACAACAACAAACAATCATATTACACTTTTATCTATTTCTATTAACTAAATGTTTAAAACAACCAAACACACTCATATGATTTTTTATTTTTATTTTTTTAGCATTAATCAACTATAATAATAACATTATACAACAACAAACAATCACATTACATTCCTAGTTGCTTCTATTAACTAAATGTTGAAAACAACAAACACACCCCACATGAATATTTTTTTAAAAAATTTACAACATTAATCAACTATAATAATAACATTATACAACAACAAACAATCAAATTACACCCCAATTTACTTCTATTAACTAAATATTTAAAACAACCAAACACACTCTACAATGGGCAGAACTTGACCAAATGCGTCTCTTGTTTCAATTGATAGTCAACCATAAAATTCATTGGGAGTAGAAATTCTTTTCAAACTAATTTATTTTGCCACTTACTCTATTTATATAAAACTATTCCTTGTCACTCAAAGCATTGCATTAATAGGGTTGACAATTTAACCAAAAAAATTAATGCATTACAATTTCTTTTCCAAAATTAAATAATCTATTTTCATTGTAAGTAAAAATACTTTTCATTTTTATTTTTTGCAACCTATCATATCTACAACATTATTTCTTGTCACTCAAAACATTAATAGGGTTGTCAAATTATCGAGAAAAATTAATGCTTGTTCCGTGAATGTCCCAGTAGAATGTATAATTTCTCCAAACTCAGGTTTAGTTTTTACTAAATACTTGCGCAACTTAAGTATAATTTTTTTCACTTGTACGATATCTAATACATCTAGATATCCATTTGTTCCAATATAAATCATAGCTATTTGTTATTCCACTGTCAAAAGATCTGATTGAGATTGTTTGAGTAATTCATTAACTCTAATTTTAATTTTCCAGCTACTTGTTTCATAGCTTTCATCTGAGCTGCAGATCCTACTCTAGATACAAAAAGACCAACATTAATGGCAGGTTGAATTTCTTCATTTAATAGATCCGCTGATAAAAAGATTTGTCCGTCGATAATATAATTTTATTAAAATCAATATTTATTTTCATATTAATTTATCCTGTCACTTTACACTAACAAATGACTATTATGACATATATAATAGTGCTCATGTCATTCAAATCATCAATAAAGTTAAAATTTGATTCAACGAATTAAATGCATTGAACATGTAATAATTTAATTTTTACATTGACTATTTCCAACATGAACCAATAGAATAGAAAATTAATTGTTGATGGGTAGAATTGTTACTCAGTTTTGTAAATACTATATGCTCATCCAATAATTGTTTTTGAAGACATGTGATTTCTATTGTAGGTCTGACCGTGTAGAAATTTTTATCATTTTTTTTTGCCTTCTCTTCTTTCTAGGCTGTACAAATTTATAATTCCACCGTAGTCACTGTGTACGCAAGTCCAGTTTACTCGCCCCTTCTCCATCATGTCAGATCCTATTGCTATCGACCTCGATGGATCTCCTGTGTCACGACACAAGCATCCTCTTGTCTGGTTTCGTCCCGGTGAACGTTACCAGTGCAGCGGATGCAAAGAAGAGGGAGGCAATGGCGGATTTCGGTGCACACTTTCATCATGTGACTTCAGGCTCCATCCAGATTGTGCCCAATTGCCGGGTGTGCTCCAGAATTCCATTCACGTTTCTGAGGAGTTAGATTTCCGCTCGCAGACGAAAATCCCACACCACAACTGCAGCGCCTGCTATAATACTATCAGAGGTTTCTTGTTCAAATCTCCTCGTAGACGGAGATCTCTTAGTCTGTTGAAACCTAGTCTGAGGTTCCACCCTCTTTGCATCACGCTTCCCCTGACTTTAACCATTACCGAGCATGAGCATCCTCTAAGACTTGTCAAGGATAAGGATGGAGACTACAGTTGCCGCTTCTGCTCAAGGACGAGTCGGGGTTGGCGATATGACTGCCAGCGATGCCTTTATACCCTAGATTTGACCTGTGCAAAACTTGATATGCATGGCCTTCTGGAGCATCCTTCTTGACAACAAGCTATTCCACAAGGAGGAAATGGGATTGATATCCCAGCTGTGGTAGCTAATTTTGTTGGAAGAGTTACAGCAGGTATTGCCGGTGGTGTGCTTGCAGAAGTTATTGGCAATGTCATGTAGTGATTGTTGTACCTATGTTTCAGTTATATTGTATGTATGTTTGAAAGATTTAGGTAATCCCTACCTACTACAGGTTGCTTGTACAAATGTTCACCTCACAAATGATTTCATCTAGACATATTAATTTGCGTTGAAAACTGTGTGAATGCAAAAAATAATTCGGTTTTGTTTTATGTCAGTTTTAAAAATGGCTGTTGTGCAATTGTTTTTGAGAAAAAAGTGTTCTTCAGTTTTTTAATTGGTCTGTTGGAATTTTCTTGGGTGAATTTGAAAGTTCTCATTATATAAATTAGAAGACTGCAAACATGGACTGCAAATTAAGCGAATACAGAAAGAAAATTAAATAGACTGCAAAGTATGAACAACAATGAAACTTGTCGTCAAACATGGACCCTGTAGTCATCGGAGAACTGGTTGCTTGACGTGTCTGGCTTTGATGCACGTGATATGACTCGTAACACTATATGTGTGGAGAAATAGGGGTGTCTCGCATGGAAAATCCGTTAAGTTTGCAGAATGGATGGCCTGATCTATCAAACAGTGTGTTAAAAGTGGGGAAGAAAACAATAGAGTGTGACTACAGCGACATGGTTGACAGTATCATTCGATTCAGAATTCAGCGTTCCACAAAGCCAAGCAAAAAGTAGGTGTTTCCATATCCCTTCCAAGTAACGTTTCTATTTCAACAGATCTCAGTTCATGCTCTTCTTAAATCTGATGGTTGATTAAGATTTTTTTTTTCTGGAGGACATGAGGGCATTTTTTGAGAATTTCACTTTAAAAAGTTTTTTCTGTTGAGTTTTTCATTGATTAGTTAGGACTTGAATTTAGGATCTTCCATTTACCGTCGGAGTGTTTTACTGCTGAGTTACTGGTCTTTTGGGACCGATCCATCTTTGATCCGGGTGTGGCTTATTTTCAACACACCCCTTAAGCCACTTTATAGAATGCTTGGGGCTCCTAGTGTGGTTTGGCTTGATACGATGTTGAGTTTTTCATTGACCAGGTAAGATCCAAAGCTAAGACCTTCCATTTACTGCTGGATTGCTCTACCCCTGAACTATTGACCCCATTAGAACCAGTCCATCTTTAATCTCAGTGTGACTCAAAAGAAAATTAAACCTTGAGCAAAATGTGTGAAATTTGTATTTTTTTTAATTTTCTGGTCAAGATTACCCTTTAGAGCTACATTAGGCCAATTTTCATGGCGGCCTAATATATCTATTTGCACGGATGCATTGAAGATTAGTTTTTTTGAATTATAGATGCAGCGGATCATATCCTGATAATATTATATCTGTGGCTAAATTTTGGTTCGAATGGCCTGGGTCTCTCATTCTATTTGCATAGAACTCTCGAAAAGAGCCTTCAGAATACCTCGAGGGGTCGTTTTCATTTTCCTTCCTTTATATCACCGAAGGTAAGCATACGTCTAATGCACGGTTCAAGCTTTAGAATATCGGGAGTAAATATGCATTTTATAGGCAAACTTCTTCAATAATAGATTGTTTTCTTTCCGTCCGTGAGGAAGCACGGGCATAATCACTTTATCACATCAATCTACTTTCAGAACATATTCCTCGGCAAAAAGAACCTGCTTCAAATTCTGAGCAATTTAAGGCGCAGAGTCCTCCATTAAGCAAGGATCCATCATGAGAATCCTTATCTGCTCAAGCTGCCCAACAGCAAAAACGAGAGCTTGTTTCACAAAGCTTGCTGGATGGCATCCCTATAGAATGTGATAGGACCTTGGAATCTGAAGGTAGAAACCAAAGGCCTCTTTTCTTAAAACTCAGGCTAAATAGATGCTAACTGTCCTGTTTACAAGGGGCTTGAAGAAGCAAAAGCATTAAAGTTTGTTTATGTAGAATGACATGCTTAATCCTTATCCATATTTTCTAAACAATAAAACAGTTGTTGGCACATAAATGTTGAAGGCGGTGTTCGTGGGATTCCTCTACCCATGGCCTTTTGCAGAACTCTGTTGTAGGTTTGAAACACCAAGATCAAAACATAAAATCTTTTCCATCCATATTATAGGTGGCTACTAGCTATCAAAATATAATAATAAATGTGATGATTATCAAAGATTCTGCATTTATTTAACTAGGTAAGGCAATTTCTCACATTCCTTAAAAAAAATTCTACCTGCTTTCTGAAGGTGCTGCAAACAAGACTAGATTGCAAATAAATAGTGAGGAAGCAGTCCATAAAACTAATACGTAGACAGAGATCCCGTGGAGGCACCATAGCTGATATTTTGTGTTTGGGGTCGTTCTATGAAACATTTTAATCTCGAAACTCCAATAACAAGAATCTTATTCATAAAACTTGCAGGAGCTAGTGTTTCTTGGCAAACATTTTAGCAAATATTTTTGCCAAATGGAAGCTACTTTGAAGATTGGCTCTTTATTCACTTTGTTTCAAAATGCTGCTATACTTTTTCAGTGCTTCTTGCGGAGAGAACTGCTGATGCAGAAAACCTCTATTGCTGCGAGCTAGATACTCTGGTCTAATAATTAATGGGTCAAAACACAGCCTATTGGTGAGGAAGAAAACAATAAAGACACAACATAGCAACTAATACATATATTCCTTCTATTCTTTGTTCTCTACTCTATTAACATCATGAATATAGAAGCTGACGCGGTATAGTGAATGATTACAGCAGGAAAATAAACCTGTAGCACTGATAATAATGCAAGATTCTCTGTGAATAGAACTTTTAAACGGATTTGCTTAACAACATCAAATATATATAATGCAAGGTTCTCTGTGAAAAAAAAAAAAAACATTTAAAGCGAAGGTTTCTCAGGATATATGTGCCTGTGACAAATATGATTCACAGCAGTACAGATAAATTCAAATAAACGTTTTTCTCATTATAACGGGTTTTTAGAATTTGGTTCATCTGCTACTGTACTTATATGTAGTTTATCGATCTCTGTTATTCGTCTTTGTAATAAATGGGGTTTTCCCAGTAATTATCTGATCCTTACACAAATATGTAATGCTATATTGCACAGATCTAAGCGTTATAGGCTTTATGGTTTTCTGCTATCAAACAGGTCTTTTACATTTGGGCAGATGCCCACTAAAAAAATCTCTCACAAGATTAAAAAGTGTTACTGCCCACTAACCAAAAACTTCGGGTGGTAGGTATTAATGTCTTTTCAGATCACTTCCAATATAACACTATTCAACCAAGTCAAACTTTAATGCAAGATAGCCTTCTGCCCAACCTATTACAGAAAATAAAAATAAAAAAATTATTGTGTATTGGCAACCTCCCTTGCTGCCTGCAGTTTGAGATAGAGCTCTCACGAATTCCCATGGAGGCAGATAAAAAACTTTGCTTATTAGCATGGATCTATTTTCCAGTCCACATCTTGGCTAGGGAGAGAAACTGTTTGCTTGTGGAAGACTGTACACAGGTCCATGCAATTCAGAATATAAGAATAGAAGTTTTAGTATGATGCATGTTATGTACACAGGTCACTATCACGGGCAGACCAAAAATAATGCCATTACTAGAATTTACTCATGCTGCCAGAAGTTTAGATTCTCCATGGAAAATTTTCAGTATGCTGAAAAAGCTTAAATTTTCAAGTTATATGCGATTGTCGAGAATTTATTGTAGGCGGGAGTTTAAATTGTTTACATAATTTTTACCCCTAGCTTGTTTTTGGTAACACTTAGTATAGCCTATTTTGTAAATTATTTTATCCTTAAATGTCAGTCTTCAATAAGCAATGCCATGACCTATCCCCTTGATCAGTTGCAACATTTATTATGTCTCATTCATCTAAAACAAATGATAAAATTTCTTGGCTATCTTTTGTTTTAACTGTACAACATACCCATGGGATCCAAACATGTTGGGGGTTGGAATCGTAACATGGTCAAAGAGGAGTTTCATTCCCATTCCAACATGTAGACTCTTATAAAGGTAATCATCATGCAGTATCTTCGGCTTTTCCCTCGCTATTCTTTGGCTTTTCCCTGACGTTAAAAGTTAGTTCGTGCTCGAGAAAAAATAAATTGTTTCTTTTGTAGAGGATATAAAACTTTTAATTAAGACTAGAATATTTGAGTTAAATTGATAAATTTCTTGAATCTCTTTGTTATTATAGACAATATTATAAATATGTAGTGTATTATGTTGTTGATTCCAGTTTTCCTACATTTGCTATTAGTAGTTTGGATTCTTCACTTTATATACAAATTATCCTTGAATGGAATCATTTAAGTTTTGTTTGGTCACCGGAATTCCTTCCCTTTTACCTTTTGTGGATCTACACGTAGGAAGAGTTTGTTTTCTCATTTAAATTGCAGTTCCATGGTGGGGGCTTTTAAAAATATTTTAGTATAGGTGTTGCTGAATTTTTTTTTGGAACACTCTAAAGTAGGTAGTCTCATAAATATTGTAGTATTAGGAAGTTGGTATTCTCGTTAGTTTTTTAAAGGGCAGCTAATAGTAAATAAATGAATTATGATTGCATAATGTATAAGTAGTTTTTGATAATTCAATCTTTTGGAGAACAATTGTTACATGACTACTAAATATAGAGTTACACTTCAATTAGAGGGGTCTTGTGATAAAAAATGGATTTTAAGTTGAATAGGAAAGGGATGGAGGAAGTTTAGAGAAAGGAGTGGAGACTTATGTAAAAGCCTTCTGATCTATAAATATAATAGATTTTTGGATATTTTCTACATCTCGTTATACTAAGAATGCTTCTTCCCTAATTGTTTGTTTTTCATATTCTTAAGTGCGGGTTATGAAAGGGCATGGACCCAGGTTATACAATGAATTAGCCAGTAGACAAATGAAACAAGTATCGTGAGATATGGGATAAACAAAACAACCAATCAAAATGAGAGAGAGAGAGAGAGAGATGTAATTGGAGCCAAGTTGTCAAGCACAACCACAAAAAAAAAAAAGAACCAATAGGGATCCTCGAGATCCAACCTAGGCAATAGTAGACCCAACCTTATTCAACCTCAGACCCTTCACTCTAGTATGAGATTGAGAGAAAGATTTGGGAATACCTTTCTTTAGTCCTTGTAAAACAATCCAAGAAACAATATCATCCATATCCTTAGAGAAAGGAGAAGCAGGGGGATTCATTCATAGAGGGCCCATCTATATGTGTAGTAGGAGGAACAGAATGTTGAGCTAGAGTGGCCAAGCATTGAACAACCTTCATATGAATAGATAAGTAAACTTGAAGTTGTAGACATAGCAAAATGAGTAATTGGAGTAGGTGGGTGAGACTCGTCAATAAGGGTTGATGTGGTAGAAGGGGTGGGATCTACTAGTCACACTATTTGCACGAGATCCAACATTTTGAGAAGATATGTTATCTTTAGAGGAACCATCAACCAAAGAGTCAAAGGTGTGAATAGACAAGTGATTTTCATAGGCATTCTTTTGCCATGTCACCATGCCCTTGCATCGAGAGAGTGGACACATAGTAGCCAAGTGGGCAATGGTAAAACATCATCTGCATCAAAAAGGGGTGCCCTCATAGTCAAGTGGTTGAGTCCACAACCTATCCTCCACCATGAGAACCACATCCCATGAAGAGGCTTGGATATGTCAATATCCATCTGAAGGTTAGCAAACATTGAATGACCCATGTAGGAAGTGGTATAGTCAACTTTCAAGAAGTGAGAGTTGCATGTGGCCTATTAGCAAGAATCTTCTTATAACTAGAGAGAAATATTTAGAAGATGAACCCATATAGGTCTAACATTGAGATGTTTATAAAGGGGTTTGAAGAAAGGAGTCCAAGGTTTGATAGAGAGTGCTCTCCATGCATCCAAAACTTTTCATCAAGCACAAAATACTTGTCCTTCGATGAGTCAAAAGACACAATGAAGAAACCCTTGGCATAATGGAAGAGCTTGATCTTGCCCACAACAATAAGCCTCCAAGAATCCAAGACCCATTTGTGTACATCAAGAAGGGAAGGCCAAAAATTGTTGAACCTATAAACCAAGTGCTTTTGTAGATAAAAATATTCATTTTCAAGCATATCCTATCCACAAACTACCTACCAAGGAAAGTTTTACACAAGGAAGGTGTCACAATTTCTCCCATAGAGGGCAAGCAACACCCACTAGCACATGTAATATTTAAAAAAGACTGTTGACCATGAAAGTTAATAGTTGTAACTTTCACATTACCAGTTGAAAGGGCACTTAAATGAACACTCGCCTTTAGAAAAGAGGCTATTGCAACCCTGGAAGCACCTTTGTCCCCTAAAATAAAATGAGCAAGAGGAGTACCAACAGTGTGGTGGTCGAAAACAACATAATCTCCATCAATTGTTGAACAAGGGTCAACACTAGGAGTGACATGGTTATTAGGCACTGTGAGAACCAATATATTGTCATTTGTAAGCATAAGGAAGATGAAGTTGACACCCAATAGAGGAAAAATAATGAATGTAAGAGGAGTAGGAGACACGCGATCCCAATTAGCAATGCAATAGTAGGCATATGTGGCCCCCAAACAATTGAGTGTACCAAAAATAACACCCAAACAACTATCACTTGCAATGGCATCAAATTGAGTACCAGTCGAGCAAGAGGGCATAATCCATCAACCTAAAGGTTCTTGTTGTAAATATTGAAAATTATTCATTTTCTATGCTAAGTTGAGGCATTTCATCAGTTTTTTATTAGGGAAAATCACTCGTGCCTATGAGCCATCATAGTCTCTATAGAAATATTTTCCTTAGTTTTCTCCATTTCATATGTATTCATCCCCTTATTCCCTCCACATTGATATGGAGAGTGTATAATTCATGAGAGATAAAAGATTGACCATGAAAGAGGAATGTGAGTAGCCATGTGTATTACATGTGTTCAATTGAAGAGTTATGCTTAATAGATCAAAACCCTCATCATGATGAAACCATATTTTCTAGTTCAATCTACACACTTAATTGATATGTGTTTTAGTTGCTTTGAGACAATCAAATTGCTATAAAAGCAAGTTACAAGTGGAGGGGTCTTGACATTAACCTACTACCCAACCAATGAGTTCTCAAAGTACATATTTTCTTTCTAGGGGTGCCCCATGTTGATTATTTGGATAGGAAATAAAGGTGAAAGAAGAATTTGGAGCACAAATAATATCAAGAACAAGCCAAAGAAAAGATGTTACGGCCATTTCAATACCTTAGTATCAATTCAATGTGTAGGAACTACCCACCAAACCCTTAGTTTCTATATCGGGAGAGTTTGTTCACCCCCACCTCATTGTCACTATGTAGGATGTTGAGATGCAAATGAAAATCCGCATTATAGAGATTGTTTGTTGGGGAAGCTTATTTTAGCTCTGTATTCACCTATAATATGTTGTGGCTGATTTGAAGGTTCTTTTGTGATAGTCTATTAATGTGGTCCATATAAATCCTTTGAGTTTCTCTACAATTATGTAGTGTATAAGATTTGGCGACTCAAGTGACTAGTGGAGAGGCATTACGGTTCATTCTAAGCACATTTTTTGGTGAGGCCATTGGTGCCCATGTTGAGTTTGACTACTTAAGTGTTCAGATTACCATGTTTGAGCATTGCTTATAGAGACTTATGACTATATGAAGAAGAACCCTATGAATGACTAATATATGTTTTATAGTAGTTTGCAAGTATCACCATTGTCAAGTGTCATTGTCTAAGTTGAAGATTGTTGGGTTGAAGTCATTTTGTATTGTCTTATGGAGTATTAATTTACATGTTTATTCTCTAAATTTATTTTGATCATTTCAAAGAGATAAAGGAGAGCAATAGGATGTTGATACATGGTCAATAAACCATCCATCTAGAAAGGAAGAGGAGAAGAGAGTTGTAGTTGTGGGTCATCCCACAATAATGGGTTACACTTTTTGGCCAAACTTGACATTGAAATCAATATTTTTAGAAAAAACTTCACTTTCTGACACCTATAGTAGGTAAACTATTAGGAATTTGAAAATTATGTAAACTAGTGATTTGTGAGATTTTTTCTGTAGATTTTAAATGTATTTTTTTTAAAAATTGAAATTAAATTATAATTTTTTTTGTATCTCCTTTGATAACTAGTTTTTAATAGTAAACAACATTTTAAAAAAGTGGTGTGTACTTCAGCTCGCATAAATTTTTTTTTAGAAAGGATAAAATTCTGATTCTTTTGAATTTAGGTTGGTAATACTAGTGTCTAGTGCTTTCATTTTGTTTCATAATGTTTTGTTGAATATTTTTCTTTTAATTAATTTTTGAAGTCAAACCAATTATAATTTAGACATAAGTGCACTTTGGCTCGCATAACTTTTTTGGTATGTATTGAAATTTATTTTTTCTTTTTTTGTTGGAATGAGGACATCAATACCTAGTGTGTATATATTTTTCAATATTTTTTTTCTCAAATTTACTATTTTTCCACAATGATTTTTCACCGAACTTGATGTTTGATAAAAAACCTATGTTTAGTAAAACTAAAAAATAAAATATATTAAATTTATAGTTTTTGGAAAGCACATTTCGACCACTACAATCCTCCACCTTGGTTTATCAAGTTGAATCCATTTGCACCTCCTTCCGGAGCTTCAATAGTCAAAACAATGCATAAATTTTGAAATGGTGGAGAAGGAGGTGAAAAAAGGGGGGTTCGAATGAACCCCCCTATATGGTGCATGTGGGGGTTCATTATAAGGGGTGGGGGTTCATTTGAATCCCCTTCATTAGAAAGGGGTAAGGCATTTTAAAAAAATTGATGGAAATTTCTTATTTTTCTTCATGGAAAAAATTGTAACCCACTATTGTGGGTTTACCCTGACATGCATGAAAAATATAGAGTTATATTACGATGTCAAAAAGAGGATAATTAAGTTAGAAGAAAGAATAAGGAAAAGACAAAGATAGAAGTAAATTGAAGACCAACAAAAAGATTTACAAAAATTAGAGTATGAGTTGGAGGAAATGTGGTTGATGTTGGAGGAATATGAAACATGCAATAAAAGAAAGCAAAGAGAAAGAAATCTAAAGCAGAGGTGTTGAAGAGTTGTAAGAAGGTGAAAAGAATGGTGAGGAAAAATACTCACCTCATGAGCAAGTGTTGTATTTAGAGAGGAAATCCATAGATTCAAGGATTGACTAAGGGATGGAACTTTTAGAATAGGGAAAGATTAAATCCCTTGAAGAATTAAAATAATTATTATTGTATATAAGACCCTTAAATACGATCTTCCAAGAGTTTTAGAGAGCAAAGGTAGATGAATGGGATGAAGATAAAGATGATGAGCAAGATGGAGTTGTGTTGTGTAACCAACTTATTCCCAAATGTGAAATTACATGCACTTTAATTTATTTAATGAATCAAGATTAATTTAAAGCAAAGGAAAATAAAAGAAAGGTATAACAATAATTAAACTATTGAATATTAAGATGATAACAATCCTTATAACATTGATATAAGGGAAATAATAATTGCAAGGAACATTTAATTTATGAACACCATGATAATTAAATAATACATATCTTAATGCTCTAGAGAGGTTATTGTCCAACACATAGAGGAAGATCCAAGCTCTTCATGGCAAGGAGGCACCCTTGGAGGAATCGGTTCTTGCACATAACACCAACCTGCCTCAAAGGGCCTTATGGTTAAACTACCAACCTCACAGGCCTTACGGTAAAGCCCTGGCCAAGACAATCCCGGGTGTACATTGTACCCTGAGTTGGACACATGTTGTGTGCCCCTTCTCCAACTGCCCCTAATGCAGCCAAAGATCATGTCCTCACTCCTTAATGCTCTCCGAAATTTTGTATATCTTCCTTGATTATTTCCTCCTTTCTTTTTCTATGTGTGTCTCCCTATTATTTTATGGGTATAAATAACAACAAAGGGTGGTTACAAAAGTCACACAACCATGGAAAGGAATACAACCTACCACAAGAGAAGTCCAAGACGTTGTAGCAGTATAAATAATCCAAACAAGACATGATTGAACTATGCAATCAATATCCTAGCTTTGTGCCAACATTTAAATACAGATCTGTTATTAGTGGTCCCAAATGTATTCATGGTTGTAACCTTATTTAATTTCATTATATGGGTAAGTGCACCAATCTGTGACACAATTTTGGCTCTTAAGATGCCACTTCTTTTCTTTTTTTTCTTCTGAAATCAGCAATATCTGATTTGCACAAGAAAATGAAGATAGTTACGCTCAAAATTTCAAGATGCGGAAAAAACAAAAGTTGAAGTTCTCCGAGTCTAGTTTCTAAGCTACTATTTTTTTTTGAAATCAATGAAGATTAAGGGTCTCAAAGGGGAGGGCAAAAACAAGTCTTGTTTTTATAAAAAAAAATAGCATAGAGGCTGAGGGCTCCCCCCTTTTTGATTAACTTTTTTTTAGAATTTCAAAAATCCCAACAGTAAGAAATTAGCTAACACCATGTAGTTTATCCTCCTTCTTTCGGATAATTTTTTTAATGAATATATAATATTTTATGAATTTTCAAAGTGGACACATCCTGAAAAACTAAAATTTGAGCGTGCTCCCCTCCAAATTATTTGCAAACTAATCAAAAATTGATTTTATTTTTCTCATCATGTGTAGAATGGAGTCTAGTTTCAAAAAATGTAATTTGTTTCACATTCTGATGAACGTGTAAAAATCTATCCTAAACCCAACACATGTTGGTTTTTGACCAAAAACAAAGGCATTTACAGTAAAAGCCATGGATCAAAACCTTAACTAAATCAAAATGAATTTTTTTTTATAAATTTAGATAGATAAGAGAGAGGTTAACATTATCACGTTTTTTTATAAACTTGCATTGAAATACGTGCAAATGAGACGGGGAGCATGGAGGAAAATATGAGAAAATTTGGAAAATCCTTTTAAATAACACGTCCAAAGTAGGCCATTTGGTGAGCGCCAAATTTGGCGTGCGCCAAATGTGATGAGTCATTTCACGAGTGCCAAATGGCCTGCTTTGCACAGAACTATAATTTCCCCTCTTTGGTGAACAACTTTGTTAATGCTTAGAGTGTATAGTTTATGATCGTAGATGGATAGTTGAGGTTTTACCTTTCATTCCTTCTCTATCTCATTACTGTAATTGGATAACTCTTTATCCCTCTGAAGTCTCTATCTCTCAGGTCTCACTCCCTCCCACGCGGCCTAGACTACTCTCTTAGTCCAATACCCTCTGTAAGGTCTCTTTCCCTCCCACATAAGTACCTAAATAAATCTATCTCACTCCAACCCCCTTTCTCACTCTCCCTCTCTCTCTCCCTCTTTGGTCCTTTTATCTCTCTCACTCCATCTCCCTCTCTTAGGTTGTTATCTTTCTCTCTTTGTTTCTCTCTCTCTCAAGTCTCTCCCTCCTACCCCCTCTCCCTCTCTTAGGTCTGTCACTCACTCACTCACTACCTATATCTCGCTCCCATTCCCTCTCTCTCACTCACTCACTCACTCTATCTCTCTCCCTCTCACTCTCACTCTCTCTCGGGTATCTCCATCCCCCCTCTCTCTCAACTCTCCCACTCTGTCTCTCCCTCTCTCTCAGGTCTCTCCCTCCCACCCCCTCTCCCTCTCTCTCTCTCTCAAGTATCTTTGTCCTACTCCCTCTCCCTCTCTCTCTTTTTCAAGTCTCCCCCTCCTACCCCGTCTCCCTCTCACAGTCACTCGCTCTATCTCTCTTCCACTCCCTCCTTGTCTCACTCCCTTTATCTGTCTTCGTCTACCTCTCCATATCTCTCAAGTATCTTCCTCCCACCACCTATCCCTCTCTCTCTCAAGTCCCTCTCTCTCATGCCCTCTATCTCTCATGCCTTGTATCTCTCTCCCTCCAACCCACTCTCCCTCACACCCACTCTCCCTCCCTTTGTGTCTCTCAAGTCTCTCCCTTCTACTCCCTCTCCCTCTTTCAGGCCTCTCTTTGTCTCTCTCACTCACTCCCTCTATCTCTCTCCCACATCCTCTCTTTCTCTCACTCCCTCTATCTCTCTCCCTCTCTCTCAAATATCTCCCTCCCACCCCCTTCCACTCTCTCTCTCTCCCTCAATCTCATCTATCTCCCCCTAACCCCTTCATCTCTCTCAGTCCCTCTATCCGGTACTCCCTCTCCCTCCCACCCCCTCTCCATCTCTCAAGTCTCTCTCTTACTCTGTGTATCTCTCCCATCCCTCTATCTCTCACTCCCTCTCTCTCCTACTCTCTTAGGTATCTCCTTCCCACCCCTATCTCCCACTTTTTCTCCCTCTCCTTCTCTCTCGGGTGTCTCCCTCCCAACCTCTCTCCCTCTCCCTCTATCTTAGGTTTCTCCCTCCCACCCCCTCTCCCTCCCTCTCTCTCTCTCACTCCCTCTATCTCTCTCCCACTTTTTCCCTCTCCCTCTCTCTAATGTCTCTCCTTCCCACCCTATCTCCCTCTTTCTCTCTCTAAAGTATCTTTGTCCTACCCCATCTTCCTCTCTCTCTCTCTCTTTGTCAAGTTTCCCCCTCCTACACCCTCTCCCTCTCACAATTACTCCCTTGCTCTCTCTCCCTCCCTCTCTCTCTCTCAA
>CM021103.1:567097083-567152629 GCA_007115665.2 Sequoiadendron giganteum | reverse complement strand
AGGGATGAGGGTTTAAGGGTTAAGGGTTGAGGGTTGAGGGATTAAGGTTTAAGGGTTGAGGGTTGAGGGTTGGGGTATTAAGAGGGTAAACGGGTTGAGGTATTAAGAGGGTAAAGGGGTTAAGGGATTAGGGTTTAAGGGTAGAGGATTGAGGGATTAAGAGGGTATGGGGGTTGATGGATTAGGGTTTAAGGGTCAAGGGTTGAGGGATTAAGAGGGTATAGGGGTTGAGGGATTAGGGTTTAAGGATTGAGGGTTGACGGATTAAGATGGTATAGGGGTTGAGGGATTAGGGTTTAAGGGTTGAGGGTTGATGGATTAAGAGGGTATAGGGGTTCAAGGCTTAGGGTTTAAGGGTTGAGGGTTTAGGGATTAGGGTTTAAGGGTTGAGGGTTGAGGGTTGAGGGATTAAGAGTGTATAGGGGTTGAGGGATTAGGGTTTAAAGGTTAACGGTTGAGGGTTGAGGGATTAAGAGGGTATGGGGGTTGAGGGATTAGGGTTTAAGGGTTGAGGGTTGAGGGAGTAAGAGAGTACAGGGGTTGAGGGGCTAGGGTTTAAGGGCTGAGGGTTGAGGTATTAAGAGGGTAAAGGGGTTGAGGTATTAAGGTTTAAGGGTTGAGGATTGAGGGATTAAGAGGGCATGGGGGTTGATGGATTAGGGTTTAAGGGTCAAGGGTTGAGGGTTGAGGGATTAAGAGGGTTGAGGGGTTGAGGGATTAGGGTTTAATGGTTGAGGGTTGATGGATCAAGAGGGTATAGGGGTTGAGGGATTAGGGTTTAAGGGTTGAGGGTTGAGGGATTGGGGTTTAAGGGTTGAGGGATGAGGGTTGAGGGATTAAGAGGTTATAAGGGTTGAGGGATTAGGGGTTAAGGGTTAAGGGATTAAGAGGGTACAGGGGTTGAGGGATTAGGGTTTAAGGGTTAACGGTTGAGGGTTGAGGGATTAAGAGGGTATGGGGGTTGAGGGATTAGGGTTTAAGGGTTGAGGGTTGAGGTTGAGGGATTAAGAGGGTATAGGGGTTGAGGGATTAGGGTTTAAGGGTTGAAGGGTTGATGGATTAAAGTATAGGGGTTGAGGGATTAAGAGGGTTAGGGTTGAGGGATTATGGGGGCTGATGGATTAGGGCTTAAGGTTAAGGGCTGAGGTGAGGATTAAGAGGGTAGCATGGGTTGAGGGATTAGGGTTGAAGGGTTGAGGGCTGAGGGATTAAGAGGGTATGGGGGTTGAGGGATTAGGGTTTAAGGGTTAAGGGTTGAGGGTTGAGGGATTAAGAGGGTATAGGGGTTGATGGATTAGTGTTCAAGGGTTGAGGGTTGAGGGATTTGGGTTTAGGGATTGAGGGTTGAGGGTTGAGAGATTAAGAGGGTATAAGGGCTAAAGGATTAGGGGTTAAGGGTTGAGGGTTGAAGGATTAAGAGGGTATAGGGGTCGAGGTATTATGGTCGAAGGGTTGAGGATTGAGGGATTAAGAGGGTATGGGGGTTGAGGGATTAGGGTTTAAGGGTTAAGGGTTGAGGGTTGAGGGATTAGGGTTTAAGGGTTGAGGGTTGAGGGTTGAGGGATTAAGAGGGTATGTGGGTTGATGGATTAAGGTTTAAGGGTTAAGGGTTGAGGGTTAAGTGTTTAGGGTTGAGGGATTAAGAGGGTATAGGGGTTGAGGGATTAGGGTTTAAAGGTTGAGGGTTAAGGGTTGAGGGTTGACAGGGTATAGAGGTTGAGGGATTAGGCATCACTTATCTCACAATCCCTCTTTATCAAGCCTCACTTACCTCCCACCCTAATTTCTTAGGTCTCTCCTTCCCACCCCCTCTCTCCCACTTTGACTCCCTCTCCTTCTCTTAGGTGTCTCCCTCCTAGCCTCTCTCCCTCTCTCTCTCTTAGGTTTCTCCCTCCCATGCCCTCTCCTTCCCCCTCTCTCTCTCTCAAGTCTCTCCCTCCCACCTCCCTCTCTCTCTCTCCCACTCCCTCTCTCTCTCTCACTCCCTCTCTCTCTCACTCCCTCTATCTCTCTCCCACTTTGTGTCTCTCCCTCTCTCTTAAGTCTCTCCTTTTCAGAGGAACGTATTTGGTGCTCGCCAAATTTGGCACTCTCAAAATTTGGCGAGCGCCAAATGGGTTTACCCTGAAATGGTAAAAATAAGGGTTGACCTCATGATTCAGGCCCACATTCTCCTATATTTGTCTGGTTCAGTGCTTTATCTGAGTCAAAAATGCCTTTTTTCTATAGTTGACTTCATATTGTACCAATCTATGCTTGATCCATCAACTTTTTACCACCAATCTGCATGGTAGACAACGTAGAAGAAGAAATTTTGAAGTTTCTACATCATTTTACATTATCTGAGGTAATATATTCATTTTGGTAAATTGAAATGTTTGTATTTAGTATATTTGTTTGTTTTTTACAATATAAACTAAATTTCCTTAATGATTTTATTAATCATAACAATTGGACTTAGAATTCAACATTGAATTAGATGGGATTTGCATAAAAAAGTTCAATTTTTATGAGTTTGAAGAACAAAAGAAATAAAAACATGAAATTTACTTATGAATTCTATTTGCATTTCTTATAGTAGTCCATTTCCAACATGGCTAGTGGAATTCATTGTATTTCATTCTTTTTTCAACTAATTTGGAAAAAAAATATTTTCATCTAATTTGGAAAACCTAATAGTTTTCATCAATGTTAATGCAAGTGTCCATTAATTTTTTTGTTCCATAAAAAAATCAGCTTCATCATGTGTGCTTAGATAAATTCAAGTGAGTTGACATAGTTGAGAATTCTTATTGTCTTTCTAAGTTACCTCATTGCCAGATAAATAGTGAATAATTATAAGATATAGCATCACAAACCCTTCTTTGAATCCATATTCTTCATGACTTTGTTGACAATCAAAAATTTGGTTTTGAGAAAAGTAAACACAAGAGTCTCTAGTTTTCATTTAGGTGGCAGCAATTTATACCCTAGGTTTGTGATTCTCATTGATTTGTTGTATTGAATGGTTTCCACCCCTCTCCGCATCAATATTTTTTGTAAAATGCATTACTTAATTTTGTTCTATGTGTGTTTGTGGACATGTAGAATTCAAGGTCATGCCCAGGAAATGACCGAAGCCTCTAACACCAGAAGAACGTGTAGTTAAAAATGCAAGGATAAGAGATTCAAAAAATGTAGCTTGTGAAGCAAAGGAATTGCAACCCATATAGCCACAAATTCCCGTGCAATCTAAGAGAGATGTCAAATTGGCAAAACAAAGGGCACGAATGAGGAAAGGTCGTGGAAGGATAGGAATGGATACAGAAGTTGGGGACACATCATCAACCATAGGTGAAGCTCAATGCACATCTCCAGTTGAAGACACATTGTCAACAACATGTGGTTTTCCAGGTACATCAAAAATCACATCTCCAATTGAAGACACACTATCAAAAACATTGAGTTTTGAAAGTACATCAGCAAACACATCTCTATTTGAAGGAACTCAACAAATGACATCTCAAGTTGGAGGTACAAAATCGTTTACATGTGAATTGAAGGTACACGATCTATCCCCGATGTTGTTGACCTTCCCAATATTGACACAGATTTACATTTGAGAAATCCTCTTAGAGTTTTGCATAGAAAACCTACATTTTTTATCGATATTGATTCCAATGTTTTGAAATGGATGCCTAATAAGATTCCAAAACGTACATGTCAAAGATATGCAGAAAGGATATGGAATTTATTTTTTGCAAAGCTAAGTGAGGGTGGAAGATGCCAACTATTTGTTGAAATGATGAGGCAACTCAAATTTAGGCCCACCATGAAGGATCTTGGGCTAAGAGTTTTGAATGAATCAAGTGAAAATTCCATTGTAAATAACTTGATGAGTGCATACAAGAGTGTGGGTTCCACCTCATGCACGAAGGATAGTTGTGCCACACGACGTGTGATGACAACAACATTGTTAAGCAGTCAAACAAGGAACAAGGTGAACCTTACAAAGGCAAGTAAGTCTTTGAAAATAAGTAGATCATCTCTAATGAGAGCCAAAGGAAGGCGTGAAAGAGTGGAGGATCCAAATAGCAATGAGTTATGGGCATTTTCGGGTAGAGTGCCACAGAAAGACACAAGAATTGCTCAAGGCTTGAGATCTTTAATTGTGTATTATTTGAAGGATAACACAAGGAACTCTCCTAATCAAAAAGATGTTGTAAGAAGGAGAATTGGTAGTAAAAACCTTGAGCCACATCCAATGCATTATTTGGATACCACTCAAACCCAATTTTTTGCTGATTTTGTACAAAAGTTTCTTGAAATTAAAATATGTCAAAGGTATTTTGAAATGCTAAAGCCTTTTTATGTCAAAATAAATCACACATGCACTACGTGTTTCTGTAGGGTTCATATTGAGTTTTCTAACCATTATGATGTTTATCGACGTATATGTGTAGATATGCATAGTGACAATGTTTTGTAGGAATGTAACATAATGCCTCCACCTAAATCGTCAAGGAAATTTTTGTCTTCCATTTTATGTGAAAGAGAGGATGGTCAATTGTATACAAAAAATAATTTTTGGATGGCACATGTGATCATTGTGGTGGCATGCAACATTTTCCAATTTTCCAACACGTGGCTAGTACACACACAATTGGAGACAAAATTGTGGAATTTGGAAAATATAAGACAATGGCATACAGTCTAAAAGATGGGAAAGAAGCAAAGAATTGTGAATTGGTTAGTGATAAGATTCCAATGTATTAGTTTATGGGCATTTTTCGTGATCAAGTGGTTTATGATTATGCAACACATACACACAAAGCACAATGGTTGGACTCACAGTTCAAGTTATGCAAGGACACATTTCCACTTTGTCATATCATTTTAGTTGTCGACTTCGCTGAGAAATACACACTACAACCACAGAACGAGGTGCAATCACAGTACTAGAACTCCGTGCAGGTTGCTATATTTGTACATATAGCATTCATTCATGCAAATGATAGTACAGAGGAAAATAGGAAAGTATTGAGGGAGTATCACTTTTACATCAGTGATGATTGCACATATTCTAAAGATTTTGTTTAGTGTTGCTTTCATATGTTTTATGCCGATTTTGCTAGCAAGGGCATATCATTTAGTCATCATATCATATGGTCAGATAATTGTACATCACAATTCAAGAATGCTAGAATGTTTTACTGGTTGAGTAGGATGCATAGGATTAGTGGTGTTCAGCATATGTGGAACTTCTCAGAGGTTGGGCATGGAAAGGGGGAGCATGATGGAGCAGGTGCATGTATCAAAAGAGCCCTAGCACGAGAAGAGTTAAAGTACGCAAATAGTGTAAAGTTGACAGATGCAAAATCAATTGTCCAGTGGTGAAATGGTTCAATGGGTCCAGGTAGTGAAGGTAATTATTTAGTTCATAGATTTTTTAATTTAGTAGATGATACTAACATTGCAAAATATGAGGATTGTTGTACACTAACAGTATCGAGTGAGCTACACTCTTTTAGAAGCTCCAATGCAGGTACATGGACTATCCATACAAGGAAGATGACATTCTTTTGTTATGCATGTACACTTCAATCATGGAATGATTGTGAGTCAACAGAGTGGGTTGATGAATGGTTTGTAAGAAGTCTAACCCCACTTGACACTTATCAGCTCCTGACGGCTCTACAAATCACGAAGATGCAATAATCCATTGACTTTAATCATGTATCAGACCTACTAGAACCAGGTAATATATCTTACTTACAAGTTTTATTATGTTGCTCAATAAATAAATCTAACAAGATGAACATATCAATGCAGGGCATGTTTATGCGGTGATAGTAGATTAAGACAATGAAGAGGGTACAAATTATTACTTGTGTCGTTGTATCGAGGCCAAAAAGAAATTGGAGTCCCCAGTTATAAATGAAGAAAACATAGAATATCCTATAGGTTCGGTGGTTGTTACTAGAACATGGCTTCGAAGGTATCCAGTTAAGAATGTTGCAGTTTGGTTATTTGAGGACTTCGACACGCATCGGAAAATTCTTCACTATTCAAACCTTATCGTCGCCACCAATGTTTGGTTGATCAAATATACGGGTAGACCTTCGAACAAGAACTTGTGGAAAGTGTGTGAGTCTGACCATGAGGCAATACTCAACGTAATAAAGAGTAGAGCAGATCCAGATGGTTCCCTAGATTGATTTGTAAGTATGCACATTGAATTTGTAAAGCCATGTTATTGATCACTCTTTTGGACCAACACCTTGCAATAAGGCTTTTTCACCATTACTGTTTGATGTCATATGCATTTACAATTGTCATTGATCCTTTTCTGATTGTGACTGTAGGTAATACTGAAGTTTGTCAAAGTATATAACAAAAGAACAACATTGGTTGCTGGTGCAAGTGTTCAGTGGTATGAGAAACATCAGTTGTTGGTGAATTTTTTGGTTGTCAATCTTCTTTTTCTTTTCCATCTCCTAGATTTATCAGATTCTTATATGCTACACATTTTATGTTAAGCCTCTCAGTGATATATTTGAAATTTATACATAGGGTCATCGAGAGATGATAAAGTAGCAAAGGGGAAAATCACCATTGTAGGACCTTCAATCAACCTCCTTATCTAGCATGCATGAAGGTGATAGTAGGTCTCCTCAGCTGTATGACTGAAATTATTTAGTTATTGCTCTTTTAATGATTTTTATGTGAGTCTATGTCTAAGATTGAGAGGCTTTTGCAGGTTTTTTGTGGACGAAATTCCTATGATACTACACAAACACAGAGAGGCTACTACCCATGTGTTTTGTAGGGAGCGGGGGATGTACATGTTTTGAACCATTTTGGAATGCAAATAGTTGGGCCAGTTGAGGTGGAATGGAAAAACGAAACTAGGCAGCAACTCCTTTTTTCCTTTCTCAAGTACAATATATTTTATGATTTGTGCTAGAAATGGGAGAATTATTTCCCTACATGTATTGCTACAAGTATTGAAAAATGGGAAGATTTTCAAGATGTTCTTCCATCAGTATTGTAATATTTGTCATTGACTTAGTGTATTTTTTGATATATTAAAATCATGAGAAATTAATACATGCAAATGTGTATATTCCTTAATATATGCCTCAATAAAATGTGTATATTACATTTAAAAGTAGTTGTAATGCTTCATGGTTTACATTTAAAGAGTTAATTGAATACTCCTCATTCATAAGGACCTATTGTTGCATACACAACCATAGCTCTTGAAGTCTTGAGCCACTGACTGGCATAGACTTGACAGTCATAGGACATTGATTGTGGTGAGTGAATTTGATTTTCAAGCACTTTATAATCATACACTCACTGTACTTAACAACTGATCACTACTCATTTCTAATCTATCCTTTTCGTTTGCACATTGCCATGTATAGTGACCCTTCACAGTTCCCTTGTGTTCATACATTCATGATGCTTGTCTAACCCAAAAGCCACAAAAGAAAATATTATATTCATCTAAAGACTGTCTAACCTCATTCACAAAACCTTCTGATGGACTTTCAAATACACTAACCAACTGTTAGCAGTGATCTTCCTTGAAATCCTGAATGGTCCCTCTATCTGAACATCTAGGGTTTCTTCAATCTGTGTTATCTCTTGATGATTTGATATGTTGCTGCTATCTTTTTCCAATTAACTATCATATGCCATCACTTCACTCATTTTCAGTATAAAATCTACTCCTTTGAGTTTATTGCCATAGTCCCTTTTGATCTCTACCTATTAGACATTGTCCTTGTCCTTATATTCTCTTTTTGACACAATTGTCACTATTGTTAAAATTATCAAAGCATACTCCCTTAGCAGTATTTTGTTCATTTGGGACAACTAAATCCTTCACTTGTCTAGTATTTTTGCAATCTCAAGTTTTGGGACACAAAATTCTTCATAGTGACCTAAAATTCTTAAAGTTGAAAGCCTCAACTTTCTTACCTAACATTCCCAAATCAGTGAAAGAAAACAAGGCATTTGAAATTTTATCAACTCTAAGCTCTGTATGGTATCCTTTTATCTTTGTTATTGATTTTCTCTATCAACGTATACATTCCCTCTTTAAAATATTTCGAAAGCAATACTATTAGCAACATAAGCATGGTGGTTGTGGTATCTCCTTATAAAAGATATAAGGGTTCTTACAATAAGCAAAACACTAGACCTGTCAAAATCACCTCTACGTGCATGTCCTTGCATGTACTGAAAATGATGATCTCCAGGGCTGCATAAGCTTTCCCATACTTCCTTTAGTCATCATATATGCATTTCCACATGAAACTGCCCTACAACAATATTTCTAAGGAATTTAAACTAGAAAGCAATGAGTGTGGACATTGCAATACCCCTTTTGATGATGGAAATTAAATGTAGAAGTGTGAGAACTGGCATTAAATTATTTGTAGTCTTCCATTTGAAAGCTTGTAGCACATTTGACTGCCATGAAAGCTCGAAAAACTGGTAGAAGAGACCTAAAAGGTAACAAAACACTAACGTCTCAACTCAGTCTTTATTAAATTCAATCATAACAAAACAACCTACTCATGCATGTTAATTTGACTCATTCAAGGCATTAGAGACTAACCTCTTACAAATTTTAAAAGAAAAGGTTGTTTTGACCCTAAAGGATTGAACATAGACTAACAATTGTAATTGTTTGGATCTACCAATTCATCCCCCCTCTCAGTTGATTGTGTGCTCTTCACCCTTGGCCTTTCTATTATTATCATAACTTTAAAGAAAAATATAAAAAACTACTCCAAGTGCCTAACAATGATATTGCCTCAGATTCATCATCCTATATTGATCCATCCACTTTAGCCTCATCATCCACCTCACATAAATCCTTTCCAAATATCAAGGTCCAAATACGAGACAAGACAAGGGTTGTAGAGACTATGGTCTCAACAGGTATTTTTATGTAGGACAACTCCCATCTTCTCCTAAGACATATGGAAAACCATAACACATAGAAAAAATCCTCTTCTATCATCAAATTTGAACCCATGGTTTTCTCCAAGTGGGGAGAGCTAAACAAAGAGGTTATAGAGGAAGACAACTCGAAATTGTTGTACCAATATGAGAAAGAGAAAGCAACCCTACCAATAGATCAATGTGGTAAGGGTTTCCAAGTCATTAAGAAAATGGGGGATTCACATGACATGGTAGCCTTGGTCTACATCAACAAGGAATAAGATAACCCGTTTTTCTAGACAAATGACAAAAATATCAAGGGCTTGGGTATGGTTCATTATACGTTACTCCTAACATCGAGAGTACCCCTAAAATCATATTTCTTAGGGTTGACAAGGTAGGGACAACATATGCCTCATAGAAATTAATGCAACCTAGGTCACCTCTAACATACCTTAGGGTATGACATTCAACAAAACAACTACTATTGTTCAACCGTCTCGATCCCTTAAGGGTGCAAAGTGCAAAAGGGAAACAATATTTGACAGGGTATTACTCATAAACCGTGGTGATTACGAAATCTCTATCTAAACCTACGAGATCACGTTGGACCCCTCTACAATAACCTCTCTCGGTTATTGCTATCTCAGAGGCATCTTCCTGTGGTGGCGAATTTTCACTCGGGGAAAGAGTTGCCAAATGCAAGTAGTTGAAAGTTGCAAAGTGGTGCAAATTTCATTCTGCAGCTTGTGTGACCGAAAAAACTGTTCCAACACATCCGAGTGGGTACTTTTATGCTAGGCATGCTCCTCTTTCGCACCCAAACACACGTAATCTCTTCGAGCTACATTCAACCAGATCGATCCCTTAAGGGTCCAAAGTGCAAAATGGATGCAAAATTCAGCATGCTATTACTCGGACACCGTGATGCTTAGTAACTTCTCATCTGATCCTACAAGATCATGTTGGGCCCATCTACAGTAATTTTGCTCGATTTTTGCTATCTCAGAGGCATTTTCCTGTGTTGATGAATTTTCACTCGGGGAAAAATTTGTCAAATGCAAGTAGTTGAAAGTTGTAAAGTGGTACAACTTTCATTCTATAGCTCGTCTGACCAAACAGACTGTTCCAACGCATCCGGGAGGGTATGTTTATGCTAGGCATGGTCCTCTTTCGCACCCAAACACGCGGAATCATTTCAAGCTATCTTCAACTAGATCGATCCCTTAAGGGTTCAAAGTGCAAAATGGCTGCGAAATTCAACATGCTATTACTCAGACACCGTGATGCTTAATAACTTCTCATCTGATCTTGCAAGATCATGTTGGTCCTATCTACAATAACCTCACTCATTTTTTGCTATCTCAGAGGCATTTTCCTGTGCTGGTGAATTTTCACTCGGGGAAAAAGTTGTCAAATGCGAGTAGTTGAAAGTTGCAAAGTGGTGCAACTTTCGTTCTGTAGCTCGTCTGAAAAAATAGACTATTCCAACGCATCCAGATGGGTACTTTTACGCTAGGCATGGTCCTCTTTTGCACCCAAACACGCGGAATCGCTCCGAGCTATGTTCAACCGGATTGATCCCTTAAGGGTCCAAAGTGCAAAATGGCTACAAAATTCACCATGCTATTATTCGGACACCATGATGCTTAGAAACTTATCATCTAATCCTATAAGATCACGTTGAGCCCATCTACAATAACCTCGCTCGATTTTCGCTATCTAGGAGGCATTTTCCTATGGTGGTGAATTTTCACTCCGGGAAAGAGTTGTCAAATGCAAGTAGTTGAAAGTTCCAAAGTGGTGCAAATTTCGTTCTGTAGCTCATGTGACCAAACAGACTATTCCAACGCATCTGGGTGGGTACGTTTACGCTATGCACCATCCTCTTTCGCACCCAAACACGCGGAATCGCTCTGAGCTACGTTCAACCGGATCAATCCCTTAAGGGTCCAAAGTGCAAAATGGCTGCAAAATTTAGCATGCTATTACTCAGACACCGTACTGCTTAGAAACTTCTCGTCTGATCCTACAAAATCATGTTGGACCCATCTACAATAACCTCACTCGGTTTTCGCTATCTCAGAGGCATTTTCTTGTGCTTGCAAATTTTCACTCGGGGAAAAAGTTGTCAAATGCAAATAGTTGAAAGTTGCAAAATGGTGCAACTTTCGTTCTGTAGCTCGTCTAACCAAACGGACTATTCCAACACATTTGGGTGGGTACGTTTATGCTAGGCATGGTCCTCTTTTGCACCCAAACACGTGGAATCGCTCTGAGCTCGTTCAATCGAATCGATCCCTTAAGGGTCCAAAGTGCAAAATAGCTATGAAATTCAACATGTTATTACTCGGACACCGTGATGCTTAAAAAATTCTTGTCTGATCCTACAAGATAACGTTGGGCCCATCTACAATAACCTCGCTCAGTTTTTGGTATCTCAGAAGCATTTTCCTATGCTGGTGAATTTTCACTCGCAGAAAAAGTTGTCAAATGCAAGTAGTTGAAAGTTGCAAAGTGGTGCAAATTTCATTATGTAGCTCATCTGACCAAACAGATTGTTCCAATGCGTCCGGGTGGGTACGTTTACATAAGGAATGGTCCTCTTTCGCACCCAAACACGCGGAATCGCTCCGAACTACGTTCAACCAGATCGATCCCTTTAGGGTCCAAAGTGCAAAATGGCTACGAAATTCAGCATGCTATTACTCGAACACCGTGATGCTTAGAAACTTCTCATCTGATCCTACAAGATCATGTTGGGCCCATCTACAATAACCTTGCTTGGTTTTCGCTATCTCAGAGGCATTTTCTTGTGCTGGTGAATTTTCACTCGGGGAAAAAGTTGTCAAATGCAAGTAGTTGAAATTTGCAAAGTGGTACAACTTTCGTTCTATAGCTCGTGTGACCAAAAGAATTGTTCCAATGCATCTAGGTGGGTATGTTTATGTTAGGCATGGTCCTCTTTTGCACCCAAACACACGGAATCGCTTCGAGCTACGTTCAATCGGATCGATCTCTTGAGGGTCCAAAGTGCAAAATGGCTGCAAAATTCAGCATGTTATTACTCATACATCGTGATGCTTAGAAACTTCTCGTCTGATCCTATGGGATCATGTTGGGCCCCTCTACAATAACCTTGCTCAGTTTTTTCTATCTCGAAGGCTTTTTCCTATGGTGGTGAATTTTCACTCGAGGAAAAAGTTATCAAATGCAAGTAGTTGAAAGTTGCAAAGTGGTGCAACTTTCGTTTTGTAACTCGTGTGACCAAACGAACTATTCCAACGCATCCGAATAGGTATGTTTACGCTAAGCATGGTCCTCTTTCGTACCCAAATACGTGGAATCGCTCTGAGCTACATTCAACGCAATCGATCCCATAAGGGTCCAAAGTGCAAAATGGTTGTGAAACTCAGCATGCTATTACTCGAACACCATTATTCTTAGAAGCTTCTCATCTGATTAGGAAAAACTAAAAAATTGGCAAAAAATGCTTTTAAAACCTGCAAAAAAACACGAATAAAATCGTGCTGATTTTCATGTGAAAAAAACAATGAGACCACAGCTTGTTGCTTACTATTATGCTTTGATAGAATTTTTCCAAGCATCCATAGCTTGTTAGAAAGCACCTGTTTTAGGATTTTAGCTATAGCAACAAGGCAGTGAACTATTTTGATAAAATGCTTTGGTAGACATGTATGAAAAATGTCATAGCATAGACAAGGAAGTGAACTGTTTGAAAAAATGCCTCAAAGAAATGCCCTCTCATGGTAGTGGAATGCCATGAAAATCCATAGCCATAGGCATTCGTCATGGCATTCCATCACCATGAGACCACATTTCTTCGAGGCATTTTTTCAAGCAGTTCATTGCCTTATCTATGCTATTGCTTACTATTATGCTTCAATAGAAATTTTCCAAGCATCCATAGGCATCCATAGGTTGTTCGAAAGAACTTGTTTTAGGCTTTTAGCCATATTAGCAAGGCAGTGAACTGTTTGACAAAATGCTTTGGTAGACATATATGAAAAATGTGGTAGCATAGACAAGGTAGTGAATTGTTTGAAAAAATGCCTGAAAGAAATGCGGTCTCATGGTGATTATTGTCATTGCATTCCATCACCATGAGACCGCATTTATTTGAGGCATTTTTTCAAATAGTTCACTGCCTTGTCTATGGCTTGTAATGCCTTCAAAAGGCTAATTTGTCCAATTTGTATGTTCAAGCCAAAATGATGTGTCAAGGCCTTGTAATGGCTAATTTGAATGTAATCAAGTCATAAAATAAGTCACTAAGAGGTGAAAATATAAAAAATGCAAATAATACAATGTTGTTAAAAAGTAATCATGATATAATTATGTAGCAAGAGAGAGCATAAATCAAGGAAGATTAAGAGTTAAAAGGGTAGTTGCACCGATGAGAAGTTAGAAAAGGCATTGTAAGGCGTGCAAAAAGGGGGCTGGTATAGTTCTTTTTACAATGGGTTTGAGAGTCTAATAGAGAATTTCATCACTACTCCACCAATGTAGGACAAGTAGATTGGAGGAGTAGGTTAATATTAGGGTGTTTTGAATGTTTTTTATGATTGTAGGTATAGGGGAATGCAAGAATTCTCAGATGAAGTTGTTGTTACACACATAAATTGAAGGTTTCCACACAAAATTTGATGCTACAGTCATGCATAATGAAGAAATAGAGTTTTCCATGGCTTGAGAAGGGTATAGATTATTTTTTCATGTGTATTTAAAGGTGTTGGAAGATATGGCACGCTGGTAGAAGATGTGGAAGGTGATATTGCAAGAAACCCTCATTATTTTGCTTGCAAAGCCTATATTCAAGGGTTTTGATATTTAAATGTTTTAGTGGACCTAATAACTCTTGAAAATGATGGAATTCTGAGTTTGGAGGTATGACAAAAGACTATTTAAGGTTGGTTAGTTATTTGGAGATGATTTTTTGGTAGTCACCTTGCAAATTTGGCCTAATTTATGGTTGAGAGCAGCGTATCAGACCAGTTTTCTGATGTTTCTCTCAAAACAATTGGCAATGTTTTTGTGATATGTCTAAATACTCTATAATGGGTCTCCAAAACTATATCAATCTTGTGTTGATGCAAAGATGGTAGAGTTGTATCACCCGATTTAGGGCTTTGCTAACCTACAAGGAAATTGATGAAATGAGTGTTAAAATAGAGGCCAGTGGTATTTGTGATTGGATTTGTGATGTAACTACTTAAATAATGTTTTCAAAGGTATTTCAATGATTTGGGAAAATGTTAAAGGTTAAGGTTGTTGATTTGATGTTTAGACTAGGGTGGAATCTTGATGAAGAATTGTGTTATGACTGTGAAAATCAGTAAATCTGATAACTCAGAGTTATTTGAATATGTTATTGGTTTGTTTCTACTAGAAGCATGATGATTATGAGGCTCTTGTAAGTCTGATAATAGTTTGAAGGTAAGAATGTATGTCTATTAGCCTTGGGGAGTGTGAGTTGTATCAAGGAGGTTTTGGTGAATATTGAAGTATTGGTTGGTTCAATTCGTTTGATCAGTTTTTTTTGTTAAGATCAATCAATTAGATGCTGATAATGGTCTAGAATATGATTTTGGTGATTTGGGAAATAGACGTGTTGTCTTGGAGTTTTATAGAACTAAAGAAATCAAGTGAATTTGAAGAGAAATTGATGAAAAGTTTAGTAAACAAGTTGTTTGTTTAATTTGATCTTCTCCTGATTCTGTTTGGGATTGAAATCCCTTGAATAAATGATGGTGTTGAGGAGTTTGGTTATTGATGCTTTACATCATAGTGGTATCAAAGCATCATGAAGTAGATCTTTTTTCATTTTGTAGGTTGAAGAAGAAGGTGAAGAGGAAAGGTTGCTAAGATGCCTCCAAAGAAGAATGATATGGCTAAAGAAATGAAGGAGATGAAAGATAGGCATGCAAGAGAGCTTAGAAAGTTGGAAGAGAGAGTCATAGCCTTGGAGACAAATAAAAGAAGTAAAGTGGAAGAGACTAAGACTAAAGAAGAGGAAGATGAGGATTTTGAAGATGTGGAAGAAGAGCTTACTCTAGAGGATCAAAGAATTGCAAGGTTGCTGAAGGTAGTGAAGACTGACAAGCCTAAGGTAAAACTTGATGTTCCTAAGTATGGTGGTAGTTTAAATGATGAAAAAATATTGGGTTGGATTGATGCAATTGATAACCATTTTGAATGGGATGAGGTTCCTAAAGAACAAAGGGTCAAGATTGCAAAAACTAAGTTGCAGGGTCATGCTTTGGTATGGTGGGATTACTTTCAATCTGAGAGGAGGAAGCAAGGAAAGTCTAAAATCACATCATGGGATAAGATGATATCAAAACTCAAAGGTAAATTGTTACCCAAGGATCATCAAGTTCAGTTGTTTAAGAGGTTACAAAATTTAAGACAAAGGGAGATGGATATTAAGTCTTATACTGAGGAGTTTTATAAATTGAGTTTAAGATCTAGTCATCATGAGAATGAAGATGAAAATATTGCTAGATATATTGGTGGATAGTGTTATTTGTGATATTCTTCCAATGGAATGTTGTCACATACTCCTTGGAAGACCATGGCAGTATGATAGGTGTGCCATGCATGATGGGAAAGAAAATAAGTATACCATAAGGAAAGATAGCCATACGTTTGTTTTGACTCCACTTCTAGAGGATGTGAAAGGGAAAGCCAAAGTAATCATGTGTGGGAACAAGGAGCTTGTAAGTGTTGTGAGGGAAATCAAAAATTTTGGTTTTGGGAACCATTATAGGTCTTGTAATACAGGGGCAATGGATATAAGGACACATGCAAACCTAAACACCTTCCATAGAAGAGAGAACATCAAAAAAGCAGAACTTTGCATGTAATGTGCAAAATATTATTATTCAGGAATTCATCTTGCATATTGTGAGAGCCAAACCCTTGTCTTGATCTGTCTCTTTCTCTGTGACAAGTCTTTGCATGCAGGTATTAATTGGGGTCTGTGGATTTGCTTCTGCTTCTGCTTCTGCTTCCCCTGATATGACTGTGCTACCAATGCTCGGTGCGGTGATCCTGTGAGAGCATCCAACTGTGATATCTTAGCCTGCTCTCGTGTCAAACGATCACAAAACACCTCAAAAGAAGGCATGGTAAAACGTGCACCCAAGGCATCCATAGTGGAATGGAAGGTAGATGAGAATATCTGAAAGTTCCCACGAAGTTTTGACAAAATCAGGTAAATACACTCTGTATCAGTCTTAACCTTACCACAACCCTGTAGAAGAGATCTTTGTTGTTTGAATTTCGTCAGAAAGTCCTCAATGGAGGGAAAAGAATCAGGTACAAGTGAAGTCAACTCTGCCTCAATCTGCAATGCTCTAAACTCGTTGATAGTGCCAAAAAGTCCCTCAAACTTGGTCCAATAGGCCCTAGGTGTGAGACACCCTTCAAGATGAAACAGGAGACTGTCTGAAATGTGTAAAGCAATCAATCCCATAGCTTGATCCATATTGTTCCTGTGCTGCATAACCTCAAAGGCGCGAGTCAATGGAGGCTGAACCGCATCCAAACAGGACCATAACCCTCGAGACTGAAGAAGTGTCATCATGCGACCCTTCCAAGTGTGATAATTATGCGGTGTGAGAAGCTCAATAGATCTGTCGGCCATGCTGTGAACTGTGCCTCAACTGCTCTGAATGTGTTTTTTTTTTTTATTATTATTTAGTGGTCTTTCAGAACTAGACAGAAGATGCAGAAGGGGTTTGTTTGTTTTGTTTTGGTGTTTATAGATTCTGGTTTTCTGATGTAGATGACAGAAAGCAAGAAAAAAACACCCCCCCACAATGCAAAAATCCAATCCCCAGTACAAACTGAAAGCCAGAAAACAATAAAAAGCAGTAATTGGTATGAGACAAATCTTTGAGTACCTGAAGAATTTTATGGTGAAATAAACTGCAGATCTGGAAAGAGCACAGAACCACCTTTCTGACGCCTATTCGTTTTCGAAAAACGGAGCAAAATTGAGCAAGTTATGCCCCTCGGAGTGCAAAAATATCATCTGACTTTGACTGCGAAAAACTGCATGCAAACTGAATATTTTTGAAGAAATTTATACACCATCAGAACGGGCTCGGAACCAGCTTTCCGAAAATATTTTGTTTTTGAAAAACCGAGTTCGTATGCAAAAGTTATGACCAAAATACCAAAACTGCTCCAAAAAGGTTTGAAGGTTAAGCCTGGTGGTCAGGCTAACCGCTAGCATTAACCGCTAGCATTAACCGCTAGTTTTTAACCGCTAGCGGTTAACTGACGGCGGCGCCCATAACTCTGATTTTTAAATTTTTTTTTTCGGATTGCGTGCCGTACCAGGCCGTACGACCCAGAAATGAAAAAATTTTTGCCTCCCGGAGTCACTGTGTCCGATTTCGACGATTTGACAGTCGATTTAGGGGTTTTTGGGCGCTCTGAATGCGATGGTGAGGTCCGTTTGGGTTGAAATTGCTCCAAAATTGCAGGTACGCTCTGGATCAGGAACCCTCAAAAAAACATCAAACCCTCGTAGATCTAACACCGTGAAGCCAAATTTGATGAATTTTATATCAAAATAGGGGTTTTTGGATGCTGCGAGCTCAACGGTGAGGTCCGTTTGAGCTCAAAGTGCACCAAAAAAATAAACCCCCTATTCCAAATAAAAACTAGAAAACAAACACAGATCTGATGCAACCAAACCTAGATATCTAATCCTTTCAAAAACTGAACAAGCTGCAGTAGATCTGGCTCTGATACCATGTAGGATTTGAGAAATGCAAATCCACAGACCCCGATTAATACCTGCATGCAAAAGACTTGTCACAGAGAAAGAGACAGATCAAGACAAGGGTTTGGCTCTCACAATATGCAAGATGTATTCCAGAAAAATGAAATAGAGCATTAATGAAATACAAGAGATCGATCCTTATAAAAGGAGATCAAAACCTAAAAGGAAAACCTAACCCTAAAGGTGAGTGCATTTAATAATTAATATTAATTATTAAATGACTAATATGTGTGCAAGGCGAAATCTTAAGAGGAGAGTAAAGTTAATTAATTACTTTACTCTAACAGTAATGACACCGGGTTTGTGTGAAAGTATTATGGTGGGCACCATAGAATATCCTGTTCTTGTAGATGTGAGTAAAGAAAGCAAGGTTTATAACTACAGAGATAGATAACACTGATAAAATTGTGAAGAAGCATGGTGGCAATGTGTTGGGACTGATGACAGGGGTAAAAGGACAACTTGTTGTTAAATGGGTAAAATGATGAGGTTTGGAGATTTCAATGAACCTGACTTGGAGATTGTTTTAAAATTTCCATTGAATGAATGTTGAGAGTCTTTGTAGGGCCTTGGTGGAGATTTGTTGTTATTTTGCCAGATTAAAGGTTTGAAAACCTTGAGGGTGAGTTGATGCCTATTAGGCTGAATCATTATGAAGAAGAGTTCTTTGACTGAGAATTGACATTTCCATTGTTGTGAGTCTTCTCCACCTTGGCTCTGCATCAAAGCACAACTAAATTTATCATTTGAAAGCAATTTTTTTGATGCATTTTTTCAAGCAGTTCACTGCCTTGTCTATGATATTGCTTACTATTATTCTTTTGATATATTTTTTCGAAGCATCCATAGCTTGTTCAAAATCACTTGTTTTAGGCTTTTAGCCATAGTAGCAAGGCAGTGAACTGTTTGAGAAGATGCTTTGGTAGACATGTATGAAAAATGTGGTAGCATAGACAAGGCAGTGAATTGTTTGAAAAAATGCCTGAAAGAAATGCGGTCTCATGGTGATTATTGTCATTGCATTCCATCACCATGAGACCATATTTATTTGAGGCATTTTTTCAAACAATTCACTGCCTTGTCTATGGCTTGTCATGGCCTTCCATCACCATGAAACCACATTTCTTTGAGGCATTTTTTCAAACAATTCACTGCCTTGTCTATGCTATTGCTTACTATTATTCTTTGACAGATTTTTTCCAAGCATCCATAGCTTGTTCGAAAGCACCTATTTTAGGATTTTAGCCATAGCAGCAGGGCAGTGAACTGTTTGATGAAATGCTCTGGTAGATATGTATGAAAAATGTCATACCATAGACAAGGCAGCGAATGTCATCTATCAACATCTAGTTATTCGTTATGCAATGTGAAGTGATGCTTTGAGTTTGAAAGATGTGCAATGTATGAATATAAACTACAAAAATCTATTTTCTACATTTCATTATATAAAATCTTTATTTTATTTTCTCTCTATATCTCTATTCTATGGAAATGCCTTCTGATTTCAAAAAAGATAGTTTTTATCTCTTGTTATACAATTTTTTACGTTTTTTAATCTCTTGTTATAAAAAGGAGCAGATATACAATGTTAAAGAAGAGTGAAAGCACAACTAAATTTATCATTTCAAAGCAATTTTTTTGATGCATTTTTTCAAATAGTTCACTGCCTTGTCTATGCTATTGCTTACTATTATTCTTTAGATATATTTTTTCGAAGCATCCATAGCTTGTTCAAAATCACTTGTTTTAGGATTTTAGCCATAGCAACAAGGCATTGAACTGTTTGAGAAGATGCTTTGGTAGACAAGTATGAAAAATGTGGTAACATAGACAAGGCAGGGAACTATTTGAAAAAATATCTCAAATAAATTTGGTCTCATAGAATGCCATGATAAGAAAATGCAATTGGTAGCTGCTCCCAGTTATTAGTTATGCAATGTGAAGAAATTGCATAACTGCTTAGGATGAATTTGTTCAAACTATATTGTAATTAAATTTTCAGCATCTATCAGCATCTACTTATTAGTTATGCAAAGTGAAGTAATGCTTTGACTTTGAAAGATGTGCAATGCAATGTATTCAACGACGTGAATATAAACTACAAAAATCCATTTTTTAAAATTCATTAGTTAAAATATTTATTGTATTTTCTCTCTATATCTCTATATGCTATGTAAATACCTTGCAATTGTATTTAAAAGGCTTAATAGGTCAGTTAGGTGGTATTCACAAAATCAAGTTGTGAATGAATGGTAATTAAGAGAAAAATTGGGAAATTCCCATCTTAGAAGTCAAACAAAGGGTGGTTATGGTGGTTGATCAGCTCAGGGGTAGTTGGAAGGTGGTATCAAGATATATTGCTGTAATACCCTGAGTTGAGGGTTGATTTTGTTGAGTTTCTAATAAGAAAATATACTTTTGAAAATGTTGATCACTGGTTTTCTTTGTTTTCCCAAATTTTCTTTGCCTTGCACAGGACCATACAAGTCTATCATGACTTGAGGCTTTGGATACTTTATTGCATATATGTTTACTCTCTTTGCATCTATTATGAAGGTTTAAATCCACAATTGGTGTGTGGGATCATCAAACTTGGTTACTGCTTTGTTTTCTATGTTAGGGGTTTTGAGGGAAACACCATGACACATTAGCCAATCCACCTACTGTTCTGACCTTGTTGCTCGGTGGATTTTCCTGTACCATGATTAGTTTTGTGTGTGAATACTTTGGAGGCCAAGAGAATGAATAAACTCAGTGGGGTGTGAAGTTATAATGTTGTTCAGGGGTGTTTCCACCATGAAAGTAAGGAACTCAAGTAGTGAATCTGAGAAATACTGAAAGCAATGGGATTGTGAGTGTCTTTTAAGTTAGGGAAGAGGTATTTTGGGGTGTTTGGACCTTTAGAAGGATTGGGGGAGGTCTGGAGTTATGAGTTTCTTTAAAACCCTTGTTTTTGTGAAGGTTTAGGATGGTTTGTGAGTAGAGGAATAGAACAAGTTCTTGGGGCTCTTAAAATGGGAGAATCCTGGGTTTGGTGAGAATCACTAAAACTGTTTCAAATTTCCTTGGTTTGGAGGTGAGTTTGTGAGGGGGTTCCTTTGGAAATTAGGCCTAATTGTGAAGCTTAGAGCGAGGGAGGTGTATTGAAAGTTCATGTTGGTCCAAAAGATTTACTATTGGTTTTTGCATATGTTGTGTAACCCTAAAAAGGGTATCTTAAACCACCTTTAAATGGTTAGGTGTTTTGGAAAGGTTAGGATAAATTAGGCTTGGATTGGGTTTTGAGTTTGGTGCAGGAGCATCTACACCACATTATCAATTTTTTTTTATTTGAATACATCAATAGGGAAATGTTAGTGTATTTAGGTTTATTTTGTCTAAAAAGCTTTGAGATATCAATCATAATTCAAATAAAGGGTGTTTTGTGTCTTAGAAGTCAATTAGAAATCATATAAGTTGTAAAATGCTAACAAAGCAACTTTAACACAAACAAATGTAATTAAGGGACCGACTAATCCCAAGGTTGGTTATGGGTGTTGGGGAGAATATGGTTGTTGAAAAATTATTTAAAAATCCTTACCAAGGCTCGAATGAGAGAGTGGAAGAATTTTTGTAACAATTTTACACAATAAACACCACAATTTTGACCAATTTTCTGGAAAAATATTGTTTTCTTGATATTTTTGAGTGTTGCATGGGAACATACAATTTCTTCATGGTCTAATAATTTTAGAGGATCTGTCTATGTGTTTTCTAATTCATTTATTTTTTATTTGGTGTCTTGACTCTTTGTTTGTAGAGAGAACCAACACAAACAGTGACTATCCCAGTGTTGCTGAATCAAGGGTTTGAGGGGAAATTTGTGATGTAACAATCAATCCACCTATTGTTTTCTATTGTATCTTGGTGGATTGATTGAAAAAAATTATAATAAGTGTGTCAACTCATTTTGGAATAAGGAGTCATAATTATGTGGCATTTTTGTGATTGTTCTAAGACTGAACAGGGGTTTTCCAACATGGAAGTGAGGAACCAAAGAGAGGTTTTTAAGAATTAATGCCTGTAAGGGTTATGTGAGGGTCTGATGAGTTTGTACAAAAGTATTTTGAGGTGTTTGGGGGTTTGGAAGTGTTGAGAGAGGTCTGGAGTTGTATGTTTCTTTAAAACCCTTGATTTTGTGAAGGTTTAGGAGGGTTTCTTGGGACAGTGAGTTAGAGGCTTTGTAGACACAAACTAATGACAACCTCTCTTTGGAAATGTATTTTTAGCCATTTGGCATGCGCCAAATGGATTTTTAGTCATTTGGTGTGTGCCAAAGGGCTAATTTCAGGGTTTTTTTGATTTGGCACGTAAATTGTGTCACAAATTGGTGCACTTACCCATATTAATCTTACTACATACTTCATTCATCCCAAATGGGCCTATCTACAAATTTCATGTGAATAGAACATTGCATCACCTTGCTAATTGGTACAATTCAAATCAATTTCTTGCACTCTCTATATAATTGTCATTGGTCATCACTCAAAGGTATTTTTTTTATTGCTCCAAAAGATATGTTTTGTTAATATTGGTGAAGTTTAGTAACACATTGTGAAGATCATTGTATGACACCAACAATGTTAGTTATTTTCTTATGAATTTTTTTTGTTTCGTATGCACCAACAATGTAATGAAGTCCACCTTCAAATTTTAGAACAACTCTTTGGTACAATAAAAATGGCATTTCACTTTCTTCATCTGATTGAAACAAAAAAATGCTCACATTATTTGCAATTTTGACAAAAACATTGTCCCATGTCAATTATTTTCTTATGAATTTTTTTGTTTCATACACACCAACAATGTAATGGAGTCCACCTTCAAATTTTAAAACAACTCTTTGGTATAGTAAAAATGGTATTTCACTTTTTTCATCTGATTGGAACAAAAAAATGCTCACATTATTTGTACTGTTGGAAACACACTATCCCGTGTCAGTTATTTTTATATGATTTTTTTTGTTTCATATGCACCAATATAATGAAGTCCACCTTCAAATTTTAGAACAACTCTTTGTTACAGTAAAAACAACATTTCACTTTCTTCATCTGATTGGAACAAAAAATGCTCATATTATTTCTAGTGTTGCAAAACACATTGTTCCCTATCAATTATTTCCTTATGAAAAGCTTTTATTTCATACACACCAACAATGTAATGAAGTCCACCTTCAAATTTTAGAACTCTTTGGTATAGTAAAAATGGCATTTCACTTTCTTCATCTAATTGGAACAAAAAAATGCTCACATTATTTACAATGTTGGAAAACACATTGTCCCCTATCACTTATTTTGTTATGAAAAGTTTCATATGCACCAAGAATGTAATGAATTCCACCTTCAAATTTTATAACAACTCTTTGGTACAGTAAAAATGGTATTTCACTTTCTTCATCTGATTGGAACAAAAAACTGCTCACATTATTTATAGTGTTGGAAAACACATTGTCCCTTGTCAGTTATTTCTTTATGATTTTTTTTAATTTTGTATGCACCAACAATGTAATGAATTCCACCTTCAAATTTTAGAACTCTTTGGTATAGTAAAAATGACATTTCACTTTTTTTCATCTAATTGGAATAAAAAATGCTTACATTATTTGTAGTGTTGAAAAACACACTGTCCCATATTAGTTATTTCCTTATGATTTTTTTTATATTTCATATGCACTAATAATGTAATAAAGTCCACCTTCAAATTTTAGAGCAATTCTTTGATATAGTAAAAATAGCATTTCACTTTATTCATCTGATTGAAACGAAAAAATGCTCACATTATTTACAATGTTGGAAAACACACTATCCCTTATCAGTTATTTCCTTATGAAAAGTTTTTGTGTCATATGCACCAACAATACAATGAATTCCACCTTCAAAAACACAATGTCCCTTATCAATTATTTTCTTATGAAAAGTTTTTATTTTGTACGCACCAACAATGTAATGGATTCCACCTTCAAATTTAAGAACAACTCTTTTGTACGGTAAAAATAACATTTCACTTTCTTCATTTGATTGGAACAAAAAAATGCTCACATTATTTGCAGTGTTAGAAAACACACTATCCCTTGTTAGTTATTTCCTTAAGAAAAGTTTTTGTTTCGTATACACCAACAATGTAATGGAGTCCACCTTCAAATTTTAAAACTATTTGGTATAGTAAAAATGACATTTCACTTTCTTCATCTGATTGGAACAAAAAAATGTTCACATTATTTGCAGTGTTGGAAAAAACACAATCCCTTGTCAATTATTTCCTTATGAAATTTTTTTGTTTCGTATGCACCACGAATGTAATGAAGTCTACCTTCAAATTTTAGAACAACTCTTTGATACAGTAAAAATGGCATTTCACTTTCTTCATCTGATTGAAACAAAAAAATGCTCACATTATTTGTTGTGTTGGAAGACACACTATTCCTTGTCAAGTATTTCCTTACAATTTTTTATTTTTTTATATGCACCAAAAATGTAATGAAGTCCACATTCAAATTTTAGAACAACTCTTTGGTATAGTAAATATGACATTTCACTTTCTTCATTTGATTGGAACAAAAAAATGCTCACATTATTTGTAGTGTTGGATAACATATTGTACCCTCTCGATTATTTCATTATGAATTTTTTTTGTTTCATATGCACCAACAATGTAATGAAGTCCACCTTTAAATTTTAGAACAACTCTTTGGTACAGTAAAAATGACATTTCACTTTATTCATCTAATTGGAACAAAAAAATGCTCACATTATTTGTAGTGTTGGAAAACACGCTATCCCCTCTCAGTTATTTCCTTTTGCAACTTCAAAGCTATAGGGCGGGGAGGACGGGGAGGAGTTACAGGTGAGGGATACATAAAAATATCCAAATTCACCTTAGGGTTGAGTAACCAATGGGGTTGTTTCGTGTACTAGGTTTCACAAGAGTATGCGGGTGGTAGACTTCTTAGCACTCAGTATTTGCCAACATGTGAATTTTGAAAAATACTAAGAATGTAATGGAAACCTTACAAATCAGACCTTAAACAAAAATAAACTATTTTTGGTTGATTTAATATTTATCTTATGTGTAGAGGATTTTACAATAGTATGTCCAGGTTGCAAGTTTCATAACACCAAATGTTTTCACACATGCAATTATAGTAATGGAAACCTTTTCTTAATTAGAGAGTATGAATGTAATGAAAGGAACCTTAAAAATTAACCTCCTTTTCTTTTGATGATAAAATATTTTTCTTTATCTTTTACTTCCTTTTCTAAGTGGTTAATTTTAGTCTTCCATTATTTTGATACATTTTCAATACTTCCACCTATTGTAAATACAATCATAGGTTGGAAAACATAGTGAGTTGTGAGTGATATGATTGTACTTGTTCTAAACTCAAGGGTGGAGTGTTTGGTCTAAGCTAATGTAGCAACATCCAGTGGTGTAAGGGCAATCTTGCATCACCCAAAAATGTCTTTACTTTCTTTTATCTTTTTGTAGATGTTTTTGCATTTCTGGATACCCTTTTCATCGAATAAGAATTCCCAATTTTTATAAACTACTTTCTTATTTTTTCTCCTCAAATGTTATTTTTAGAAGGTGTGAATTCGAAGGTGTGAGGAGGCAAAAATTTAAGGGAAGCTTTAGGACAGAAAAATAATCACTTTCGCGAAAGAATCAAGTCAAGATCATTCCCAGTTTAAAAGTTATTCAAGTTTTCGTTTCTATTTTTGCCTTGATAAATATTTCGAGTCCAATTTGAGGCACTAAACAGTCTTGTACGGGCCCAAAAATTGTCAAAATTGGTAGAGGTAGTTCTTAGCGCGCTCTTCACTTTGAGACCTTTCCAATGGTTCAAATGGTTCGTCAAACAAAGTCCTGGATCAAAAGTTATGGCTCCCAGAAGTTGGTGCATTTTCAAAAATGTACTAATTTTTTAATGTGGTTTTAAAATTTGAATTTCAAATTGTAAATTTCGGCACCAAACCACTAAAACTCATAAATCGAATTTTATTTTTGGCTCCAAACTGAAATGGAGTTATTTATGGGATAGTTTTTGATTTTTGGGGGCGGCTTTTTGGGGAAAGAGTGCATAGGTTAAGAAAAGGGAACTTCTGTAATTTTTTATAAGGACATGTATTGCAGAACTCAAGGATTTGGGATCCTTTGCATGTAAGAATTTCATTATTCTGAATACAATAATATTCTCTAGTTTTTGTGTGTGATATTTTGTGTCTCGGGTTAGCACCCTCATCATAAGCTCAAGGGTGGAAAGCTTGGGGAGGAGTTGCAGGTAGGGGATACATAAAGCTAATCAAATTAACTTGAGGCACAAGTAACCAATTGGGTTGTTACATGTAAAGAGTTTTACAACATTATGTAGGTTGCATGTTTCATAACACCTAGTATTTTCCAACTTGCAATTGTTGTAATGAAAACCTTTTCTTATTTAGAGAGTACAAATGCGATGAAATAAACTTTCAAAATTTACCACAACTATTACTTTGAGTAAAAATTGTATTTCAATTTCCTCATATGATGGAAAAAAATGCACAAAATAATTGTAGGTTGGAAAACATAGTGGGTTGTGAGTGATTGTATTCTTCTTGTTCTAAGCTCAAGGGAAAAGATCTTGGGGAGGATTTGTAGGTGGAGGATATATAAAACTAGTCAAATTGACTTGAAGGGTGACTAACCAATTGGTTTGTTACGTGTAGAGAGTTTTACAACACTATGTGGGTTACAGTTTTCATAACATACAGTGTTTTCCAACCTATAATTATTGTAATGAAAACCTTTTCTTATTTAGAGAGTATGAATGTAATAAAAGACACTTTCAAAATTTACCATAACTATTACTTAGAGTAAAAACCATGTTTTTAGAGAAATAATTTCTTTTGTCAATACATTATCTATCTCATTCACTTTGGTTTGTTTCTTATCAAGTGTTTTTAGAGTAGATTCCTTTTTCATTTCATACATTCTAGTACTTGTTGTTCCAGTTTTGCATTGCCATTTTTCCATTGCACATATTGCACATGTACCTTCCTTAACCTCTCAAGAGTAGGAAAAATCTCTTCAGTCAATACATTATCTATCTTATTCACTTTGGTCTACTTCTTTTCAAGTGTTTCTAGAGTAGAAGTATAGAGGGATAGGGGGAGGGAGAGGTTTAGTGAGGTAGCATGGGAGGGATATTTCATTGAAGGGAATTTTAGCCCTCTCATTCAAGATCATATTGTTAAGCACTTTCCAAGAGGGTGATCAATCATCCCCATTCAAATGTAATCAATATTCTCTAAAATATTATTTCTTCATAAGACTTTTCTTTCTATTCAAGGGAATTAAGCTGACCCTTTTATCATGGCATCTATCATTGTACTCAAATGGGTGTCTCTGGTCACTAAGGATTGTGCTACCATATTTTTCAAATTTTGGGAGAAACACTATAATTCATCAATATTATTTTCAATTCATGTTCTTATACATTTTCATTATTCACAAAAAATTTTGTAAATCATACTTACATGATTTTACAAATGATTACATGCTTACATCCCTAGACTAAATTTAGTTTTAATGTATTATGGTTCCCTCATTACAACCTTTTTTTTCTATAAACTATGGATACAAACAATTGTAATGGGGCATATCCTATCACTAACATTTCTAACTTTAGATATTCAAATAGTTACATGTGGTCATAGAACTCATATTATGAGAATATATAGATAAGAAGAACACAAATGATTATATCCTTATAGGCTCCATTACTCTATATGGACCCTATGATAATATTCTTTGATTGTCTAAATATTTACTTTACATGTATGTGAGTATTATTTAATTTTAGATACATGATCATTTTATTATTCACTTCGATGAATTTTTAGAATTGTACTAATGGTAAAATTTGTATTCCCATGCCATTTCCATTTAGTTGTATTTCTTGTTTGAGAGGAGTACTTAAATAAATAAATGTATTGAAAAATGGCACAGTTTTGTGCAAAGATGGGTTCATTTCCCTACACTATTTTCTTACCTCATTAAACATGTGTATGCATCTACTTTTCATCATTCAAATGTTTAAACACCCTTATACAATTGATATATCCACTTGTTTATTACACCTAAGCTTGTAGTTATTTATGTGCACACATCATCCACCAATATCTAGCCCTTTACATGTCCCAAGACTACTTTGTGGTCATGGACGTTTCCCACTAAAATTTGAATTTTAAGTTGACTAACATATTTAGCTAACTAAACATAAATTTATACAATGTGTCAATATGTCCTTATATTTAAAGGCACATAATTTATTCATTTCAACACATAAGGAGATCCATGATTTGAGATCTATATTCATATACCATTTACATTTATACATCACAGTTGGTGTACTAAAATAAATCTAGTTCTATACAAGCATTTGTATTACTAAGTAAATGACCATTACATGAGTGAGTCAACCTTCTATAGTTTTGTGTTTGTCATGTGATGTTATTCTACTACTTTTACTTCGTAAATTCAATGACTCAAATATTTTGTGGAATGAAAATGACTTTGTAAAGGGTTTTACCAATTTAATATGTTTGTTTAAAGGTAAAATGATAGGCAATGAAAATTTACAACTGTCAACAAAATTTTCAATTGATAGGGATGGTTAGTATCAAACTTAGATCTTAAGTTGATTTGGTTGTGACATATAAACAAGTTACCATGCACATTAGTCAATTAATTAGTGACTCACTTTTCATTAAGATATTAATTTTTTCTATATCCATACCATTTCCCATTTATACCCACTTTGTTGAGAATGTCTTAGTGCAATAATATATTGATAAGTGACATATTCTCATATTTAGATCATGGCCTAATTCATGTCTATCTTCATTGTACCTTGTTGGACATATCTCCATGTATTTTTATCTACTTATCCTCATTTCATCCTTGTTAACACTTTTTCCATACATTTATTCCCTACTCCAAGATCACCACATATCATTGTAGATCATTTCCACATGGCTCAATATTCTTCTAATTTGATCTTAAGGAGCATAAGCATAATCCTTCAATCTTGAGCGTACAAATTCAAATTCCAAATTTCTTGCACCTTCTACTATGGGTTGTTATGAACCAACTTAGGACATGTTCCATGCAAGATGTTAGAATGCCATGATGTTGAAGAAAATTCAACATATACTTAAACACACAAACACACATGTTAACTAAAGCACACTTCAATTTTAAAGGGAAATAAAGTAATTGAATTTGTATTGATATCATATAGGCTACTTGTGTAATTGTGAATGTTGTCGTTGATATATGTCATTGTAGTTAATTTAATTTTCTACTGGGTTTGACCTAGGAGAACACATTCATCAATCGAATAAAAAAACTCCTAAATAATGTCTCCATCTACACTACTTCAACATATAGATCTAGAGGAGAAAGTGAGCATCTATCTCGTGTAACTCAAATAAATCTTCCATGATATATCAAGGAAATGATAGTTAGAATTGACCCAAGAGATTTTTAAAACACTTCTAGACTCTAAGGCATTCACTGGATTAAAATAGGTAAATTTGTAATAATGATAAATTGGTTTAAAACAACATTACAAACTTCATTTTTCATCATCAATTCTAAAACTAAATACACCTTTAACCCAATCATTTAGTTTTCATAAGTTATTACAATTATCAATCTAAATTTAATTAACAAAATTAACTATATTTATTTCATTAACCTAATTCAAACTCATATTTTCTTTCATACTATTATTCCTTACAACTTTATTAAAGATTTCATATGGCTTAATATTCAAAAAATTGACCACTTACCCCTCAATTGTCCTTATTCCAAGGTTAATCTTAAGAAAAGAGTTAAATGACTAAATGAAATGAAAGAGCCCATGTGGCATTTCCTTCCTTGTTACTTTGGTTTGGTTGGAAGTATTAAACGATAATCTATATATCCAATAGGGGAAACAAAAAACTAACCAAACTGAATTGAGGGGTGACTAACCAATTGGTTTGTTACGTGTAGAGGGTTTTACAATAGTATGTGGGTTGCAGGTTTGATAACACCCAGTTTTTTCCAACCTGCAATTGTTGTAATGAAAACATTTTCTTATATAGAGAGTATGAATGTAATGAAAGACAATTTCAAAATTTATGACAATTGTGACTTAAACTAAAATATGTGTTTCAGTTTCCTCATATGATGTAAAATGAAATGTACAAAACAATCACAGGTTTGAAAACACAGTGGGTTGTGAGTGATTGCATTCTTCTTTTTTTAATCTCAAGGGAGGAGATATTGGGAAGGAGTTCTAGGTGAGGGATACATAAAACTAATCTAATTGACTTAAGGGGCGACTAACCAATTAGGTTGTTACATGTAGAGAGTTTTACAACAATATGTGGGTTGTAGGTTTCATAACACCTATTGTTTTCCTTGACCTAAAATTATTGTAATGTAGACCTTTTCTTATATAGAGAGTTTGAATTTAATGAAAGGGAATTTCAAAATTTACCACAATTGACTTCGGTAAAAATTGCATTTCAATTTTCTCATATGGTGGAAATAGAAATGCACAAAATAATCATCAGTTGGAAAACATAGTGAGTTGTGAGTGATTGTATTTTTCTCATTCTAAGATCAAGGGTGAAGAGCTTGGGGATGAGTTAAAAGTGGGGTCCATAAATAAAAATAATCAAATTGACCTCAGGAGTGACAAACTAATTAGGTTGTTACATGTAGAGGGTTTTACAAAAGTATGTGGGTTGCAGGTTTATAACATCTAGTGCTTTTCAACCTGCAATTATTGTAATGAAAAACTTTTCTTATATAGAGAATACAAATGTAATGAAAGGAAATTTCAAAGTTTACCACAACCGTGACTTAGAGTAAAAATTATGTTTCAATTTCCTCATATGATGAAAATAGAAATGCACAAAATAATCATAGGTTGGAAAACATAGTGAGTTGTGAGTGATTGCATTTTGCTTGCTCTAAGCACAAGGGTGGAGAGTTTGGGGATGAGTTAAAAGTTGGGTTCATACATAAAACTAATCAAATTAACCCAAGGGGTTGTTGGAAAAACAAGGATAAACAACTAAGAGGGGGGTGAATTAGTTGTTACAAACTTAAACTTATTTAACCTTTATCAACCTTTAATCCCAAATCTGGTAATTAGCAGTGAAAGCATGAATCAACAACACATCTGAAACACATGAACACCAAGATTTTATACATGGAAAGCCTGTTAGGGGAAAAACCATGGTGGATGTTATTCCACAAGATTATACCCTGGTAGAAGTATAATGAAAAATGAATAGGGAATGCACATGCATTTAGGAACACTACCTAGAGCTCACTACTCAAAGGGAAGGCTCATTGCCTTACATAAAAGAATTAGATTAAATCCATTTGATGAGGTTGAATTGATAAATTAGCTTCTACAAAAGTTGGATGATAGTTCTAGTTAGGCACACAAACACTTCTTCACACTTCGCTCAATCTTCTTCACGCTCTTCTCTTAAATTGAATGATCTGATCTTTATTCACACATACACTTCACATACATTCAACGAGCATACCTCACACACTTCAAAATGAAGAAACAATCCCTCTTATATATCTGTTACATGAATTTACATCAACAAATTCATCGACCACAAATAAAGAATAGATGAATTATAAATTGTCGGCCCAATTCAAGAGAAAATCTCAATGTGCACCAACCTAAGTTGGTCACAACATAATGAAGACCTAAATCAACATCCTCGAACATGCCAAACATTTAAAAATTAAACCATAAGGATCCACAACACGCTACCACCATTATGTCGGCCAAGAACATGAAAACCTCGAACAAACAAAGGAAAATATTTGATCACGATCACACCTATCAAAGCGGACATACCAAAATGATAGAGAATGATCTAGAAACATCACAAAATATCACAGCGGCATACACAACAACTCAATTTACCAGAATTCCATTCTCTTCTTCCAAAAACACTTGCTACAGTAACAGAATAATTATAGGAACTTAGAATCTCATAACTTTCTCCAATCTTGATGCGTACGACTAAAAATTCGGGACAACATACTAGATAGGCTCAGCAAAAAACCCTTTAATGCACGACTTTTGATTATCAACGTACACAAATTTCCACCATTCTGATCAACACAGCTTCACAGAATACCTACAACATATTTATTCTAATTTTCTCAATATCCTCGACATATACAACCTTCAGAATCATCAATGCTAACAGTGTTGACATCAATGACAACCACATATCAGCAACACAACCATAACATCGAACAATCTCCCCCTTTGGAATTGATGGCAACACATGATGTGAAAAATACCATCAACACAACTAACTCTTCACAATATACTCCTCCCCCTTTGTTCTGCACTTCTCCCCCTTAGATTTTACAAGGTTTTTCACATTACACTTCTCCCCCTTTGACATCAATGGAAAAGGTACACAAGCTTTGAACAACATATCTAAAATATTTGTCTACTCCCCCTGAGTAACAACCACCACAACATCAATCTGAAACAAGATATGACTATGAGTGCATAGACTGATGCAAAGACTTGCATCTTATTTCAGATTAGGAGAGGAAATCACCCCTAACTTGCCTCTGAGATACTCAAAAGTATCCTTAGGTAATAGTTTAGTGAATATATCTGGAATTTTTTCTTTAGTGGGAAAATATTTCAATTTGACTTCTTTATCAGTCACTTTGTCTCTCAAAAAGTGATACTTGATAGATACATGTTTTGTTTTTGAATGTAACACTGAATTCTTGGAAATGTTTATGGCATTTGAGTTATCATAAAATATAGCAATAGGCTCATTATAGTCAATTCTGATATCTCTCAGCATCGGTTTCATCCATAGTACTTGAATGCAATTGTTTGCAATAATAATATACTCTACCTTAGCAGTAGATAAGGAAATGGAATTCTGCTTTTTACTTAGCCAAGACACCAACTTCTTCCCCAAGAAGAATGCACCACCAATTGTAATTTTCTTATCATCCACATCTCCTGCCCAATCTACATCTATAAAGGCATTCAGAGTAATATCATCATCCTTAGGATACCAAATACCAAAATCAATCATTCCTTTCAAATATCTAAAAATTCTTTTTATTGTAGTCCCATGTGATTCCTTTGGATCAGCTTTGTATCTAGCAACCATACATACAACATGCATAATGTATGGTCTAGTCTGAGTCAAATATAGAAATCCACCAATCATTGACCTATACCTTGTTTGATTAGCCTTAGGAGAATCATCATTCTATGTTAAATTGCATCTGGTTACCATGGGTGTACCAACTAGTTTTGAGTCTTCCATGCCAAAAAATTTCAGTAAGTCTCTTAGATATTTGGACTAAGATATGAAGATTCCATAATCTAACTGAGTAATTTGCAATCCTAAAAGAATTTCAGCTCTCCAATCATTGACATCTCAAATTCACTTTTCATTTCATCAACAAACTTCATGCATAAATCATCATCACAATGAAAAATAATGTCATCAAAAAAAACTTTAGCAATCAAATCTTTGTCCTTATCCATCTTGAAATACATATTGTTGTCAACAGTACCTTTATTGAATCCAAGCTTCAACAAGTATTTATCCAATTTAGCATACTGGGCTCTAGGGGCTTGTTTGAGTCCATATAGTGCTTTCTTCAATCGACAAACCATGTCCTTTTCACCAATCAATTGAAATCCATCTAGTTTCTCAACATAAACTTCTTCTAATTCACCATTCAGGAATGTTGACTTCACATCCATTTGATAGACTTTGTAATTCCTGAAAGTAGCATAAGCAAGAAACAATCATACAACTTCAATTCCAGCAACAGGGGCAAAGGTTTCTTCAAAATAAATACCTTCCATCTATGAGTATCCTTTACATACCAGTCTTGCTTTATTTATGACCACTTCACCTTGTTCATTCAGCTTATTCCGAAAGACCCATTTGGTTCCAATCACATTTTTATCCTAGGTCTGGGACCAAGAATCCATGTATCATTTTTCTCTATGTGCATAAGTTCTTCCTTCATTTCTTCCATCCAATATTCATCTTTACATGCTCCATTGATATTGCTAGGTTCAGTCTTGGAAATTAGGCAATACTCTTCTACAATTTTTCTTATAGTTTGCAAACCTTTGTTCTTGTCTCCTATAATCTGATTTTCAGAGTGATTTAACTTTACATACCTTGGGACTTTGGGATTCTCTCTGACTTTTGGCTCTTTTGTTCACTCTTCTGCACTTCCACTAGCTTCTCCTTCATGATTCTCTTGATTCACCAAAAAAAATTGAACTTGATTGTGTGTCTACGCATTATTTCCATTATTTGTAGTATCTTGTTGATCATCTGAGTCATATCCACAATATTTGGATGATCTAACAGTGTCTTCATCAACTCTAACATTTGCACTTTCAACCATTTGCTTCAATCTTCTATTGTAGCACCGGTAAGATTTTCTCTTAGTAGAGTAACCCAGAAAGATTCCTTCATCACTTCTAGCATAAAACTTGCCAATATCTTCATCTCTCTTGATATAAAATCTACTTCCATAGATTTTGAAATATTTAACAGTAGGCTTATATCCAAACTATAGCTCAATAGGAGTCTTACCAGATTTACCATTAACATTTACCAGGTTGATAGTGCTTACAACTTCTCTCCAGTGGATATGAGGAACATTTCCTTCCAACATCATCATTCTAGCAGCATCTAGAATTGTTTTGTTCTTCCTTTCAACAAATTTGTTATGTTGAGGGGTCTGGGGAGCAGATAACTGTCTTTTTATTCCATGCTCTTCACAAAATGAATTGAACTCCCGGGAAGTGAATTCACCACCTTTGTCTGATCTTAAGCATTTGAACTTCAAAATTGTCTCATTTTCTACCAAAGCCTTGAAAAAATTGAATTTTTCTAGTGCTTCATGTTTTTCTCTCAAGAAAGAAACACATATCATCCTAGAGTAATCATCAATAAGCAACACGAAGTACCTTTCTCCTTGTAGACTTCTAATTCTATATGGACCATATAGATCAATATGTACCAATTCTAGTAATCCATTTTAATGATGTTGTTTGCTTCGAAAAGAAATTCTTGTCTATTTTTCCATCTAACATTCCTTGCATATAGTGTTAGTAGGCTTCACTAACTTAGGTAGATCTCTGACTACTTGAGTCGAGCTTACTTTGACAATGTTATCAAAATTCACATGACACAACCTCCTATGCCATAACCAACTTACATCAACTTGAGAAATTAAACTATTGGATGTTGTGGTTGCATTGTTCTTATGTGGTTTTCATTGATGTCAACACTATTAGCATTGATGATGCTTAAGGCTGTATATGTCGAGGATATTGAGAAAATTGTTAAAATAATATTTCTGGCAGCGAGTGAAGCTGTGAAGGTCAGAATGTTGGAAAGTATTGTATATTGAAGATTTGAAGGTGCACTTCAAAGGGTTTGTTGCTAGAGATTTCTAGTATGTTGTTCAAAAGTTTCAGAGGTTCACATCAAGATTTGTGGAAGTTATGAAGATTTGTGTTCCTATAGTTATTCAGTTTCTCTAGATGGTGTTCTTGGATGAAGCGGATGAAATTTTTGTAATTTCATGTGTTGCGCATGTACCCGTGACATTCATGGATGATTCTAGATCATACTCTATCCTTTTTGTACATCCGCATTGATCAAAGTGTTCGTGATCGGATATTTTTCCAATGTGTGCTCGAGTTTTCATGTTCTTGGCTGACATGATGGTGTTAGCATGTTGTGGATCCATGAAGATTAATATTTTATTGTTTGGCATGTTTGAAGGTGTTTTTTTGGGTCCTCACTATGTTGTAAACGACTTGTGCTGGTACGCATTGAAATTTATTCATCTATTGAGGCTGGCAGTTGTAATTCATTCATTATTTGAGGCCGATTGAATAGTGGATGTAAATCTGTGTAGCAGATATGTATAAGTGTTTGTTTTCCTCATTTAGAGGCAATGCTCAGTGTGTGCACGAGGTGTACATGTGTGAATAAAGGTAAAATCATTCAAGCGCAGAGAAAAGTGTGAAGAAGTTTGAGCAGAGTGTGAAAGAGTGTGTAGAATTTTTTTTGCGCTTAACTAGAACTGTAATGAGACTTTTGTAGAAGCTATTTTCTCAGTTTAACTTCATCAAATGGATTTAATCTGATTATTTTATGCAAGCCAGTGAGCCTTCCCTTTGAGCAGTGTGCTTTAGGAAGTGCACCTAAATGCAAGTTCATTCCTTTTTAATTCTTCATTATACTTGTAATAGGGTATAATCTTGTGGACTAACATCTATTTCCCCTAACAGGGTTTCCACATATTGTAGAAGTTGTCAACTCATCTTCTAGAAGGGAATCTTATCTCAACAAATTTATTAAATGATTAAATGCAACTTAGGACTAATATGATTAATTAAAACCTAAGTTAACTTATGCTAGTGTAATAAATAATTAATTACACTAACACATATAAGATATTGGTGTTCATGTGTCTCTGATGTGTTATTAATTTATGCTTGCACTATTGTTTATTAGATCTAAGATTTAAGGTTGATTAATATTGTATAAGTTTGATTTTGGTAACAACTGATTCACCCCCCCTCTTAGTTGTCTATCCTTGTTTTGCCAACAATTGGTATCAGAGCTAGTTCCTCTGAAGAATCCTAACAGCTTGAGGTGATCCGAGATAGCATCATATAAGAAGGATAGTCCTAGATTTGATGGTACAAACTACTCGTTATGGAAAGTCGGAATGGAATGTCATTTGAAGTGCATTGGAGAACCTTTCTAGAAGATGACACAAAGTGAATATACTATTCATCAAAATGGTTCGTCCTTTGAAGATGAGATCAAGCAAGAAGAAGCTAATACCAGAGCTATTGAAGCATTATTGAGTTCTTTGACAGATTCGGAGATGATAAATGTGTTAGGATTGAATACAGCATACCAGATTTGGAAAAAATTGGAAACATTGTATGAAGGAGATGCACTAGTGAAAAGTGCTAAGCTACAAAGTCTAAAAGGCAAGTGGGAAGACTTGAAGATGACTGAAGATGATAATATCCTCTCTTTTTCTTAAAAGATAAATGAAATGGTGATGAACATTAGATGTGTCGGTGGAACCTTGGATGATGAATAAGTTGTGGCTAAGATACTTAGATCTGTACCTCCATCCTACAAAACAAGATCTCATGCTATTGATGAACTCGGGTCAGTGACAAATATTACAAGAGAGATGGTGATTGGAAAACTTGCTGCATTTGAGTTCATTGAATTTGGTTAGTCTGCTCCTAAGACTGAATCTACATTCAAAGCTATAGTATCTGAAAAAAGCCAACAAAGATACAATTCGAGTGAGAGTTCCAAAAGGACATTCAAATATGAAGATGAAATGAAAAAGATTGAAGATGAAGAAAGAGAATTAGAAGAATTGGAAGCATTGATTGTGAAAAGAGAAACCAGAGGTCATGTTAAGTACAAAGGAAAGTTACCTATCAAATGTTTTTCTTGCAGTAAAATAGGTCATTTTGCATTTAGATGTCCTGAAAGAGTTTCTAAGTACAAACCTAAGAAGACTAAATTTCAAAGGAAATTTTATTATGCCGAAGAAGGTGTAACTGATGAAGAATCTGATAAAGAACCCGAAAATGAAGATGAATGGTTATTTATTTCTATTAAAGAAAATGGTCAGGTGTCCACTGAATCTACTAGTAATGTGAATGTTGAGAAACCTCTTGCAGAAAAAATTGAAGAAAAATATGAGTGGGTAATTGATAGTCGATGCTCACATCATATGACTTGTGATAAAATCAAGTTTGTAAGCTTGGAAGACTATGATGATGGTGTTGTAAGGTTTGGAGACAATAGTTCTAGTGTGATTCATGGCAAAGGCACTATTTATTTTAGTGGTAAGCATAATATTGACGATGTTATTGATGTAGAAGGCTTAAATAATAACTTGTTAAGTGTTGGACAGATGGTAGACAAGGGTTACAATCTTCAATTCAAGGTTGGTAAGTGTAGAATAAGGGGAAGTTCAGGAAATATGATTTCTTCAGGTACAAAGACAAAAGGTAATATCTTTCATTTGAGTGTTGCTGGTGAAAGTTTCTTAATTGCTCAAATTGATGCAAGTTGGTTATGGCATAGGAGGTTGTGTCATGTGAACTTTGATAACATTGTCAAGATAAACACTACTCAAGCAATCAGAGATCTTCCTAAGTTAGTGAAGCCTACTGACACTATGTGCAAGGAATGTCAGATGGGAAAGAAAACAAGGAATTATTTTTGAAGCAAACAATATAGCTCTAATGGAGTAGTAGATTTGATACATACTGATCTATGTGGTCCATCTAGAATCAGAAGTCTAAAAGGTGAAAGGTATTTTATGTTTCTCATTGATGATTACTCTAGAATGATATGGGTTGCTTTCTTAAGAGAAAAACATGAAGCATTAGAAAAGTTCAAAAGTTTCAAAAATATGGAAGAGAATGAGATAGGTCAAAAGATCAAATGTCTAAGATCAGACAGAATTGGTGAATTCACTTCCCGGGAATTCAATTCTTTCTATGAAGAGCATGGAATCCAAAGACAATTATCTTCTCCTCGGACCCCTCAACAAAATGGAGTTTTTTAAAGAAAGAACATGAACATTCTAGACACTACTAGAAACATGATGCTGGAAGAAAATGTTCCTCATTTCTACTGGAGAGAAGTTGTAAGTACTGATCTGTATACCATTAACAGGGTGTATGTCAATAGTAATTCTGGTAAGACACCTTTTGAGCTATGGTTTGGTTATAAGCCTACTGTCAAGTATTTCAAAAATATTGGAAGCAAATGTTACATCAAGAGAGATGATGATATAGGCAATTTTGATGCTAGAAGTGATGAAGGAATCTTTTTGGGTTACTCTACTAAAAGTAAAGCTTACCGGTGTTTTAATAAGAGGTTAAATAAAATGGTTGAAAGTGCAAATGTCAAAGTTGATGAAGATATTATTAGACCATCTAGATATAGTGGATATGATTCAGATGATCAAAATGATAATACTAACAATGATGTTCAGACATAGAATCAACTTCAGATTGTTTCGACGAACCAAGGGAATCAAGAGGCAGAGACTAGCAGAAGTGCAGATTTAAGAACACAAGAACAAGAAGTTAGAGAAAATCCTAAAACTCCCAAATATGTAAGGAGAGATCACTCCAACAATTAGATCATAGGAGACAAGAGAAAATGTGTGCAAACTAGAAGAAGAATCTTGGAAGAGTACTGTCTAATTTCCAAAGCCGAGCCTAGAAATATCAATGAAGCATGCAAAGATGAACATTGGATGGAAGCCATGAAAGAAGAAATAATGTAGATAGAGAAGAATGATACATGTGATATTGTTCCTAGACCTCAAAACAAAAATGTGATTGGAACCAAGTGGGTGTTCTGGAATAAACTGAATGAGCAAGGTGAAGTGGTCAGAAACAAAGCAAGATTGGTTTGCAAAGGGTACTCACAGATGGAAGGTATTGATTTTGAAGAAAATTTTGCCCTTGTTGCTAGAATTGAAATGATAAGATTATTTATTGCTTATGCTACTTTCAAGAATTATAAAGTCTATCAAATGGATGTAAAGCCAACATTTTTGAGTGGTGAGCTAGAAGAAGTCTATGTTGAACAACCGGATGGATTTAAATTGACTGATGAAAAAGACATGGTATGTTGATTGAAGAAAGCTCTATATGAACTTAAGAAAGCTCCTAGAGCTTGGTATGCTAGACTGGATAAATACTTACTAAAGCTTGGATTCAATAAAGGTACTGCTGACAACAATCTATATTTCAAGTTGGATCAGAATAAAGAATTAATTATTGAAGTCTTTGTTGATGCCATTATTTTCAAAGGTGATGATGATTTGTGTATGAAGTTTTCTAATGAAATGAAAAGTGAGTTTGAAATGTCAATGATAGGAGAGTTGAAATTATTTTTAGGATTGCAAATCACATAGTTAAATAATGGAATTTTCATATCTCAGTCCAAGTATGTGAAAGAGTTATTAAAAAAGTTTGGCATGGAAGATTCAAAGCCAGTTGGTACACCTATAATAACCGGATGCAAACTTACATAGAATGATGATTCTCCTAAAGAAAATAAGACAAGATATAGGTCAATGATTGGTGGAGTAATCTATTTGACTCAGACTAGGCTAGATATAATGAATGTTGTATGCATGGTTGCTATATTTCAAGTTGATCCTAAAGAGTCTCATGTAGCTGTTGTGAAAAGAATTTTCAGATACCTCAAAGAGACAGTTGATCTTGGTCTTTGGTATCCTAGGGATGATGATCTTATCTTGAATTATTTCGCTAATGTTGATTAGGCAGGAGATGTGGATGATAGGAAGAGTACTAGTGGCAGTGCATTCTTCTTTTGGAAGAAATTGGTATCCTGGCTAAGCAAAAAGCAAAATTTTGTTTCATTATCTACTGTTGAGGCAGAATATATTGCTACTCCAAATAGTTGTACCCAAGTATCATTGATGAAAAAAATGTTGAGAGATGTCAGAATTTAGTATGAAAAACCCATTGCCATATTTTGTGACAATTCAAGTGCCATTAATATTTCCAAGAACCTAGTGTTGCATTAAAAGATAAAGCATATATCCATCAAATATCACTTTCTGAGAGATAAAGTGAGTGACAAAGAAGTTAGACTGGAGTACATACCTACCAAGGAGAAAATTGCAGACATCTTTACTAAGTCGTTGCCTAAGGATACTTTTGAGTACCTCAGAGGTAAGTTAGGGGTGATTTCCCCTCCCGATCAGAACTAAGATGCAAGCCTTTGCATCAGTCCGTGAATTCATAGCCATATCTTATTCCAGATTGATGTTGTGGTGGCTGCTACTTAGGGGGAGTAGTGAGATGATTCAAAATTATGATCAGAGAATGTGTACCTTTTCCATTGATGTCAAAGGGGGAGAGAAGAGAAATGTGAAAAACATGGGAGAAAAAGGAATTAGGAAAGAGTGCACAATCTCAGGGGGAGATTGTTGGAGAAGAGCTAGTTGGGTTGGTGGCCAAAGGGGGAGATTGTTGGATGTTGTGGTTGCATTTCTGATATGTGGTTGTCATTGATGTCAACACTATTAGCATTGATGATGCTTAAGGTTGTATATGTCGAAGATATTGAGAAAATTGTAAAATAATATTTTTGGCAGTCGGTGAAGCTGAGAAGCTCAGAATGTTGGAAAGTTTTGTACATTGAAGATTTGAAGGTGCACTTGAAAGGGTTTGTTGCTGAAGCTTTCTATTATGTTGTCTGAAAGTTTCAGAGGTTCACATTAATATTTTTGGAAGTTATGAAGATATGTGTTCCTATAGTTTTTCAGTTTTTGTAGATGGTGTTCTTGGAAGGAGTGGATGAAATTCTGGTAATTTTATGTATTTTACATGTAGCTATGATGTTAATGGATGAGTATAGATCATAATCTATCCTTGTTGTATGTCTGCATTGATTAGAGTGTTCATGATCAAATATTTTTTTGATGTCTACTCGAGTTTTCATGTTCTTGGCCGACATGATGGTGTTAGTGTGTTGCGGATCCATGAAGATTAATATTTTATTGTTTGGCATGTTTGAAGGTGTTTTTTGGGTCTTCACTATGTTGTGACCGACTTGTGTTGGTTCACATTGAAATTTATTCATGTATTGAGGCCGACAGTTGTAATTTATTCTTTATTTGAGGCTGACTGAATAATGGATGTAAATCCATGTAGCGGATACATAGAAGTGTTTGTTTTCCTCATTTAGAGGCAATGCTTAATTTATGCAAGAGGTGTACATGTGAGAATAAAGGTGAAATCATTAAAGAGCAGAGTAGAGTGCGAAGAAGTTTGAGCAGAGTGTGGAAGAGTGTGTAGAAGTTTTTGTGCGCCTAATTGAAACTATAGTCAGGCTTTTGTAGAAGCTATTTTCCTAGTTCAACTTACTCAGATGGATTTAATCTGATTATTTTATGTAGGGCAGTGAGCCTTCCCTTAGAGAAGTGTGCTCTAGGTAGTGCACTTGAATGCAAGTGCATTCCTTTTTCATTCTTCATTATACTTTTTACAGGGTATAATATTTTGGACTAACATCCACCGTGGTTTTTCCCCTAACAGGGTTTCCACGTATAAAGTCTTGGTGTTCAGATGTCTCTAATGTGTTATTAATTTATGCTTGCACTATTGTTTATCAAATCTGAGATTTAAGGTTGATTAATGTTGTATAATTTTTATTTTGGTAACAACCGATTCAAGCCCCCTCTTAGTTGTCTATCCTTGTTTTGCCAACATAAACAACTTTCACTAGCAACACTTAGGTGAAAAATATTATCTCTTGTCTTTTCACTTGAAGCAATTATATTTTCAAAGCTTCCCAATATCCTGCATTTTCCATCTTTGAATTGAAGATTGTATCCCTTGTCTACCATCTTTCCAACACTCAACAAATTATGTTTCAATCCTTCAACATAAAGGACATCATCAGTATTGTATTTACCACAAAGAGAAATAGTCCCTCTACCATAAATCACACCAGCATTATTATCTCCAAATCTTACAACAACACCATCATACTTCTCCAAGATTAGAAAATTGTTTTTGTCACCAGTCATATGATGTGAGCATCTATTGTCAATCATCCACTCATCTTTTTCATCTATTCTCGTTGCAAGAGCTTTCTCAATATTCTTTTCACTAGCAGATTCAGTGGACACCGTACCATTTTCCTTGACAACAATGAATACCCATCCATCTTCATTTCTAGTTTCTTTATTAGATTCATCATCAGTAACACCTTCTTCAGCATAATAATTTTTTTTTTGAAATCTAGACTTGTCAGGCTTATACTTAGAAACTCTTTTAGGACACCTAGACGCAAAATGTCCTATCTTATTGCAAGAGAAACATTTAATAGGAAACTTTCCTTTGTACTTAGGATGTCCTCTGGATTCTCTTTTCACAATCAATGCTTCTAACTCTTCTAGCTCTCTTTCTTTATCTTCAATTTGTTTCATCTCATCTTCATATTTATATTATTTTTTGGAATTTTCTCCCAGATCATATCTCTATTTTTGTTTTCCGGATACAGTAGCTTTGAATGAAAATTTTATCTTAGGAGTAGACTCGCCAAATTCACTCATTTCAAAGGCAACTAGTTTACCAATCAACATGTCTCTTGTCACATTTGTTACCATCCTGAGCTCTTCAATAGCATGAGCTTTTGTTTTATAAGAATTAGGCACTGATCTGAGCACTTTAGCCACAGTCTCATCTTCATCCATGATTCCACTGGCACATCTAATACCCATCACTAGTTCATTTACCTTTTGCATGAAAGCAACAATGTTTTCATCTTCACTCATCTTCAAATTCTCCCACTTTAATTTTAGACTTGTTAGCTTAGCAATATTCACTTGTGCATATCCTTCATACAATGTCTCCACTTTCTTCTAGATCTCATGTGATCTCTTCAGAGCTATCACATTTTTCATCTTCGAATCTGTCAAAGCACTCAACAATGTTTTTATAGCCCTAATATTAGTTTTAGCTTCTTTGATCTCATCAGGAGTAGTGGGACCATTCTAAGGAATATTATATATATTCTTTGTAATCTTCCAGAAGGGTTCACCAATGCACTTCAAATGACATTCCATTCTGACCTTCCACAAAGAGTAATTTGTACCATCGAATCTAGGACTATCCTTCTTGTATGATGCCATCTTGGATCACCTCAAGCTATTAAAATTCTTCAGAGGAACTTGCTTTGATACCAATTGTTGGAAAAAAAAATATAAACAACTAAGAGGGGGGGTGAATTAGTTGTTACAACATTTAAACTTATTTAACCTTTATCAACCTTTAATCTCAGATCTGATAATTAAAAGTGAAAGCATGAATCAACAACACATCAGAAACACATGAACACCAAGATTTTATACATGGAAATCCTATTAGGGGAAAAACCATGGTGGATGTTAGTCCACAATATTATAACCTAATAGAAGTATAATAAAAAATGAATAGGGAATGCACATGCATTCAGGCACACTGCCTAGAGCTCAGTACTCAAAGGGAAGGATCACTGCTTTACATAAAAAAAATCAGATTAAATCCATCTGATGAGGTTGAACTGAGAAATTAGCTTCTACAAAAGTGTGATGATAGTTCTGGTTAGGCACAAAAACACTTCTTCACACTTCGCTCAATCTTCTTCACACTCTGCTCTAAAATCGAATGATTTGATATTTATTCGCACATACACTTCACATACATTCACTGATCATACCTCTCACACTTCAAAATGAAGAAACAATCACTCTTATATATCTACTACATGAATTTACATCAACAATTTCGTCGGCCACAAATAAAGAATAGATAAATTACAAATTGTCAACCTAATTCATGAGAAAATCTCAATGTGCACTGACCTAAGTCAGTCACAACATAATGAAGACCTAAACCAACATCCTCGAATATGCCAAAATTAAAAAATTAATCCATAAGGATTTGCAACATGCTACCACCATTATGTCAGCCAAGAACATGAAAATCTTGAACACACAAAGGAAAATCTTCAATCACGATCACACCGATCAATGCAGGCATACCACAATGATAGAGCATGATCTAGAAACATCACAAAACATTGCAGAAGCATACACAACAACTCAATTTACTAGAATTGCATTCTCTTCTTCCAAAAACATCTGCTACAATAACAAAATAACTATAGGAACTCAAAAACTCGTAACTTTCTCCAATCTTGATGTGTACCACTGCAACTTCTAGATAGCATACTAGATAGGCTTAGCATCAAACCCTTTAATGCATGACTTCTGATTATCAATGTACACAAATTTCCACCATTCTGATCAACACAGCTTCACAGACTGCCTGCAACATATTTATTCTAATTTTCTCAATATCCTTGACATATACAACCTTTAGAATCATCAATGATAACAGTTTTGATATCAATGACAACCACATATCAACAACACAACCACAACATCCAACAGGGGTGACTAACCAATTGAGTTGTTATGTGTAGAGGGTTTTACAATAGCATGTGGGTTGCAGGTTTCATAACACCCAATGTTTTCCAACTTGAAATTATTGTAATGAAAATCTTTTCTTATTTTGAATTGTGCTTGTTCTAAGCTCAAGGGAGGAGAGATTTGGGAGGATTTCTAGGTGAGGGATACATAAAAGTAATAAAATTGACCTGAGGGGTGACTAACCAATTGGGTCAAGTCATGTGTAGAGGGTTTGAAATAGTATGTGGGTTGCAGGTTCCATAATAGCCAATCTTTTCCAATCTCCAATTTTAGACAACACTATTAATGTAATTAAGACCTTTTTTATTTACACAACATGAGTGTAATAAAAGGAACCAATGAGAGTACCTTCAACCATGATGAGTACATATGTATTAGGTAGATCTAATCTCAAGGGTGTAGAGCTTGGGGGAGGATTTCTAGGTGGGGGATACATAAAACTAGTCAAATTGAGTTGAGTGGTGACAAGAATGTATGAAATGAAAAAGGAATATACTATAAAAACACTTGAAAAGATGTTGACCAAAGTGAATGAGATAGATAATGTGTTGGTTGCAAGCTTCATAAACCATCTACTCAAACCCATTGTACTTTTCAACTTGCAATTATACCATTTCAGGAGATAGATTTATGGAAGGAGGGAGGGGGGATAATGTGAGGCATTGATGGAGAGAGGTTGTGTGTGTGTGGGAGAGAGAGGGAAGGAGGGAGTGAATGATGAAGGGAGGGGTAGTTGGAAAGACAGAGAGGGGGGAAAGATGGACAAAAGGAGGGAGAGGAAGGTTAGGAGGGATCATGAGAGAGGAGAGATAGAGAGAAGTATATATGGATGGGAGAAGGGATCAAGACTTCCTAAAAGTGGTAGGATTATTTGAAATTGCATTAATATTAGATATGAGTACATGTGTATTAGGTAGATCTATCAATCTAATAACTTTATTTGAGTTTAAGTTTTTTAGTATTGCATTCATCTTCACCATGAGCTCCTTGTGTACCTTCTCTTTCACTATGTAGTAAATTTAATTACTTATCATTCCTATCTCGCTCTCATATCTATTATCATGAATAATTTTTAAATAACATTGACTAGAACCTTGTACCTAGTCTTTAGTTTTTAGGGGAGATGAAAATTTCATGAAAGTATTGGTTGCATCAATGAGATATGATTCCATATAAAAATCCCCTCCATTTTTATCCTTTACAAATTATTTATTAAGAGTTACAAAAATAGGATTTCAATATAGTTTGGAATAACTTATTTCTCTCAAGTAATGTTAAACTAGAGGATCCTATCACCAATAAAATGGGTGTAATAATTGTCACAAAAAATTTACACATTAAATCCAAGATATCTTTAAAATATTTATAAAATATGTTAATTGAGTAATTTTTCAACCTACTATGCTGAGGCACATCCACCTTATCTCTAGACATCATCATACAAGTGAAACTTTCCCTTTTATTTTGTTATTCAACATTGTCACATTTAGGAGAGGTAGGCATAGAGAGAGAGTTAGGGAGATGAGGGTAGGTAGAGGGAGGATAGGTAGAGGGAGGGAGAGAGAGAGAGGGAAGGGGGAGATAGGGAGTGGTATGATGGGTGGGATAGAAGAACCCAAAATGGAGTTACTAGGAGGAGGAGATGTGATGGTGGATTGCGGGACATATAGGCCCAAAATGGATTATGCAACATAGGGACCCAAAAAAATTGACAAAAGAAGACCAGAGTGAATGAGATAGATAATGTATTGACTGAAGAGATTATTCTTGCTCTTGAGAAGTTGATGAAGGTACATGTGCAGTATGTGCAATGGGAAAATGACAATGTAGAATTGGAGCAACAAGTACTAGAATGTATGAAATGAAAAAGGAATATGAAGTAGCAGACCAAAGTAAATAAGATAGATAGTGTATTGACTGAAGAGATTCTTCCCTCTTGAGAAGTGGAGGAAGGTGTATGTGTACTATGTGCAATGGGAAAATGGAAATAAAAAAGTGGATAAAGTCAAGAGGTTTTGTATTGCATATGAATTTGTGCAAGAAAAGAAAGTGAGAGTTTATGCTATAAGTGGAGTTAAACAAATGATCTCAAAGATTATTGAACTTAAGAATGAAAAAAATACATTTGGAAATAGATGAAAAGGAAAAGGAAAACTCAGATCTAAGTGCAAGAAAATGAAAATAGATGACAATTTGAATTTTTCCAAAGAAAAAGGAGTATTGGTAGATGACATAAAGGTTGCGTGAGAGTTACAATGCTCATGAAGAGTCAAGAAAATGCTAAATCATGATAAATAAATTAGAGAGAGGTGAGTCATTGATCATTAAAAGAGTTGTTAAACAATGATGGTATCGATAAAGAACTAGTACAAAGGAGAAGTATCTTTAAAAATATATACAAGACTAAATATAAGTATCTATATAAAAATTCATAATTGTAGAAATAACATAAGGTACTATTAAGAGAGCAATGTTTGTTAAAATTTAAGATAGGTACATATCATGAGGAAGTATTGCATCATGTTAAAGGATAGATGTCATTTATTTTTGGGAATCTTGGCCATAATAGTATGAGAATAAATTCATACATTTGTATAAAGAGAATAATATTTTTTGATAATATGACAAAATTGAAACACTATTTTTACTCTAAGTAATAGTTGTGCTAAATTTTAAAGGTGCTTTTCATTATATTTGTACTCTCTAAATAAAAAAAGGTTTCATTACACTAATTGGAGGTTGGAAAACACTGGGTGTTATGAAACCTACAACCCATAGACTGTTATAAAACCCTCTACATGTAACAACTCAATTGATGGATATCAATTTGTGCAAGCAAAGAAAGTGAGAGATGATGTTATAACTGGAGTTGAACAAATGAGGTCAAAGATTCTTGAACTTAAGAATTCCATGGAATAAATACAATTGGAAATAATAGATGATAAGGAAAAGGAAAAATCAGATCTAAGTGCATACAAGCTTAAGTAAGGGATCTTTCCATCCTAAGGGTTGGTGAGGGAGCAAATGATCTAAAGATTCAAGTAAAAGATATGAAAAAGAAGTTGCAAGATCATGTAAGGGAATACCAAGGGATGTTAACAGGTAAGAGCAGTGTAGATGAGGAAAAATGTCGATGATAAACTTGTAGATGAAAACGAAATAGTTTGAAGTGTTGAATCTATAACAAAACAACAAAAGACTAAAATTAACCACTTAGAATAGGAAGTAAAAGATAAAAAAAAAAAATTATCATAAAAAAAATAAGGTTAATACTCTAAGTAACAGTTGTGGTAAATTTTGAAAGTGTCTTTCGTTACATTTTTACTCTCTAAATAAGAAAAGGTTTTCATTACTATACCAAAGAGTTGTTATAAAGAGATGTAGGTAAATCTAGATACAAAGGTAGGGTGGGAGAGGTACAAAGAGAGAGAGAGAGAGAGAGAGAGAGAGAGAGAGAGAGAGATCTAGTGTGTGTGTGTGAGAGAGAGAGAGAGGGGGGAGAGAGAGGTAGAGAGAGGGGTAGGTAGAGAGAGGTTTCTTATTAAATACATCCCATGTATATATTATAATTGTTTTTGATAAAGGAAAAAATAGGTTTTGAAGGGGCCTCGAAACTCTTTAACAGTAGCAAAAGATAGAGTAAGACATTAAGATTTCAACAAAAGATACAAAGCTTCCCAAAGAGATAAACCAAACACCAGTGAAGAGGCAACACAACAAAAGACTAGCAGGAAACCTAAGCTAGATTTCTCAAAACCTCAGTAATTTCCTTTTCTAGGTTATCCATGTTGATAGCAACTTTCTTCATCTCCTGAATGTCCACAAGAGTCTTATCCACCTTCCTTTTCAAATTTTCTCTGGTACGTTTTCTTGGCCCGACCTCTTAAACTTGACTCCGCTCTTTATCATCCTCAACCTCCACCACGAATTTAACCTGATGATCTTTTTCCAAGCTCTCAACCATCATGTTCATAGTGTTGGTCATGGATTTAAGGATTTTATGGCTCATTTCCATAATTTTATGAATAGAATCTCTTATATTCTTTATCCTCCCCTCCATATCAAAAAGTTTCTCATCATGGTTGTTCTTGAAGAGCTCTAGGTCCTCCACAATTTTCTTCAAACAATCCACCATATACCTTTTTCAATCTTCTATCCATAGATACTTAGCTTTATATTTATCCTTACTCATGTTATCAAACTCCTCCACCTTTTCCAACTTGCTATTATAAGCCCTTTGATTGAGCTTAATTTCCTTTATCTCAAAAAAGGCCCACCTGAATAGATGAAAATTATCAACAGAGCTATTATAGGTGATCACAAGGATATCAGAAGGGTCTTCATGGTCTGCTTTGAAATAGTGATCCTCCTCCTTCAAATCAAAAGGGAACCGAGGCTTGTCCTCCCTATCCATGGCTAGATAATTGGAGTACTTAGACGAATTGGTATGTTGGGAATCCTCTTGGTCAGTGTGATAGGAGGGATCCTCCTCTAGCTTTCTTTTACCCTTCCCCTTGGGAAAGACACTAGGAGTACAATTCAGATTAGTAACATCAGACCCTAGATAGATAATCTTAGCCCTACTAGTAGAATTCATCGCACTAGGCTTGGAGAGGGCATAGGATTTAGGTTTGAATTTGGTTTTACCCTTCTTTTCTCTCATAGGGAACTCATCCTCCCTTTCCATCTCAGTATCCCACTCATCCTTCTCAGAATAACTATCACCCAACTCCTCTTTCTATGGGGAAGGGGTATGTTGAGAGATAGTTGGGATAGCCTTAAAATGTTCATAAATAAGCATGAGAAAGCCCTCATGGATTAAGGGATATCTAACCAGATTAGACACATGGTCCTGAAGGTTCTAATTTAAAGAATTGGAAAGGTAATATGGAAGGGAAACCCTAACTTGGTGCCTGAAGTGATTCAGAAGCACAAAGTGGTACTCAAAAACTCTGGTATATCTCCTGTCCAATGTGACATACCCCATCATCACTCATAAAACCTCCCTCCACAACAATTTGAGTTTAGTAGCATCATAGCTACTCTTTGTAGCTCTCTGCAAGTCCTCCCTTTCCTTGTTAGTGCGCGGAAAAGTCTTGATCGCCTGATCAGAGAGCTTCCTATCTTTGTAGAATTTAAGACCCTCCATGGGCATCCCAGTAACATCCGAGATTAGTTGTTCATCAATTGTCACTTTCCTCCCAAATATTTTAATGTTGTCATTATTCCAATCTTTAGCAAAGGCCCTGGTAACCTCCTAATTTCTGCCATGAAACTTCTCCATATAGCCCATAATGCCACTCTTCTCCAAAACCCTCCATAGTTTATCATTGATCTTCAAATAATTGTAATCCACCGATTCCAATCAATAGCGGTCACCACCCATTCTCTCTGCAATCCAAGCTTCCTTCGAAGACTCTAGAATACCTCTATAGCAAAGCACAAAAACACCGAGAAAGCATGTGAAGTACCAGAGGATAATTTGGCTATTAAATCTACAGTACTCCATCCCTTGAGGAAATATGATGAAACAACAGTTTTGAGACTACTTAGAAAGACGTGCCTTCATCTTAATCATAATTCAGAAGGGAAAATTTGATTTTCCCATGTATACAATCATACTTCATTAAGGCCAATATATTGGCTTCTAAACCATCATTCCTTAGCCAAATGATTTTAGTCTTAGCCTTAACCCCCATGTTGGCAAAGTAATCAACCACGGTATTAATTTCCATATAGATATGGGTAATGAAGTGGTTCTCAAAGGAATTGATGATTTCCTTAGATAAATTTATCTAGTTTTCAATAGTCCATGAGGGTTTTTGAGCCCCCTTAATACATTGAATTATATTATTGGAGTCCCCTTCAATCCATACATTCTTCAAATTCAACTGCCTAGCAAGGTTAAGGACTTGAAAATCCCCTATGGCTTCAACAATTGTTATTAAATAGTTTTTCATCATGTTAATATCAAATGTTCTTAATATTTATTTTTGTAGGATTAAAATTCTAATTCTACCCTATTGCTTGTAACATATTTATGGTTATATATCAAAACTAAAAGATCTAATTATATCTCCACTATTTGAAATTTACATAAATTTATAAGTTAATTCCATGAGTTTAGATGGAGTGGTCGGGATCTTCATATCTTTCTTTGAAACAAAATAAAATATAATGAATCATAAAATTAAAAATATATTTCATATTTGGCAATCCAGGGAGCACATGTAGATAGGTAAGATATGAAGACCAATGAGAGAATTAGTTGGGTGGATAGAACCTCCCTCTCACTCTTCCTCACACATACACACAACCTCTCTCCACCTACCCCTTCGTCCCTCCCTCCCTAACTCTCTATATACCTAACTCTCCTACCCTACCTCTTTATCTCCACCCTTCCTTTTTCTCTCCCTCCCTCTATCCCTCCCACCATACCACTCCCTATCTCCCTCCTTCCCTCTTTCTCTCCCTCTATCCCTCCCACCCTAAGACTCCTTATCTCCGTCCTTCCCTGTTTCTCTCCCTCCATCTATCCCTCCCACCATACCACTTCCTATCTCCTCCTGTCCTTCCCTCTCTCCCTCCCTCTATTATGATCTAGTGATAACTAATTTTCAAATCTATCTCTCCCTCACTCACTCAATAAATAGTACCTTATGTTATTTCTACAATTGTGAAATTCTATATGGACTTGGATATTCTAACCTTTTCAATTTTAACTTATTAGACATCTCTTTTATCGCTAAAATATATTTACTACCCTTGTTTATGATGAATTCGTAGCTTCATCAGTTCATTATTCAATTTATTCAATTAATCATTTATAGTTTCATCAGTTCATTGTTCAATTTATTCAATTAATCATTTATAATGCAAATATGGACAATATTGGTTAAAAATATGTATTAACTAAAAATCCATATAGGCATAGATCATTATATGTTGATAAAAGTATAAAATATATACAAGAAATTCATATAACCTTATGAACAATCCATATGGACATATAATTGGGTAAGTGCAGAAAGATGGGTCCTAAAAAGGGGGCTTAAGTGGCCACTTTTTTTTGAAATCAGGAAGTACTGACCTTGGATGTGAAATTGAGGATAGTTACACTTAAAATTTTGAGATGGAACAAAAAAAAGGATCGAAGTGCTCCGAGTCTACTTCTAAACTACTAATTTATTTTGAAAATGGTTGAGATTGAGGGGTTCAAAAGAGGGATGTACACAAATTGGTGTTGTTTTTGTCAGAAAAACATAACATAGCAACTCTTGTACGACCCTCATACGGTGAAATTTTTTTTAGTGTTTTTAAAATCACAATGGTCAAAAGTTAGCTAACAGTATGTAGTTGATGCATGATTTTTATGATAATTTTTTAATGAATATCTTATTTTTTACTAATTTTCAAAGTAGACACTTCCTAAAAAATAGAATTTTGGTCGTGCTACCCCTTCAAATTTTGGAAACTAATTGATTTAAAAAAAAAAAAATTGTAGAATGTAGTCTAGTTTCTAAAAATGTAATTTATTTGAAATTTCGATGAATAGTTAATTTATAATGAAAAAAACACCGAACATTGCTTTTTGCCAAAAAAGAGACATACAAACAAAATAAATTATGGATGAAAAACTTAACATTGTCAGAAAGTGAAAAAAATTACATCGTTGGATAGCTAAGAGAGAAGCTAACATTACCCAGATGTTTGATTTGTTTGATATTGAACCACGTGCAATCCTGAAGGTGAGCATGAACCCGATTATGTGAAATATTGTAAAATTTGCAAAAAAATGTCTTTGGTCATTGGGAATGTCCTCCAAGCCTTTGGGTTGGTATTCCAAGGCAAATACCAATCCCAAGGCTTGGGGATTCCCAAAGAAAGATATAATGCGAGCGCATTATAATGCACTCACGTTATATCTCAGTTTTGACATGGTTTTTTTGCATTTGTGAGGAACATGTCTGACAAGACATAACACGAGCACGATTATGTCTTGCTTTATGTTAAATGCTACTCTATTGAATGGATTTTTATATATCTATATGTTTGTATTTACGTGTATGCTTGTATTTCATGTATGTATGTATGTATGCATTTATGTATGCATGTATGTATCAATGCATGCATATCGTATGTATGCCTATATATATGTAAGAGTGTATCTACACATGTACATGTATGCTTGTATGTATGTAGGATTGAATGTACATATGTATTATTCTTGTATGTATGTAAGTATGTATATATTTATGTATGTCTTTAGAGGGAGGGAGAATTTTAAGAGAGAGAGAGAGAGAGATCTAGAGTTGTCTAGGTAGGGTGGGAGAGAGAGAGAGAGAGGGTGGAAGTGAGAGTTTAAGAGAGAGGGTGGGAGGGAGGGACGGAGAGAGAGGGGTGGGAGAGAGAATTGAGAGAGAGGGAGAGAGAGGGGGGAGAGAGAGATGGAGAGAAAGGAGAGTTATGCAAGTAGGGTGAAAAAGGGAGAGATTGAGAGTGCAAGGGGGGGTGAAGGGAGAGACTTGAGAGTGTGAGGGGGTAGAGGGAGAGGGAGTGAGAGAGAGGAGTGAGACCTGAGAGAGGAGAGAAAGAGAGTGGGTGGAGTGAGAGGGACAGGATAGATAAAGAGAGGGGAAAGAGAGAGAGAGCTACCTAGGTAGGTTGCCAGAGGGAGATACCTGAGAGAGAGGGGGGGGGTTGGAGAGAGATACCTGAGAGGGAGGGAGATAGAGAGAGATAGATAGAGGGAGCGAGAGAGGGTGGTAGGGATTGATTGAACAAGAGGTACATAGAAAGAGGGAGAGGGTAGATAAAAACAATTAGAGAGGGTAGGAGGGAGGGAGGGAGAGGTGAGATGTATAGATAGAGAGAAAGTGATAGGGGTTGAGGGATTAGGATGGAGGACCTATAGGGTTAATGGTTTCTAGGGTATTAGAGTTTAAGGGTTGAGGATTGAGGGGTTAGGGTTGATGGTAGAGGGTATAGGGTAGAAGGTTTAAGGGTTTAGGGTTAAAGGGTTTAGTGTTGAGGGTAGAGGGTTTAGGATATAGGTTTGAGGGTATATGGTTGAAGGATTAGGTTGAGGGTCCAATGTAAAAGGTAGAGGGTATAGGGGTTGAGGGTTTAGGGTTTAAGAATTAAGGGTTGGGGGTTGAGAATCGAGGGTTGAGGGTTTAATTTATAGGGTAGAGGGTAAAGGGTAGAGGATTTAAGGGTTTAGGGTTTAAGGGTTGAGGGTTGATGGTTGAGGGTTTAAGGTTGAGGGTAGAGGATTGAGGGTGCAGGGTATAGGGTTGAGGGATTACGGTTGGGGGTCCAATGTATAGGATAGAGGGCATAGGGGTCGATGGATTAGGGATTAATAGTTGAGGGTTGAGGTTAGAGGGTTGAGGGTTTAAGGGTTGAGGGATTAAATGTTGAGGGTTTAGGGATTAGGGTAGATAATTTTCTTGGATTTAAGGGTTTAAGGGTTGAGGGCCGAGGGTTCAGGGTAGAGGGTATTAGGTTGAGGGTTGAGGGTAGAGGGTAGAGGGTGGAGGGTAGAGATTTTAAGGGTTTAGGGTTTAAGGGTTGAGGGTTGAGGGTTTATGGTTTAGGGTTGAGTGCTTAAGGATTGAGGGTTTAGGGTTTAGGGATTAGGGATTAGGATAGAGAGGTATGGATGGATGGATAGAGATATGGAGGGAGAAGTGAGATAGAGAGAAGGAGAGAAGAGGAGGGAGGGACATAGATATATGAGGCTTGAGGATCTAATGTATAGGGTAGAGGGTTGAGAATAGAGGGTATAGGGTTGATGACCTATAGGGTTGAGGGTATAGGGTTGATGGATTGGGGTTGAGGGTACATATGGTTGAAGGATTGGGATTGGGAGTCCAATGTATAGGGTAGAGGGTATCAAGGTTGAGGGTTTAGGGTTTGAGGGTTGAGGATGAGGGATTAAGGGTTGAGGGTGTAGAATTGAGGGTTGAGGGTTTAGTGTATAGGGTATAGGGTTTAAGGGTTGAGGGTAGAGGATTGAGGGTATAGGGTTGAGGATTAGGGTTGAGGGTCCAATTTATAGGGTAGAGGGTATAGGGATTGACGAATTAGGGTTTAAGGGTTGAGGGCTTAAGGGTCAAGAGTGTTGAGGGATTAGGGTAGAGAGTTTACTAAGTGGGTTTAAGGGTTTAAGGGTTGAGGGATTAGGGTTGAGGGTAGAGGGTTTAATGGTTTAGGGTTTAAGGGTTGAGGATTTAGGGTTGAGTGTTTAGGGGTTTATAGGGTAGAGGGTGGAGGGTTTAAGGGTTGATGGTAGAGGATTGAGAGTATAGAGTTGGGGGATTAGGGTTGAGGGTCCAATGTATAGGGTAGAGGGTATAGGGGTTGAGGGATTAGGGTTTAAGGGTTGAGGGATTAAGGGTCAAGAGGGTTGAGGGATTAGGGTTGAGGGTAGAGGCTAGAGGCTAGAGGCTATTGGGTTGAGGGTAGATGACATATGGTTTAAGGGTTTAGGGTTTAAGGGTTGAGGGTTGAGGGTACATGACAAATGGTTTAAGGGTTTAGGTTTTAAGGGTTGAGGGTTGAGGGTTT
>CM021103.1:566963463-567096983 GCA_007115665.2 Sequoiadendron giganteum | reverse complement strand
AGAGGGTAGAGGGGAGAGATAGAATTAGGGTTTAAGGGTTGAGGGTAGAGGATAGAGGGTATAAGGGTTAAGGGTAGAGGGTAGAGAGGAGAGAGAAAGGAGTGAGTTAGAGAGAGAGAGTTAAGAGAGGGATAGGGGGTAGGAGGGAGTGGGAGAGAGATAGAGGGTAGATGATAGAGGGTATAAGGGTTAAGGGTAGAGGGTAGAGGGGAGAGAGATATAATTGGGGTATAGGGGTTGAGGGTATAAGGGTAGAGGGTAGAGGGGAGAGAGATAGAAATAGGGTATAAGGGTTAAGGGTATAGGGGTTGAGGGTATAAGGGTTAAGGGTAGAGGTTAGAGGGGAGAGAGATAGAATTAGGGTATAGGGGTTGGGGGTAGAGGATAGAGGGTATAAGGGTTAAGAGAGTAGAGGGTAGAAGGGGGAGAAAGAAAAGGAGTGAGTGAGTGAGAGAGAGAGAGTTGAGAGAGGGATAGGGGGTAGGATAGAGAGACTTGAGAGAGAGAGAGATAGAGTGGGAGAGAGATAGAGGGTAGAGCATAGAAGGTATAAGGGTTAAGGGTAGAGGGGAGAGGGGAGAGAGATAGAAGGAGTCAGTGAGAGAGAGTTGAGAGAGGGATAGGGGGTAGCAGGGAGAGACTTGAGAGAGAGAGGGAGGGAGTGGGAGAGAGATAGAGGCTAGAGGATAGAGAGGAGAGAGAAAGAATTAGGGTATCAGGGTTGAGGGTATAAGGGTTAAGGGTAGAGGGTAGAGGGGAGAGAGATAGAATTAGGGTTTAAGGCTTGAGGGTAGAGGATAAAAAATTTAAGGGTTAAGGGTAGAAGGTAGAGGGGAGAGAGACAAAAGGACTGAGTGAGTGAGAGAAAGAGAGTTAAGAGAGGGATAGGGGGTAGGATGGAGAGACTTTAGAGAGAGAGGGAGGGAGTGGGAGAGAGATAAAGGGTAGAGGATAGAGGGTATAAGGGTTAAGGGTAGAGGGGAGATAGATAGAATTAGGGTATAGGAGTTGAGGGTATAAGGGTTAAGGGTAGAGGGTAGAGGGGAGAGAGATAGAATTAGGGTTTAAGGGTTGAGGGTAGAGGATAGAGGGTATAAGGGTTAAGGGTAGAGGGTAGATAGGAGAGAGAAAGGAGTGAGTTAGAGAGAGCAAATTAAGAGAGGGATAGGGGGTAGGAGGGAGAGACTTAAGAGAGAGAGCGAGGGAGGGAGTGGGAGAGAGATAGAGGGTAGAGGATATAGGGTATAAGGGTTAAGGGTAGATGGTAGAGGGGAGAGATATAGAATTAGGGTATAGGAGTTGAGGGTATAAGGGTTATGGGTAGAGGGTAGAGGGGAGAGAGAGATAGAATTAGGGTTTAAGGGTTGAGGGTAGAGGATAGAGGGTAAAAGGGTTAAGGGTAGAGGATAGATAGGAGAGAGAAAGAAGGAGTGATTTAGAGAGAGAGAGTTAAGAGAGGGATAGGGGGTAGGAGGGAGAGACTTGAGAGAGAGAGCGAGGGAGGGAGTGGCAGAGAGATAGAGGGTAGAGAATAGAGGGTATAAGGGTTAAGGGTAGAGGGTGGAGGGGAGAGAGATATAATTAGGGTATAGGGGTTGACGGTATAAGGGTTAAGGGTAGAGGGTAGAGGGGAGAGAGATATAATTAGGGTATAGGGGTTGAGGGTATAGGGGTTGAGGGTATAAGGGTTAAGGGTAGAGTGTTGAGGGGAGAGAGATAGAATTAGGGTATAGGGGTTGGGGGTAGAGGATAGAGGGTATAAGGGTTAAGGGTAGAGGGGAGAGGGGAGAGAGATAGAAGAAGTGAGTGAGTGAGAGAGGGATAGGGGGTAGGATGGAGAGACTTGAGAGAGAGAGAGAGGGAGTTGTAGACACACAAAAATGACCAAGGCCCACAAGCAATATTTTATCACCTTTTGCCCTAGCATAATTATGAAATTTTAATTATGTTTCTAACCCACCTTCAACTATTAATTAAATAATTCATAATCTTTCATTCATCCTGATTATTAAATAAATAAATCTTATTTATTTAATGGGTCACTAATTGTCAAAGTCTTCTAATAATTAAATAAAGTCATCAATTTATTTAATTAATCCTTATCATTAATGTCCTCCTAATTATTAAATAAATATATTGATTTAATATATCACTAATTCCTAAATCCTCTTAATTAAATAGATTTGCTAATTTATTTAATTAATTAACTACTTCTTCTAAATTAAATAATTATTTTAATTATTTAATTATGGCATGTGACACTTTTATATTTTTAAATGAAACAAATCATTTAAAAATATCTCACATACTTAACTGATTCTTCATTTAGTAATTAATTTCAAAAATCAATTACTTATTATCTCACAAAATCCATATTTTGAATTAATTTAATTCAAAATAGAATTATTCTTCTACAAATCAAGTAAATTCTAAAATTATTGATTTTCTAAAATTGCATCCTCTTGTCTTCTGATTTTTACTAATTTCATCTCAACTGTCACATTCAGTCTTGATTTAATTCATTTAATTAAATCTTATTCACACATGTGGGCATTTTTCCCTAAACCTAATTAAGAGTTGCTTTATTGAATCTTGACCTTTCATTCTAGGGCATTCCTTAAAGCTCTCATCTCGACCGTCCATTCAAGATTGCATTTTCTATAAAATGACAATCTTGATCTCATTTTCGGGATCGATCACTTAATTTATTATTTTATTTTTTATTATCTCAGTTTGGCATTTTCATATCACACATAGGCTTATATTATTACTTGCATTAATAGAATTAATTTTCTAGTTTTGCATATAGATTCATTTTATTAAATCCTTCAAAGGCATTTGCTTAAGGGCTAGGCATATATTAGTTTGCTCACATAAATATGAGGGCATCCATTTATTATAATAGCAAGCTTGAGGAGGTACAATGGAAGTAGTCATGGAGGAGAGAAATGGGTGAGATTGTTCTAGTCTCATTCCTTTTCTCATGATTTCTCCTTTGCATTCCATTGAATGATTATTTGTATTGCATGCATGTTCTAACCTAGATCTGTCTTGGAGGATTTAATATTTTAGATCATTACATTGGTGAACCCGACATTCTAACACACATCTTGCAGGTTTTTGTATGGCTTCAGAATTTATTTATTTTTTGCAGGTACAGGTGCATGGAAAGCCGCTACCGCAGCCTAACGCGATGCAACTACCCTGTCGAGCCACATCTATGCATGCAAATGACGCATTCACCACCGTGCCACGCATTTGATAGAATCAAAACCGCAAACGACATCCTGCACTGCAACTGGCAAGCTGCAACTTCCTGCTAAGCCGCATCTGCCGAGCCACAAATGACTGGTAAAACTTCAAAATAAAAATAAAAATTAGATTTGTAATCTGGATCCGACGCATCCGCAACGAGAAATTGATTAGTTTTATTTTATTTTATTTTTCCTAGATTAAAAAGAACCAACCCTAGGATAGACACATAAATTTCAATTTACCAATCCTAGGATAGGCAATCTAAATGGAATTTATCAATCTAGGGTAGTCACCACACTTTTCTTTTTTGTTGGTTAACAATGAACACCATGTTTTTGTGAAGCAACATCTTCACCTAGCATAGAAAATTTTATTTGGGGTTTAAAATTGAACAATTTGCTTTTTGTGTTTGATTGGATAATAGGCATATGCTCTCCCCTTTACTGGGTGATCAAAAAGCTAGACCTATCCATTTTTCATACTTATGCATTCAATTTTTTCTTACAACCCTTAGAAGGCCTACTCTTGTGGGAAAAAGTACTCACCCAAGAGGAACGACCTAAGTGGGAACACCTAAAGCTAAGGTTTCCAACCCACTATAATCAAAAGCAAGTTGTTGATGAAAATCCAACTTGACAGTAGTAGATAGGATAACCATCCCCAAAGCCTTTGTTCTAAAGTTTGGGAGGTCTCTCGAGGGAGTATATCCATTGTCACACTGAACGGAAATACTTATTAAGAACCATAGTGTAGTAGCCAGCCGTGTCAATAACCAAACATCGTTTCAATCACAGTGCAAGGGGAGGGAAGAATCTCCCCCCAAGACACTCACCATATAATCACCATAGACTGTTTGCTCAGGGGTTTCGGTATCCACTTCCATCACCTTGAGTATGCACCTGGAAAAGACAAAAACACGGGCGCCCTCTAGGGGGTGACAAGGTTGTGTGAGTCGACGTGATTTTAAGATGTGGGCTGTGATTACGAGGATGACCCATTTGACTATTAAGAGTGAGTCTGTTTGAACATGCACTTCATATTTTGATTTATGTGTTGGCCAACGGTTTCTAATAGTCTTCAACAAATTAAAAATCATAAATCAGAACTAGAAAAAACTTGTCAAAAACTGCAAACTGTGTTTGATTTTTTCCATAAAATTGTATAATGTGATGCAAGTGCTCTGTTAAACTGCAATCACTATCTTTTGAGCCGCAATCGCTCTGCTGGATCGCATTTGCAAACTCCTGAGCTGCCATCACTCTGTTGAGTCACATTTGCTACATCCTGAGTCGCAGTCGCACTGTCAAACTTCACTCGCCTCGACAACGCCGCAATCGGTTGTCACTCAATGTATTTGGCTGACAGAACGCCACAATTGCCATTTCGAGCTGCAATTGCTTATTATTGAGCCGCATTTGGTCTATCAAACCACAATTTTCCATCACTGAGTTGCATTTTCCAGTATCAAACTGCATTTGCTTAAAGTGAGTCGCATTTTCCAGTTCTGAAACCGCAATCGACTACATGCAATGCATTTGCCTGCTTCAACGCCACATTTGCAACTTGAACCAAAATTGCTTGCTTTTGAACTGCACTTGCTCTCCCAAACTGCAAGACCTGTCAAACTGCATTTGAAATCTCAAACGTTGCATTTTCCAATTTGCAAAACAAGTCAAAATCCTACAACACATCTATTTTAGTGAAACGCATTTTCCTAGTCAAACGACGTATTTAACATTGCACCGCATATGAGACCTAAAATGACGCATTTTCCTGTCATTTTACTGGCATTTTTTCTAGCAACTTCTGTTTGAAACTAGCAAAGCACTTGTCCAAGTCATACATCTTTGCATTTAAGTTTTCATCTAGCTTGCAATCTGTCATTCTCATCTTCATAGGGAAAGTCTAAAGTCCTCAAAAATTTTGCACACCTTTGGAATAGGCAAACTTTCCTTCCTTTGTCAAACCATTGTCTCAAAAATACATTGTCATTGGACCAGGTCAAAGCAAATCAATCCTAGGTCATTGTCCTGTGGTGAGCTACTTCCAACTCATAAGTCTAGTGTGGAAATCTCACCTTGTCACTTTATCATCTTGTCCCTCAAATCAGTCCTTTGATAATCCAAATCGAGACATTGGCCAGACTTTGAGTGGTTAGAAAACCTTTCCTAAAAATCGTTCGACATAAGGCATCCCCTTTTATCACTTTGCATTGTCACTTTGCATAGTCTTGGTCTCATTCCATCCACCATCATGTCTTCAAGTCACTATGACATGCTTGCTAGTCAAATTGAATGCCAACTCAATAGTAAGGGTCAAGCACAACTTGCTAGGGACTTCAAAACGCTATACCTCCAATGCAAGTCCAAATACATCTCAACCTCTAGTCCTCCATCCATCTATCCCTCTTACCAACAATCCATGAGTCCTATTCCTCTATCCATCTACTATCAAGGGTCCCTTAACACCATCCATGGCACTAAGTCACAACAAACTTCCAATAGTCATACCCACCCTAACTTTGACAAAGGAAATCATCCACCCATCAATCCAGTCCAAGCCTTCAAGTCATAGTCTAATCATCCATCCACGTCATATCCTAGTCTTCCATTCATGTCATTTCCTAGTCCTTCATCATATCCTAGTCCTCCATTCATGTCATATACTGGTCCTCCACCCACGTCATATCCTAGTCCTCCATCCACATCATATCCTTGTCAAGCAGTCATGTCCTATCCTAGTCCATCATCCCTCAACCAAGTCCAAACCTCCATGTCATATCCTAGTCCATCATGCACTAATCCATTCCAAGACAATCCATCTTGTCATGAAAACATATCTAGTCATGGTCTCCAAAGTCCAATCTCCTTGCATACACTTGAGGATACATGTCAAGAGGCAAGTCCAAAGCATAACATTATAACATCACCGTCATGTCAAGATCAAAGTAGTCCATTCCATGACTCCATCTTTAATTCCATTCAAGAAGTCCTCCTGGAAAATCATGGAACACCAAATACACCTATCCTCACTCAAGAGTCCATCCAAAACCATGTCATTCAAGGTGACCCTATCCTTGATCAAGATCCTATTTCCAATCATGACATTCAAAATGCACCCATCTTTGATCAAGACACTATCTTTGATCAAGAAGTCCAAAATGATCCACTCCTTGACCTCTATGCCAGTCACGATCAAACACTTGAACATGACTCCATCCAACATTCAAGTATTGACACTCCAAAAAGTAAGACACTTGCCTCCATGAGACACATATATGATCTACCGCTAGAACAAGAGTCTTCTAGCATGGACATATTTTTAAATGATCAAGCTATAGCTGAATTCAGTGGGCTCTATGATAATGACCATGAGGACGGTTTTGACATAGACTTGGAAGCACCAACAGAATCATCAGAATCTGACAGGCCAGCTAATCAGACTGAAGATATTAATGAAAAACCTGACCAACATGTCAGTAACGCTACAACATCCTATCAATTAGGATCATCTAAGTTTTTTAGAGCAGGCTTTCTTACAGAGGAGAAGATTTCAAGCATTAATCTCCCCAATAAGGATGGGTTAGCATCTTGCTTCCAAAATGACAAGTATCCCATCGCCAACAAAATCTGTCAGAACATGCATTATCAAGGCAAAGGACTAGGCCTACATGAACAAGGAATTTTGGAACCTATACAAGTTCAAGTACATTACAGACATCAAGTTCTTGGCTATCCATCAGTCAGAAAATCAAACGATGTTAGTGGTTCCTCTTCGATACTAGGGGCAGCTTTATCTAATACAAATGTCAAAATGGGTATCATGAGTAGTCCTTGTCATAAGATTGTTGCTAATACCCCATCCCTCCACACCCCAAACCATCATTCCATCATGAATAAACCTTCCATTTGGAACCAACCAAAGTCTTACAAATACAAAATCCAAAATCAAATGTCAAAGGCCATCAAATCAGAAAAAAATACAAGTGGACAAATGAAGTTAAAATGGATCCCAAAACAAAATGGATCAAGTCAAGAAAAGAATGAATTAGGCAAAGAAAATATGCCAAATTCAAAATTCAATCAAAATGTGGAGCCACAGAACAAGAGGAATCCCACATACAATACATGTCCACCTCCGCCAAAATGGCCATCAAGAAGGACATATGAAAATGTTGGTTCCAAACAACATCCTAACCCAACACCCAAAGTTTGGAAAATAAAAACCAATACATCCAAACATCCCACCAACCTGTCCATGTCCACCATCATCCGTCATAATCCTACTTCCTCTTTAAAGTCCAAACATCCCATGTCAAAAATCTGTCGCATCTTGGCAACAACTCTCTATCATAAGGACTCTCATGGCACTCTATCGCGATGTGCGTATCCGGATAAGGCCAAATCTAGTATCAACAAAGATCACAATGACATCAATCAGGTGTATGCAAGCGCTATCATCCTGACAAGGAAACTACTTTAGAAAGGTCATTATTGGCATGTCATGGCACTAGTCTCCACATTGGCATCGTCAAAGGCTTCAGCACAATTAGTGGTCATATAAAGCATCAAGGCTATCCGACAAAAATGCAAAAAAAAAGTAATTGAAAAATTGGAAAAATCGTCCCTTGATGAAAACCTGGCAAACAAGCATCATGGTGACACCAAAAAAATCAAAAAATCCAGAAAACAGTAAAAAACTAAATAAAAGAATTTGTCCAATGGTGAAAACCTGGCAAACAGGCACTTTGGATAAGTACCATGATGAAAACCTGGCAAACATGCATCATGTGTAGAATAAATCATCTATGTGGACCATTGCACTTGGGGGCAAGTCATCTCATCTCCCATACCCTTCACATGACATTTATTATGACATTTTCATCCATCCATCCAAGCCCTATCATTTCGTCCATTGTCCCACCTATTTTGATCTTGACAAAAACTAAGGCACAAACACAAATCATGCTTTGGAAAACTTTTGACATGTCTATCTTTTGGTCATTCCTTATTCATTGAATATCATGTCATTAACTTCATAGCCTCCTTTTCACTATGTGACATCATCCTTGGAGATCATACTTTATCTCTTTGACATAAGCCAGCCATGTCTCCTATCTTTTACCAAGGCCTTCCATCATCCTTTTATACCTATCAACCTATCTTGGTTTCTCTTGTCAATAGTCCTGCAATCCTCCATCATCCCATTTTAGTCCTCACCATGTCATTTTAGATGCAACAATATGGCACCCTATCACATTATCCAAAACATTCCTTGGCTTTGTCCCTAGACCTGCTGCAGACTTTTGTCATAACATTTTCATCTTCACGTTGTTTCGTGATTTGTCTTTCCCACATCAAACAACATTGTCATCTTCACGTTGTTTTGGGATGTGTCCTTCCCACGTCAAACAACGTTGTCATCATCATTGTCACCTGTCAATCGGTATTCAGCTTGGCTAGCAACAAAATCATGGTTGTCCTTGGATTCATGTGCATCGGCATCATTCACATGCATTTGTCACAATTTTCTGCAAAACATCAAAAAAGTCAAAAACAATTAGAAAAAGTCTCGAAAAATTCCTACAAATTGAAAAATGTCTTGAGAAAACACAAAAACATTCAAAAAAGTGTCAAAATCCCAAAAACACAGTCAAAGTCAATCTTTGTCTAGTCAGTCCAATCAGTCTCGTCATTCAATCTTTTGTTCATGTCCGAACTACATTGTCTCTGCGCATTTGCTACGTAGGAAAGATTCATCTTTGAATCCCTGAGACATTAGGTCAGTCCTTTTAGGTTTGTCAAAATAAAATCATAAGTCAAACATGGTCGCGTCAGTCAAATAAGTCAGACAAAGTCAAAATATTAACACAAGACAGTCATTCAAAACGTCAATGTCAAAATTGGTCAAAATCAGACAACATAGTCCAATCAATCATCCAGTCAAAATCAATCAACTTGCCAAAATATTGGTCAAAATGCCAGCCTCTTGTCACTTTTTGGTCCTCTTCAAGATGTGTCCTTCTTGGATTTGGATCTCATCAAAGTGTCATTTGCCTTTTCAGGATGTGTCCTTCCTGACCTTAGGCACCGTCAAACCATCAAAACTATCAAGCTTTCAAACAATTAATCTTTGGCAAACAAACATTGGCAATGCAATTAAATGGCTATTATTTTTTGGCTATTTTGTCTTATCTTTTATTGACTTGTCTTTTGGTCATGTTACTAGCTACCTCAAGGATGTCCCGTGGAGGATTTAGAGGTGCGATGACATCTCATGACCTATTTTGTTTTCTTTGACTGCTGTCTGTGGATTGTCTTGACAAAAAGACTGGGGCAAACGGGCCTCTAGTATGAGTGAGGACATTCCCTGTCTGCGATTGTCTGTCTTGCGAGTGGATGACCTTGCACACCTTGGTCTATGTCATACCATAGTGTTTGTTGTCCATTTCTATCATTTTTACCACCCAATGATGATTCGAGCAACACCTATTAGTACCTTGGCAAATATTGAAGGATTCTAACATGCATTTCATTTTTGGTAGTAACTTCCATTTCTGTCTATCCTAACATTCATTTTTTCTCTCTACCATTTCTTTGTCTTGTCATATTCTAGTCTTCTCATCAATTTTGAGAGCACACCCGTGTTCTTGGAACCCAACTGTCCTCTTGAGGGGGCATACCGCTACCTCCTCGTCATTCTTCCTCATACTATTCTGCACTGGGGCATATTCTTGACTTGTTTTCTTTGCCATAATGCGATAAGTTGCATTATGACAAAGAGGGGCAAATGTAGACACATAAAAATGACCAAGGCCCACAAGCAATATTTTATCACCTTTTGCCCTAGCATAATTATGACATTTTAATTATGTTTCTAACCCACCTTCAACTATTAATTAAATAATTCATAATATTTCATTCATCCTGATTATTAAATAAATAAATCTTATTTATTTAATGGGTCACTAATTGTCAAAGTCTTCTAATAATTAAATAAAGTCATCAATTTATTTAATTAATCCTTATCATTAATGTCCTCCTAATTATTAAATAAATATATTGATTTAATATATCACTAATTCCTAAATCCTCTTAATTAAATAGATTTGCTAATTTATTTAATTAATTAACTACTTCTTCTAAATTAAATAATTATTTTAATTATTTAATTATGGCATGTGACACTTTTATATTTTTAAATGAAACAAATCATTTAAAAATATCTCACATACTTAACTGATTCTTCATTTAGTAATTAATTTCAAAAATCAATTACTTATTATCTCACAAAATCCATATTTTGAATTAATTTAATTCAAAATAGAATTATTCTTCTACAAATCAAGTAATTTCTAAAATTATTGATTTTCTAAAATCGCATCCTCTTGTCTTCTGATTTTTACTAATTTCATCTCAACTGTCACATTCAGTAATGATTTAATTCATTTAATTAAATCTTATTCACACATGTGGGAATTTTGCCCTAAACCTAATTGAGAGTTGCTTTATTGAATCTTGACCTTTGATTCTAGGGCATTCCTTAAAGCTCTCATCTTGATCGTCCATTCAAGATTGCATTTTCTATAAAATGACAATCTTGATCTCATTTTTGGGATCGATCACTTAATTTATTATTTTATTTTTTATTATCTTAGTTTGGCATTCTCATATCACACATAGGCTTATATTATTACTTGCATTAATAGAATTAATTTTCTAGTTTTGCATATAGATTCATTTTATTAAATCCTTCAAAGGCATTTACTTAAGGGCTAGGCATATATTAATTTGCTCACATAAATATGAGGGCATCCATTTATAATAACAACAAGCTTGAGGAGGTACAATGGAAGTAGTCATGGAGGAGAGAAATGGGTGAGACTGTTCTAATCTCATTCCTTTTCTCATGATTTCTCCTTTGCATTCCATTGAATGATTATTTGTATTGCATGCATGTTCTAACCTAGATCTGTCTTGGAGGATTTAATATTTTAGATCATTACAGGAGTGGGAGAGAGATAGAGGGTATAAGGGTTAAGGGTAGAGGGGAGATGTGAGAGAGATAGAAGGAGTTAGTGAGTGAGAAAGAGAGTTGAGAGAGGGATAGGGGGTAGCAAGGAGATGCTTGAGAGAGAGAGGGAGGGAGTGGGAGAGAGATAGAGGGTAGAGGATAGAGGGTATAAGGGTTAAGGGTAGAGGATAGAGAGGAGAGAGATATAAATAGGGTATCGGGGTTGAGGGTATAAGGGTTAAGGGGAGAGGGGAGAGGGGAGAGAGATAGAATTAGGCTTTAAGGATTGAGGGTAGAGGATAGAAGATATAAGGTTAAGGGTAGAGGGTAGAGGGGAGAGAGACAAAAGGAGTGAGTGAGTGAGAGAAAGAGAGTTGAGAGAGTGATAGGGGGTAGCAGGGAGAGACTTTAGAGAGAGAGAGAGGGAGGGAGTGGGAGAGAGATAAATGGTAGAGGATAGAGGGTATAAGGGTTAAGGGTAGAGGGGAGAGGGGAGAGAGACAAAAGGAATGAGTGAGTGAGAGAGAGAGTTGAGAGAGGGATAGGGGGTAGGAGGGATATACTTGAGAGAGAGAGAGTGAGGGAGTGGGAGAGAGATAGACGGTAGAGGATAGAGGGTATAAGGGTTAAGGGTAGAGGGTAGAGGGTAGAGAGATATAATTATGGTATAGGGGTTGAGGGTATAAGGGTTAATGGTAGAGGGTAGAGGGGAGAGAGATAGATTTAAGGTATAAGGGTTGAGGGTATAGGATATAGGGTATAAGGGTTAAGGGTAGATGGTAGAGGGGAGAGACATAGAATTAGGGTATAGAGGTTGAGGGTATAAGGGTTAAGAGTAGAGGGGAGAGGGGAGAGAGATATAATTAGGGTTTAAGGGTTGAGGGTAGGGATAGAGGGTATAAGGGTTAAGGGTAGAGGGTAGAGGGAGAGAGACAAAAGGAGTGAGTGAATGAGAGATATTTGAGAAATGGAGAGGGAGTAGGAGGGAGAGACTTGAGAGAGAGAGAGAGAGAGACAAAGGGAGTGGGAGAGAGATAGAGGCTAGAGGATAGAGGGGAGAGAGATATAATTAGGGTATAAAGGGTATAGATAAAGAGAGAGAAAAGAAATCTATAAAAAAACCAACTTTCTCATAATGCGAACATGTTTTGAAGAAGTAGAGATGTGACCATTTTTAGCAAGAAATAATGCGCTCACATTATAACACAAGCATGTTTTGGCTTGCTCTAAAGATGATAAAAAAATTCAATATACCTGTGTTCTGAAGACCCACATTCTACATATTCTCGTAATTCTATACGTGCTCCGACAAAAAGTAGCTTTTTGATGATGTTGTGAAGTGTGCATGCATGTTTTTCACATTCCACCACCTTTTTCATGATCTTTCCACCACCTTTGCATGAACTAGCATACTTTACACATTGAAAGGCATATAATATCAATTTAAGTCTGAATTCCATTCAAAAGTGATATACAATTGAAGTTTGGAGGGGAACAAGCTTTTGAAAACTTCAAATTTTTGAGGAGTTTGAAGAAAGAAGAAGCAAAAGCTACATAATTGGGTAGAACTCTTGCATTTCAAACTCTGGTTTTTTAGGTATGTGAAGTCTTTACACATTTTATTTCATTCTATTATGGCTTGGTTTCATTTTTGTTATTTTTCATATTCCATGTTGATCATTGTTTGTTTGTCATTATAACCTTAGGTTGTCAATGCAAATTTTAAATTACACAATTCTATACACTTGCCAATTGCATTTTTAAACCACATCTCTTTGAGGCATTTTTTTATTTAACAATTGACTTACCTTGTGTATGCTTCCACATTTTGTATACACATATATATGACATAAGTTTTAAGGAAGTAAAAAAAACATCATTTCTCAATCCTTTATTATGAATGTGCATAGCACTCTCCAAAGCTTTCTCATGTAGAGAATCTACACAATTCCACAAAATTCAAGGGTACTTCTGACCCTAATCCCAAACTGAGAAGATCAACAAAACTTTCAACTAAGATTCACTTAAAATTTCAACCAAAATCCACAACTTTGTAACTTGTTTCACTTTGCTAAAAGGCACCAAATTACCAAATCAGGTTAGCAACTCACCACAGACCATAAAAACACCTTGAACATCATTATCTTGACTGGTTCAAAACAAAAACACCATTGAAAAACTCTGAATCACTCAACTCATCAAATATTCTCACCAAGGAACCAATTTTCACCTTGTTTCCACATTGCTATAAAGCACTAAAACAACAAATCTTGACTCCAAACCTTTACTAGGCCCAAATTCTTCTTAACAATCATCATCTTAATAGGAACAAAGCAACATCACCTTTTCATAACACAATATCATCAATTTCACAACTTATTGCTCTCATGCCATCCATTTCTTGTAGTAGATCATACACACTAAACCGGATATATTTATTTAGCCACATTGAATATTTAGAAATTAAACACATCTTTAGGAACCCATTTCAGCCCATTATAACATATCAAAAGCTTTGATAAGGTTTTTTTGAAAAATTTACAAGAATAATTGATTGTCCCACGGAATAGGGCCCTAATTAGGCCTAAAATACAAAGCAACTACCTTCAATTAGACTCCAAAACCATGAATAACTATAAATAGTATTTCATCATGTTCTAAAACATCAGAATGTACCATATTTTGATCCCTTTAGTCCCTTCAAAGGTCACAAATCACAAACCCTCACTTTATGCCAACTTAGACTAAATGCAATAGGGGTTTATTAGAAGTATGATTTCCAAAACTCATACCAACTTTCCAAGGCCTCAATTTTTTTGTTATATGTCTACACATGGTAACCAAACCACCTCCAAGCCTTTACCACTGCCATTTCACCAAATCCTAACCTGTAGACACCATTTCTTGCATGGAAATCTTAGAAATTTACTTGGAGCAGCAACATATCTTTTGAGTTTCACCTTCCTCTATTCTACCAACACACACACACAATATAGAACACTCAAAAATGATTACAAAAGATTTTAAAAAACTTTACAACTTCATGACACTTCAACTTCCTGATTTTTGCAATTTTGCAATTTTGCATTGTTGACAACTATTACAAGATTTTGCACTTTTGAATACTTTGACCATAAATCCATCTAGTGACGTAATCAATTGATTCAAATACATCAAAATGACCTTTTTACATGATTTACATGAGTGGAGATATCAAATTTTATAAAATTGCCTTATAGAGGCATAAAATGCACAAGGTGCTCCTGCACCACTTTCATTGAGGTATTTTGTCAAACAGTTATACCAAGCAGCTTATTGTCTTGTCTATGCTACCAAATTTTCCATGCATGTCTCTAAAAATTGGAATATACTCCTGCCACATTGATAGATCTTTGAAACTATTTTAGTTTTCATCTTTATTTCTAAATTTACCTCATCACTAAATCTACCTCATCACTTAGGTTATGAAATATTTTAAATGTTTCCTTGATTAGTCTACCTACAAGGGATTCTAACCCTTCTCTCCACTATTTCAAGACTTTATTCAAGGCTAAGTTAGCAACATGGGGAAAGGTGCAGCCTATCTTGCAAACATGGCTCAAAATGGAAGAATGGACAAAGCATTTGAATTGTTTGATAATAATGTTTTCATATAAATGCATGCAAAATATGGTAGCTTTGAAAATCTAGTGATCTTGGCAAGATAGTCAGCTCACTCACTAGCTTTCCAATGTGGTAGGGTTGAGAAGGTAGGGGCAACATATGCCTCATAGAAATGGGGTCTCACGATGATGTATATCACCATGAGACCCCATTTCTATGAGGCATACGCTTCCACTACTTCTCAATTGGTGAAATACATGGTCCAAAATATTCATTCAATCACAATTTAAGTCTTTAGAGATAACTTTGGAACCTTTAAAAACTTATCTCAACAATTCTTCACAAATTCACCCAATTTCACTTATAGATCTACTGACCTAGTTTCTTGACAAAATCTACCCTAACCTGTACTCACTGAACTCACTAACCAAATAGCTTTTAATATATCCTTTAAGGAATACACAAACATATCTCAACAGTTCATATAACTCTTTTGGAAGAAATCTCTCAAATTCGTGCTTCTACGATGTCCCAACTAGGTGAAATAGGACAATTTAACAAAGAATCACCTCTCTAAAAAAATTACGAACCAAAAATTCCTATGGAAAGTCATTAAACAACCTCTAAAACCATCAAATCTACAACCTTTAGCCAAGGAACCGCTCATAGAGTGCACTTTTCACAAAACCTTTATTTTTAGCAAAATTAGGGAAGGTTTATTGAAAGTCCTATTCCCATGCTCTATATCAGCTTACCAAAGCATAAAAAATACTCCAAATTACCTGCACAAGCTTAAACAACCTTAAAAAAATTCTGCCCCAAGTGTTTACTACATTTTCCTTCTCATAACCACCAATTTTCACTCAAATGCATAATATTGTCAACTAGGGCATCCTGCCGAAACACTCAACTTTGCCTCCCCTACTCTTCCAAACCTTCAAAAACCTTGTAAAAGGTCTAAACACACTTTTTGAACTAATATCCAACCTTATTGAGTGCATTTAAAATGAATTTCAGCTTGGATCCATTACTTTCATAGGAAAAACTCAAAAAATTCAGTGGGGGTAGCAATCAAAACCTCACCAAATCTTATTCCCTACTCAAAATCCTACATATACATCTAATACATTTTTAGACACCCTTTATTTCCTTATAGAACATATCACAAAAAATAATACAACTCTTTAGGAACAAAACCCTCAAATAGGTGCTTCTACGTTGTCCTCGACCTTCAATTAGGTCACTTTTACAAAGGAACACCCCTTTAAAATTACTGTTCACCCAAAATTCTTTTGGAAAGTCATGTGCTAGGTTGTAAAACCTCAAGATCCACCATTTTTAAGCAGAGGAAGACCCGCTAACTCACCCAACCATGAAACCCTCAATTTGGCTTGTTTTAGGGAGGGTTTACTAGAAATATGCCTTCCCAAACTATTTTCAATCTAACAACATTTCAAACACTTTGGAAATTATCTGCACAAACTTAATTAACCTCCAAAAGTTGTTGTCCCCAATATTTTCACCTATTACCACCCTCTAACCACTAGATTTGATAAAAAAAAAAAGGAATGCCATCTAGGGCATCACACAAAACCACTTTCAAGGCCTTCCCTACTCGTAAATCTCATTCAAACATCTATTCCTATCATTTTGGAATCATTCCACTAAGTCACAGTATTTAAAATAGGTGCAGTGAGTCAATTTCTCATTTTAAGCAACCACAACCCTTCAAAACAATGTTTCAAACCTTATTCATGACAAAAAAGACATAAAACACCTAACGACCTATCACAAAACCAAAATTGCAACTTAGCTAGGTGCCCCTGCACCACATGGCTTCTCCATGCTTCCATTTTAAGCCTATCTTGCAATCATGGCATGCCACATTACCACATTTCTTTAAGGGATTCCATCGAAAAAATTCATGTGACCTTTGTCTATGCTAGAAATACGCTTCTAGAGGATAATTGTAAGTATTTTTTTTTAAGACTTGAATGACATATATTTCATTTATTTAAATGGATACATTTTTTAGGAAATAATATTCATCTCATTACCATCCTATAGGCAAAATCATCTGCCATGTTGAAGAAAAGAAAAAGGAATAAACTAACAGACAAAGAATATGAAACCTTCAAAGCAAAGGAGAAGGAACAGGTGGCGGCATATCATGAAAAGAAGAAATTGGATACGATTGACGAAAACAAGCCAATAGAAGAGGAACCTCAACCATCAAAAAGAGAACAGGCATTGGCAACACAAAAGGAATGAATGCAAAAGCATCATGGTAAGACATATTTAGATACCATTGTTGGAGACACACCCTCTACAACAAGTGAATATGAAGGGACACAATTAAGCACAAGTGAATATGGAGGGACACCATCTACCACAAGTGAATATGGAGGGACACCATCTATAGCAAGTGAATATGGTTGGAAACCATCCAACACATTTCAAGATGAGAGTACATCATCACTTAGATTTGACGAAGAAGGTATGCCATCATCCCCACGTGAACCTCAAGGTATGTCTTCTACTCCACCCATGAACGAAGGTACGAAATCTATCCCAACTCAATTAAATATTGATGGAATTTGTAATGTTGAGGAGTATGTACCTAGGAGAACACCATCTAGATTTTGTGTAGAAATCTAAATTATTTGATTAATATTGATGAGGATATTTTGCAGCACATGGACGGTAAGATTGTAGCACACACTTGTAGAAGATATGCTGATAAGATTTGGAAATCGCTCTTTGAAAGGATAAATGAGATTGTAAGATGTCAACTATTTGTTGAAATGATGCGAGGTATAAATTATAGAAACATTATGAAGACTCTTGGGTTGAGAACATCAAATGCATCGAGTGAAAACATTATTGTGAAGAATCTAAAGGATGCTTATGAGAGTGTGGGTAATACCTCACACTCAAAGGATAGTAATGTCACCTGACGTGTCATTACATCGACTTTGGTAAGTAGTCAAATGAAGAGAGCTTGTCTCATTAGAAAGACAAGTGAACAAATGAGATTTTTAAGAAAAACTTTTTCAAGAGCCCTTCAAAGGAGGGAAATAATTGAGGGCACCAATTCAAATGAATTATGGTCATTCTCGGGGAGACTACCACGAAAAGATAAAAAAATTGTTGAAACATTGGGAAAACTAATTGAAGAGTATTTGAAGAATAACACAAGCCCATCTACGAATGAAAGGGATGTGTTAAGAAGGAGAATTAGTAGTCAAAACCGTGAGCCACATCCAAAGAATTTTTTGGATATGACTCAAACCCAATTTTTTCATAAATTTTAACAGGATTATCCTCAAATTAGTATTTCTTTAGACACAGAAAATATACTGATTGATCCTACACACCTCATTCTATTTTTACTAACATCAGTTCATTCTGACTCATCCCCTTACTAATTAATTTAATTAAATAATCTTTATTTGATTAAACTCATCATATTTCCTCTCTTAATTAAATAAATCAAATTTATCTGATTAAGTCATCATCTCCTATTAATTAAATAAATCATTTTATTTAATTAATCTCGTCATCCCTCTTTTAATTAAATAATTCACTTTATTTAATTAATCTCTAAAGTCATCTCTTTGAATTAAATAGATTAATATTTATTTGATTTAATCTAACACCGCCTTCTTTAATTAAATCTAAATCATTATTCCTCTCAACTTTGATTTAAATAAATCCTAAAATCTAAGTCAAAATTGTCAAATCATCTAATTTCTACTTAAATTGATCAAATAAGGATTAATGCTAATACTAATCACTCCAATTCTCTAGATTTTGCAACTTGCACAATAAATCAATTTATTTGATTTATAAATTCATCAATTTCCATTCAAAAGGGCATATTTTGTGGAATATTCCTCAGATTTGAAAATCCCTCCAAAAGGGATGAGTACATCCAACAAGGCATTAAAGACCTCTTACATGTCCTTTGCCTCGAGCCGAGTTGAATTTACTCCATTTCTTCTTCTCTCTAAACTTGTCATCTCAACAATTTCAAATCCACCTAACCATATTTATGTGCACATTCATCCAAATGTGCCCATTCCTCATCCAATCACACGTGGAAGAGTGGTGTTCTCTCATTGGTTGGTCTTTTGTCCCACATTCATCCAAATCCTTCAATCTTCCATTGTTCAAATCTATAAATAGAGGGCCTCTCCTATTGAATTGATCATCCATAATCCATGCAAACTTATTATACTTAATTTCATCCACAAATTCATTTTTTTTCATAGTTTTATCAAGGTTTTGTCAAAATTGCATCAAGGAATCAAGAATCATCATCAAGATCATCAAATCACATCAAGGAGTTGGGAAAGGGCCATTTTCCACATCAAAATGGCACCAATTCCCTCATGGGATTGAATTTTTTCTCATTAGATAGGATTTAATTTTCTTTTATTGTGTTGTTCTTCATTTTATTTCCTATTTTGATGTTTCAATCTAATTTCATGGGGAATGTTGCTTCTAACTTGCATTTTGATCTAATTATGTGTTGCTCTCTTGTGTTTGTGCAGGTACAGAAACACCATTCACATTTCTCAAAGATATTTTAAAATGCTTAAAATTTTTTTATGTGAAGATAAATCACACATGCACTACTTTTTGTTGTAGACTACATATTGAATTCTCTAACCATTATGATGTTTATTGTTCTATATGTTTATATTTGCATACTAATGATGTTTTGCATGATTGTGGCTTAGAAAGCCCCACCAACATCATCAAGAGAGTTCTTATCAAAAAAAAAAATGAAATAGAGGATGGCCAAATATTCTACAGGATAGCATGCTTGGATGGTTCATGTGAGTGTTGCAGTGGCTTGCAGTGTATGCCAGTATGTAAACATATGGAAAGAACATATGAGGTGGGCCAAAAAATAATAGAGTTTGGGAAGTATAAAACAATGACATACGTTACAAAAGATGGGTCTCAACCAAAAAGGTGTGATTTGGTTATTGAGAAGGTTCCAATGTATCAGTTTATGTCCATGTTTCATGAAAATATAGTGTACGAGTATGCAAGGAATACCCATAGAGCCTGATGGCTGGACACACAATTCAAGATATGCAAGGACACCTTTTTAGTTGGCATCATAGTATCAATGGTTGAATTTGTAGAGAACTACACTCTACAGACATAGCGTGAGATGTAGTCATTGTATTACAACTCCACACAGGTTTCGATATTTGTGCACATAGCATTCATTCATGCAGCTGATAGTATAGTGGACCAAAGGAAGGTATTGAGGGAGTATCATCACATTCTCCAGAGTTCATGGAAGGATTATTCTAGATGTTCTACAATGATCTGGTTCAGAGGGGCATAGCATACAATCGACATATAATATGGTCGGATAACTATGCAGCACAGTTGAAGAACTCATGTGTGTCCTACTGGTTGTGCAGGATGCATGTCATTACAGGTGTTCAACATATGTGGAACTTTTCTGAGGCCAAACATGGAAAGGGGGAGCATGATGGTGCAGAAGCATGCATGAAAAGAGCATTAGCACGAGAAGAGTTAAAGTATAAAGACAATGCAAAGTTGATAGATGCAAGATCAATCGTTGAGTGGTGTAATGCTTTGATGGGTCTAGGTAATGAAGGTACATCTTCAGTTCATAGATTTTTTTGGTTGATGGATTATACTAATATTGAACCATATAAGGATTGTTGCACACTAAAAAGATCGAGTAAGCTACACTCTTTGCTTAGCTCAAATGTAGGTTCATAGAGTATCAATACATGAAAGATGGCATGCTTTTGTTCTTCATGTACAATGCAAGCCTGGAATGATTGTGAGTCAGGGGAGTGGGTTGACAAGTTATCTTAGCCCACTTCATATATATCGCCCTCTGATGTTATTGGAACTAACACATATGGAATCATCAGTTGAATTTGACCATGTATCAGATCTATTTCAACCACGTAATATATCTACTTGCTTAGTTTTTGAAATTCCTATTGTTATCTTATTTTGCCTTGTATTCATAATGTTGACTAATTTCAAGAGATTTGCTGCACATATCAATGCAGGGCATGTTTATGCAGTTATTGTGGATGAAGAAAACAAAGAGGGAACAAAATATTACTTGTTTCATTGTGTTGAGGCCAAAAATAAATTGGAGGCCCCACTTTTAGATGGAGAAAACATTGAATACCCTACAGGCTCAATTGTTGTTACTAGAACGTGGCTTAGAAGGTACCCACATAAGAGTGTTAAACATTGGTTGTTTCAAGACTTTGACACACATCGAAAGATTCTTCATTACTCGAACCTTGTCATGGAATCCAATATTTTTTTGACTAAATATGGGGGTAGACCTTTGAACAAAACCTTGTGGAAGGTCCGTGAGTCTAACCATGAGGTAATACTTCACACAATAAAGAGTAGAGCAGACCTAGATGGTTCGTTGGATTAATTTGTAAGTATGCACATTGGTTCATATTAATTTATACTTGTATGCAAATTAATTTGTAAGTAACCTACTAAAAATTGATTGGTGTCCCCTTGTAGAAAAATACAGATTTATGAGCCATCCAAGAGAATCTCAACCAAAAAAGCAATGCAACATCCTTATTTTGATGATCTTGAAAAATCTTAATTATGATTTTAAGCCATTACAAAAGTGTGTGTGAAGCTTGGTGAGGGAATTTCAAGTTATTCATTTGAATTTAACCTTATCATAATCACCTATGATGTAGACATTATAAGAGCATCTTGAATTTGAAGTTATTCTATTCATGAGAGGTGTTGTATGCAATAGGTATCTTGGAACTCCCAGTGAAGATGTATGACCATGAGTGACTAAGTTGAGAGACTGACATACCTATCCTCAATGGAAGCATCAAGATTTATGCCTTGTTGTTCCCGATTTGGAACCAAATGGTGTGGATTTGTTGTCTGTAAGTGCCTTCCATCTATTTTCATTTCATTTCCATGTTGGATGCTTTTTCTTTTTCTTCTTTTCCTTCGCGTATTTGTAAGTAAACTAAAAAAAATTGATTGGTCTTTCCTTGCAGAAAATGTTGATTTATGAGCCATCGAAGATAATCTCAGCCAAAAAATAAATGCAACGTCCTTATTTTGATGATCTTGACAAATCTCAATTCTAATTTGAAGCCATTATAAAAAAGCGTGTGAAGCTTAGCAAGGGAATCTCAAGTTACTCATTTGAAGTTAACCTCATCATGAGTACCTATGATGTAGAAATTATAAGAGAATCTTGAATTTATGAGTGATATTGTAAAATATATGTGAGAATGAAGTACCTAAGGAATCGTAATGAGATTTAATCAAATATTGAAATTTGGTGCAAGGCACCAAGGTTATTGATCAAATTTGGTTCATGGAAGTCTTAAGTTAGTTTTGTTTTTTGAATTTTTTCAATTGAATAAGGTCATATTAGACCAATTTATAATGTAATAATTCATGCTAGTTGGTTTTGGGGTCATTTTGGAGTTCATGTTGCATATTTATCAAAATGATGTAAAATTGAAAAGTTGTCAATGTGAAAAAAGTACAAAAAATGTAAACTTGAAGAAGCCCAACAGTCATGGGAATTCAAAGGGTAGTTAAATCCATTTTCATAGGTTAGTTAAGGTTTAAATATGTTTTAAACTTGAAGGAAGAGGTTTTTGAAGGATTTTGTGAAGGAAAAACAATAAAAATCCCCTGATTTCTCTTGTAATTTTGTGTGATTGATTGAATTTTTTTGTTGCAAACTATTATACTTGGTTGTACAAAATTATTATGTCCTAAAATATTTTCCAATTGGTAGAGATAGTTGTTAGATATTTTTTGTCTTTGGATTGAAGGAAATTCATTGAGTTTTAAGAATTTTATTGTCAAATTACTAACTGTGGGTCTGTACAGCCAACCATAAGGGTTTGAAGACTATAAATAAATAAATGACTCATTCCACCTATTTTTTCTCTCCGTGGATCAGTGGAATGAATCCAAAATGGTAATATTAGATGTAGGAATAAGATTTAGGAGTAGGGAAAATGTTTAGGAGTGTTTTTGGTTGCCATCCCAGAGGAAATTGGGTGAATTTTGACTTAAAAATGGAGTTTCGATGTTGGGTTTTGGTGAAATTGTATTAGGAAACATTGGAAGATAATTTATTTGGAATGAGAAGGAATATATTGAAGTGTTTGAAGATTTGGAAGGGCAGGGAAGGCAAGTTGAGTGCCTGGGCATGATGCCCTAATTGTCAAACTGTGTATTTGGAGTGAAATTTGATGGTTAGAGGAGGGAAGTTGTAGAAAATCTTGGGGGAAATAGATTTTTATGAACCTTCAAGAATGTGTAGACATAACTAAAGATGTTTGAGGCATTTTTTGGCTATGTAGAAGCCTGGAACAATGTTTTTCAATAAACCCCTTTGGAATGGCATAAAGTGAGGGTTTCATATTTTGGTGTCATAGGTAATGATTATTTGATCAAAAGTAGTGGATTTGGAGGTTTTGTAGACTATTAAGTGACTTCCCATGAAGATTTAGGGTTGGAAAGGTGTTTGAGTGGGTGATGCTTTATTAAAGTGACCTAATTAAGGTTTAGGACAACATAGTTGCATGATTTTAGAGAAGTTGGTCCAAAGTGACCTATGTTGCTTTTGAGATATGATTTGTAAGATGTTAAAGGGTGTCTAAAAATACAATTGGTTAGTGGGTTTGAGATTGGATATGAGAGTTTTGGTCCATAAACTAGGTCTGCAAACCTATAAGGGAATTTGAATGAATTTTTGAAGAGTTGGAGAGATAGGTTTAAAAGGGTTACAAAGTTATTTCTAAAGGCTTGAATTGTTATTTTAGGTTGATTGCCTCCTTGCTCTGCATCAAAATTTATTACTTCCCTCAAAAATTTGTAATTCAAGCAACGTAATCCCTTAACAGTCCAAATTGCAAAAGGGCAACAATATTTGATGGCATGTTGCCCAGATACCATTTTGGTTACAAGAATTCCATCTGAGACATCAGGATCATGTAGGGTACCTCTACAATAACCTCTCTTGGTTTTTGTTATCTCAGAGACATTTTTTCATGGTGTCCAATTTTGACTTGATGGAAAAAGTGTCAATTGCAAGCAATGTAAAGTTGCAAAGTGGTGCAAATTTTTTTATGCAACTCGTGTAACCAAATGGAGTGTTCCAATGCATCTGAATAGGTATTTACACTAGGCATGGTCCTTTTTTTCACCCAAACATGTGGAATCGCTCCGAGCTACGGTCAACCGGTTCGATCCTTTAAGGGTCCAAAGTGGCTACAAAATTCAACATTTTGTTACTCAAATATTGTGATGCTTAGAAACTCCTTCTTTGATCCTATGGGATCATTTTGGGCCCCCCTAAAATAACCTCTCTCGGTTTTCACTATCTCGGAGGCATTTTTCTATGGTGGCAAATTTTCACTTGAGGAAAAAGTTGTCAAATGCAAGTAGTTGAAAGTTGCAAAGTGGTGCAACTTTCGTTCTACAACTCGTGTGATCAAACTAAGTGTTCTAATGCATCCAAATAGGTATGTTTACACTAAACATGGTCCTCTTTCACACCCAAACATCAGAATCACTTTGAGCTACGGTCAACCAGAATGATCCCTTAAGGATCCAAAGTGCAAAATAGCTGCAAACTTCAGCATGTTATTACTCGGATACCATCATGCTTAGAAAATTATCATGTAATCCTATGAGATTGAATTGGGCCCCTCTATAATAACCTCTCTCATTCTTCGCTATCTCAGAGGCATTTTCCCGTGGTGGTGAATTTTCACTTGGGGAAAAAGTTGTCAAATGCAAGTAGTTGAAAGTTGCAAAGTGGTACAACTTTCAATTTGCAACTCATGTGACCAATCTGAGTGTTCCAACACATCCAAATAGGTATTTTTATGCTAGGAATGGTCCTCTTTCACACCCAAACATGCGGAATCATTTCGAGCTACGTTCAACCGGATCAATCCCTTATGGGTCCAAAGTGCAAAATGGCTGCAAAATCCAACATGTTGTTACTCGGATACCATGATTCTTAGAAAATTATTGTCTGATCCTATGGGTTTGTATTGATCCCCTCTATAATAACCTCTCTCATTTTTTGTTATCTTAGAGGCATTTTCTCGTGGTGGTGAATTTTTACTTGGGAAAAAAGTTGTTAAATGCAAGTAGTTGAAAGTTGTAAAGTGGTGCAACTTTTGTTTTGCAACTCGTGTGACCAAACAGAGTGTTCCAACTTGTCTAATAGGTATGTTAATGGTAGTCATGGTCCTCTTTCACACCCAAACACACGAAATCGCTCTGAGCTACGTTCAACCAGATCGATCCCTTAAGAGTCCAAAGTACAAAATGGCTACAAACTTCAGCATGTTGTTACTCAGATACTGTGATTCTTAGAAACTTCTCATCTAATCCTAATTGCTCCAACACATCTCGATAGGTACGTTTATGCTAGGAATGGTTCTCTTTTGCACTGAAACACTACTTCATCTACTATGAATATTATGTTTTGCAAGTGTTGTGAAGATTATGTATCCTTTGCTTAATTAAGTTGTTCCAATCAAATGATTAAATATATTGGAATATTTTTATGAATCATTTCATGGAATACCAATTGAAAAAAAAAAAAAAAATTCAATTCAAGCATTTCATGGAACTCTTTGGTTTAAACTGAATTGAGATATGTAATAACAAAGGAGCAATAGGAAATACATTGCTCAAGGATCTTAAATAAGCCTTCTTGGTGCAGGGGCACCGAATACATTTTGTGTTAATGTTGTCAAATGAGGTCTTTTGATAGTTTAGGTGTGTTTGAGTTTTTTTCAATTCAATAATGTCCTAATAGACCATATAATAGATAATTAGGAGTCAATGAGTTTATATTGTCACATTTTTCCAAAATTGTCAAAAGTGCAATATTGAAAAGTTGTAAAAGTTCAAAAAAAATGAAAATTTGAGGAAGCCCAATGGTCATGGGCATTCAAAGGGTAGTTAGAACAGTTGTAATAGGTTGGTTAAGGTTTAAAATATGTTGTAAACTTAATGGATGAAGGTTGTTGGAGGTTTCTTGAAAGATTGAATAATAAAGTTCCTATTTTCATTGAATTTTTTTTATCTTTTCTATTGAATATTGTTGTTACAGAGTAGTTGCACGGCCTGTATGGCTTGATGGTGACTCCAAATTGATTTGAATTGTTGTTTCACTATCTTATCTATCATTTTTATTGAGTTTGAGATGTTCCCATTAGGGTTATAGAATCTTATTGAGTTTTCCCTATAGGTAGGTTTGAAACTCAACCTTTAAGGTTTTGAAGACATAAAAATGTGATTATGGCCCATTCCACTGACTGTAACTCATGTATTTGAGTGTAATGGGCCCAATATGGTAGGAATTAGTTTATTGAATGGTTTTTGGAGTAGAAGAGGTCATTTGTGGTCTTGGGCATGATGCCCTAGTTGTCAAATTTGAATGTTTTGAGTGAAATTTGATGGTTAAAGGTGGGTAGGTGAGGAAAAATCTTGGGGCAGAAAATTTTGGTGATATATTAAGCATGCAAAAACCATTTGAAGCATGTTTGATTCATGGGTTAAGTGTAAAGAAGTTGGGAAGTCAGATTTTCAGTAAACCCCTTTGTAACTTGCTAAAATTAAGGGTTTTGTATAAAGAGGACTTAGTGAGTGGTTCACTGACTAAAATTTGTAGATTTGGTGGTTTTATAGACTGGTAAATGACTGCCCATAGGTATTTTTTGGTTGGAATATTGTTTAGAGGAGAGTTGCTTTGTAAATTAGGCCTATTTGGCTTAAGGGGACAACGCAGAAGCATCAATTTGAGGGATTTGTTCCACAAGAGTTATATGAGATTTTGAGATTTTTTTGGTATGCCTTAAAGGGTGTCTGAGTATATAATTGGTTATTGGGTTTGAGAGTGGAGTTGTGAGATAGGTCCAAGAAACTAACTCTACAGACTTACAAGGCAAATAGTGAAGTTGTGAAGGGAATCACCATAGTTAGGGTTTTGGAGATTGAAGGCCTATTGAAATCAGTTAGATTTGTGATTGGTAATTGAAGGCCTCCCTGCTCTACATCACTTCTCTCCTATTGTAATTTTGGGTGGATTATTACTTTCAAAGTATTGGGAATGCTTTGCCTATTTTCTAGTTGGCAGTTGCCATTCTAGAAGGCTCATCTCTTGATATATTTTATACTTATTCTTAATTAGTTATCAAGTTAATAATTAGTGCATTTATTTACAGTTAATCTTTTCTTTTCAATTTGTGTAATTTTGGAATTTGTAACTCTACTAGTATTCCTAGAAATATTGAAGTTGTTTAGCATCGACTAATAAAGTTGTTTCACATCAATAAATTAATATTCAACACAAACCATGAAGGAAAACAATGATCAATGTAAGGGCTAACCAATTAATAAGTATAAATGTTAATAAGGGAAGCACAAGTACTCAAAAACATGTAAGCCTTGAAGTATACACACGAATACATAGTATACACAAATTAATACAAAGTATATGCATGAATACAAGGTATACACATGAAAACACATAAGTTGCAAAGTATACGTTGGAATACATGTAATTCACAAAGTATACACGTAATTTGTAAAGTATACACTTGAATACACATAACTCATATCTATTGAGCCATGGATTTTATAATGCAAATATGGACACCATCGATAAAAATAAATTGTATTAACTGAATATCCATGTAGGAATACATCAATATATGTCAATATAAGTATAAAATATAGGTACAAAATAGACATATAGGCTTACGAGAATGCCATATAGACATACAATGTCAAATATATCCAATAAAAGATATGTACAAAAATTCCATATAGGCATACAACAAAGGGCTTTGGAATCATAAGTCACTGCTCTCCATCCCCTCAAAATAAACTCTTGCCCTTTGCTTGTCGATCAGATGGTGATACATTTGTTACTTGTTTATGCTGTGGTTGAGGAGTGCTCCTAGTGCTCCTCCTAGGGTTTAGTTCTTGGTCAAGTCTTATATGTTACAATAAGAAGTAAAGACATTAATATATAGAAATTACATTAAAAAAATGATATATTTAACAAAATAATAACTTACCACCATCTGATGATCACTCTCCATGAGGGACATTTTCAAATGCCCATGTTGAGGCATGTTGAAGCCCTGTATAAACCATCCAAACATAAATTAAACTATGAATCAATAATGGTTTGATTTTTCACTAACTAACATCTATAACAATGAATGAAAATTGAAATTTAGTAATTTGCCTCATACCTCCCCTACCAGAGCCATCGAGGATTCTATAGAAGATGAAACATTGATCTCCATTTCCCTTAGAACATTCAAATGTGTTTCCACTTGCAACAAATGAAAATAAAACAAAAAATTATTCAATCATGAAAACTACAATAGTGATCCACGTCATGACTTATAGTGTATGAGATAATGAACAAAATTTTGAGTACTTATTAAACTATATATTTCTAACTATCATGCTTACTATTTTCCCTATCCATATCTTGTTTAAAAGCACGTGTTTTTAGGCTTTTACTGATAGCAGGAAGTCTGTGAAATGTTTGATAAAATGCTCTTGTAGACATGTATAATAAATATGGTGGCATAGAGAAGGCAGTGAACTATTTGAAAAAATCCCTCAAATAAATGGGGTCTAATGGTGATGGAATTACATCACCATAAGACCACATTTCTTTTAGGCATTTTTCAAATAGTTCATTTCCTTCTCTATGGTATTATTTCTTACTATTATGATTTGATAGAAATTTTTCCAACCATCCATAGTTTATTAGAAAGCACCTATTTTAGGCTTTTAGCCATAGCAACAAGGAAGTGAGTAGTTTGATAAAATGCTTTGGTACACATGTATGGAAAATGTGGTATCATAGAAAAGGTTGTGAGCTCTTTGAATAAATACCTCGAAGAAATGTGGTCTCGTGGTGATGGAATGGCATTCCATCACTATGAGACCACATTTCTTCAAGGCATTTTTTCAAACTACTAACTTCCTTGTCTATGCTATTGCTTACTATTATGCTTTGATAGATTTTCACCAAGCATCCATAGTTTGTTTGAAAGCACCTTTTTAAGCTTTTAGCCATAGCAATGAGGAAATGAATTGTTTAAAAAATGCTTTGGTAGACAAGTATGGAAAATGTGGTAGCATAGAAAAGGTGGTGAGCTGTTTGAAAAATTGCCTCAAAGAAATTGGGTCTCATGGTGATGGACATCACCATTAAACCACATTTCTTTGAGGCATTTAAAAAAAAAAACTCATTGCCTTGTCTATGCTTTTGCTTACTATTATTCTTTCATATATTCATTCCAAGCATCCATAGCATAGACAAGGTAGTGAACTATTTGAAAATATGCCTTAGTAAAAAGTGGTCTCATGGAATGCCATGACAAGCAAATGCAATTGGAAGCTGCTCCTACTTATTACTTATTCTATGTGACGTAATTGCATCACTTCTTATATTGAATTTGTAAACAACTATATTGTAGTTGAAATTTTGTCATCTATCAACATCTAGTTATTAGTTATGGAATGTGGAGTAATGCTTCGATTTTGAAAGATGTGGAATGAAACGTAATCAACGATATGAATATAAACTACACAAATCTATTAAGTACAATTCATTAGTTAAACTCTTTATTCTATTATTTGTGCATAGGTTTGACTAAATCCACTAGCACTAGGAGGTGTTCCCTCAAAACCTCCAATATTAGCCTATTCAACATCCAAAATCACATATTAAAATACCATTTATAAAACAATGCTATTAACATGTAATAAATTTATAATTGTTTACTAGTTACATACATAAATGGTAGGTACAGTGAATAAATAAGTAGGTGTAGGGATGGTGTATCCAGTATCAACATTATGGCCTTGCAATTTTATTAAAATCATAAAACTAAATTAGTTAATCTTGCATTTCAAAATCGAAATCTAGTAAATTAAATTCAATGAACATGCTAACTTTTACCTTATCAATACCATAGGCCTCATGCAAAATTTCAGTTGCCCTTTCCATCTCCATAGTTGTAGATAGATCCTACGTAGCAGCCTCTGGAGTGTCAATGGGGTCATATGAACAAGTCACCCCACAAGATTGACACAAATGGGATCAAAGCCCACCACTCGAAGACTCCCCTGGATAGCGTTGTAGAATAGGGCTGGCATGTTGAATGACACTCTAGGTCAAAGAGTTGATGGCCTACAAAGTCTCTACGTTGGAACTCTCCCTCGTGATGGAAGGGATAACGATGTGCTCATGAGGTGGCCTAGCGAGAGGTCATCTCCCTTGCCGCATAGAATCTAACTATGCATCGGGTCTATCTTGTGTCAACTCCCTACCTCTCCCTTGGAAGTCCCTCATATTAAAATAATTTGGGATTTTGTTCAAGATGAATTCACAATATATTTTTCTAAGGAAATAGTCATGGGACTTGACAATTGTTGCATAGAGGGTAATCAAAAACTACGTACCACCTATCCCCAAAAAATTTCCTAATATGTTGGTGGTGGCACCAATGAATAGGAAACCTCTTCGCATTGAGGCTAATATTTTCATTTGTGCATGGGTCAGTGAATAATGAGCACAAATCACCTTTTCTGATTTTTAAATCTTTTACTACTTTATATGATAATTATCTTCGTAATAAGCCCTAGCCACCTACCTCCTATCCTGTCAACCAATTATTTTTTTACTGATTGAATCTACATGTTTTAACATTTCTTTCAATGAAGTTTCTAGGGTCATTCTTTTTGTGGTTGAACCATTTGGATTATTCAACCTCCTGATTAAATCCTCAAGTTGTTTTTTATTGTTCTCAATTTCAGTCATTAAGTTTTATTGAGTGTCAGGAGGATGTTGAGGGATTGGTGGAGGAGATTGAGGTTGTGGTTGATTAACTTGAGGATTTTTTTGTTGTTCTTCTTAATATGCTTGTTGAGTATTTTTTTCCTGTTTTTGTTGTTGTGCTTGTTCAGGATTTTGAGGAGGGTTCGCAGGTTGATCAACATCTCATACAAATTAAAAAAACTAAATAAAAAACAACCTAAAACTAACAAATTCAAAATAAAAAACAAACAATCCTTACCTCTCAGACCTCCTTGTTGATGTGGAAAAATCCTTGCGATGAAATAGCAACCTTTGATGAAGAATTTTTCAAAATACCTTCCTCCTAGAATACGAGCGTAAAATATTGGGGTTTTGGTGACAGGAAAGAAAAAAACATAGTTACAAGTTAAAATGAATTCAATTTTATTTTTCTTTTAATAGGTCATAATGGGAACACATTATAATGTGATCATGTTATAATGTACTCACATTATAACACACTCGCATTATGGTCTTATTGTGGCCAAGCCTTAAGCTTGACACACCAAGCCATAACACGAGCGCATTATAATACGCTCGTGTTATGAGCTTTCAAAACTTTTTTTAAAAAGTTGGCCACAAATTGGCTACCCATCTTTGTGCACCCACCCAATTTTACATGAGGAATTTTTCCTCTTTCTAGTTAGTCCTAATTTTGAATCTCCCACCTTCCTTGGAGTAGTCAAAAAGTTAAATGTTTCCTCTTTTAGAAATCCTAGAAAGATCTCCCCTTTCTTTGTCCAATCCATATCATTAGCCACTCTTTCCAATAAACCTCCTCTTGACGCTCAATTATTTCCTCTTTCTTGATATCTCTCATATATTGTGATCCCTTTATCTTTGAATTACATCATTCCTCACAACAAGAGTCTACAAATAAAAGCCTTTACCCTTCATTATCATCAAAATATTTTCTCATAGGTGTGTGCTACCATTTTTATATTAAAAATCATGCAACTATACCAAGATTATGTTTGTTTAAAGATAAATTCGCATTCCATTAGTAGTATTCAATCAAGCATCTCGGAGACCATATCAAATAGAACAAGGGTGCAATCGATTTTAACTCTATCTAAGAAGCAAGGTTATTTAAAGTATTTTTTTTAATCTATTTCCTTTATCTTTATGTTTATTGGCTTATTTCATTTTCTTGTCTTTAGACTAGAAAAATGAATGAATATATTTTTATGGTAGTGATCCCCAAAAGAAAATAAAATACATTTGGTTCCTTGCAAAAATGTATGTAGATCAAAATAATATCGTTGAATAGGTACAAGAATCATTTCCATCAAAAATAAAGCTTTTGGGCTAAAGATTATTTGGTTAATGGGATGAGCGATATGTAATGATTAAGATGGATAGATGCATGGATAATGAAAGGACTATGATGGATGAAAGGTGCTTAGATTAATAAATTTATATTATCCTAAAATGAACCTAATGGATTAATGCAATGATGATAGATGTTAGGTTTAGGGTTTAAGGTTTAACATAATGGATTAATGAAATGATGATGATGGATTAATCCAAAGAGGGGCATAAAGATGGCATTGAAAGATCGTATAATGAAGAAATTTGAGAAACAAGAAGTAATAATTCATAATTAAATAAAAGAATAGATGGATATTAGATAGGTGAAGGATGATATGGTAGATGTAGTGAAACATACTTGATATGATCTTATTTTAGATGTGGAATAGAAGGACATAGAGTATTTGAATATTTACAAAGAAAATGGAGTATTGGTAGAAGACATAAAGGCACAAGAGTTACAATTCTTATGAAGAGTCAAGAAAATGAAAAATCCCAATAAATAAATTAAAGAGAGGCGAGTCATTGATCATGAAAAAGAGTTTTGTTAAATAGTGATGGTATCGGTAAAGAACTAGTACAAAGGAGAAGTATCTTTAGAAATATATACAAGACTAAACATAAGTATGTTTAGAATATCCAAATCAATATAAAAACTCACAATTATTATAATAACATAAGTTACTAGTAAGTGAGAAATTTTTGTTAATATTTAATATAGGTAAATATCATGAGGAAGTATTGCATCATGTTAAAGGATATATGTCATTCATTTTTAGGAATATTGGCCATGGTAGTATGAGAATAAATTCATTAATTTGTATAAAGAGAATAATTACACTATGATGAAGGACAAAAAGAAACATACTCTAGGGATGGATGATTTGATAAACTATTTGAGTGGCATAAACTATTTTACCAAGATCTAGATTTGAAAGTAGTTATCACTAGATCATAATAGAGGGAGGGAGAGAGAGAGGGAGAGAGAGAGGGAAGGAGGGAGATAGGAGGTGGTAGGGTGGGAGGGATAGGAGGGAGAGAAAGAGGGAATGAGAGAGATAAGGATAGGTATAGAGAGTAGTAGTGTGGGAGGGATAGAGGGAAGGAGGGAGATAGGGAGTGGTAGGGTGGGAGGGAGAGGTATAGAGAGGTTTAGGGAAGGAGGGAAGGAGGGGTAGGTGGAGAGAGGTTGTGTGTCTATGAGAGAGAGATAGAGGGGGAAGGAGGGAGATAGGAAGTGGTAGGGTGGGAGGGATAGAAGGACCCAAAATGGACTTAGTAGGAGGGGGAGATGTGATGGTGGATTATGGGAAATAGGAACCTAAAATGGATTTATAAGATAGAGGAGGGATAAGGATAATGTCTATGGGTTGGATAAATGAAGTCAAAGATTCATGAACTTAAGAATTCCATGGAACAAATATAATTCGAAATAGATGATTCTATACGTGGAGAGAGAGAGAGAGAGAGAGGTTGATTGGGAAGGAGAGAGTGTGAGAGAGAGAGAGAGAGAGAGGGAAGGGGGGAGATAGGGAGTGCAGTATATGCAATGGGAAAATGGAAATGCAAAACTTGAACATGTACTAGAATGTATGAAATGAAAAAAGAATATTCTCTTAAAATACTTGATAAGGAGAAAACAAACGTGAATGAGACAGATAATTTACTAGCTAAAGAGTTTCTTGCTACTCTTGAGAAGTTGAGGAAGGACTGTGTGTAGTATGTGCAATGGGAAATGGAAATGCAGAAGTGGATAAAGTCAAGATGTTTTATATTGCATATGAAATTATGCAAGCAAAGAAGTGAGAGATGATGCTAAAATTCCTCTAGGTAGTCATTTCCAAGGTTATATAATAATAAATAGATAATATAAATATCGACTAGGCCATTTATATCTATCATAGATCTCACACTCAATAGTAGACTTGTATAGCTTGATCTCCTATCCATCTGTGGTATATTTTTATTTAACGGTTTATAATTTAGTCATCTAATTAAAGTGACAATTGATCATGTGACAATATCAAAGTGAGGAATTTTATGCCACCTCATGGTCCTAAGAAGTGTAGGATCTACTAGAGGCATCACTTACTAGTATATTTTTATGTGCTCTAAAGTCCATACCATGACGAGAGATAAGTGGTTGAAGGAAAATACCCTTTCTCATGTAACATAATAAAGGTCTTAATAAACTAGTGCTATAGTATAAACTCCCTAAGTAAATACTAAATTTCTCACTCTACTCAATGATGACTACCTTAACCGTCTAAGCATGGTTGTATTCTTGTCTCTTGAAAAATGGATGAAAATTAAATCACTAACAACCTTTCATAGGGATGAAATGGGACATGAACCTAAACTAAAGTAAGTTGGATCCTAAATGTGTCCTTTGGATTATCATCTCCCATTAAAATTACCTAGTCTTGTCTCTCATCCTATAAATATTTCTTATGATACAAGTCTATCCATTCATACAAGGATACAGTGGGTTGTGAGTGATTTTGTGCTCTTCATAGTGGGTTGTCTTGAACACTCCCCCTATGGAAGATATGACATTGAAAAAAAGAAGAAAATATAGTTATTCTTTCTAAGAAATTCAACATTCACCTTCTATAGATTTAGCATCTCCTCAATTCAACTCTTTCACCCCCTATGATGGATATATTCTATCTAAGCAATCCATCATTTTGAGCTCAATTTATCATGGAAAGGGATCAACATATGATCACTTTCTCCCTTTAATTGGTATACTTCCACATCCACAACCATATTTCCATATAGAGTCCCCTTGAGTGTATGCACCAAAATCTCTAAACAACACTCTGTAAGAGCACCAACCCTTCTTGCGATAGGGAGACCAAGCTCCTCCTCACCTTGTGATTTCCTCTTAAGTCAAGAGGAGGGAGTGATAAATCCAAAATTATACAAGATAAATTTAAATGTCTCCTTAGGAAGTGGCTTCATAAATATGTTTGCAACCTTCTCCTTTGTATCCACATATTCCAACCTAACTTCTTTCTGTACAACCTTATCTCTCAAGAAATGATAATTGCAATGTGTTTTGTTCTTGATTGCATCACCATATTCTTATAAATGTTTATTGCACTTATAGTATCACAAATAATAGTGATAGGATCTTCAAACTCAACCTTCACCTCCTTCAAGTTCTGCTTCATCTAAAGCACCCGTGTACAACATGATGCTGCAACAATGTATTCTACTTCTACTATAGATAAATAAATTGATTCCTACTTCTTACTCAACCATGATACCAAACTGTCTCCAAGGAAGAATGTGTCACCACTTGTGCTCTTTTAGTCATCTACAAAACTTGCCCATCTGCATCTGTGTATGCTATGAGAGTGAAATTTTTACTCCTTGCATACCAAAGACCAAATTCTTCAGTAGCCTTTAAATACCTAAATATTATTTTTGCCACCTTCACATGAGTCTCTTTAGGTGCCACCTAAAATTTGACAACCATTCCAACTACGTACATCATATCTGGTTTGGATGTTGTCACATAAAACAAAATCCCAATCATAAACTGATACAAAGTTTGATCTGCTAGAGTAAACTCATCATCCTTACTCTATTGGATGTTGTGGTTGTGTTGTTGATATATTGCTATCATTGATGTCAATACTATTAGAATTTTAATCTGCTTAAGGTTGTATATGTCGAGGAGATTGATAAAATTGTAAAAAATATAGTACAGGTAGCCACTGGAGTTGAGAAAGTTAGAATTTTGGAAAGCTCTGCATATTGAAGATATGAAGGTGTGCTTCAAAGGGTTTGGTGTTGAACCTTTCTAGTATGTTGTTCAAAAATTTTAGTGGTGTGCATGAAGTTTTATGGAAGTTATGATGATCTGTATACCTACAGTTATTTAGTCTCTATAGATGGTGTTCTGGTCAAAGTGGGTGAAATTATGGTAGTCTCATGTTCCTATGACATTCATGGATTATTCTAGATCATGATCTATCCTTGGTGTATGTCTACCATGATTGGAATGTTTCTGATCGAAGATTTTTCTGATATGTGCCCGAGTGTTCATGTTCTTGGATGACATTGTGGTGTTAGCATGTTGAGGATCCATGAGGATTATTTTATTGTTTGGCATGTTTGGAGATGTTTTTTTGGGTCCTCACTATGTTATGGCCGACTTGTGTTGGTACGCATTGAAATTTACTCATGTATCAAGGCCGACAATTGTAATTTATTCCTTATTTGTGGTCGACTGATTAGTGGATGCAAATACGTGTAGCGGATATATATACAAGATTTTTTTCCTCATTTAGAGTGTGCTAAAGTGTACAAGTGATGTACAAGTGTGAATACAATTTAGATCATTCAGAGAAGAGTATGGAAGAGTTGAAGAGGTTTAAGTGTGCCTAATTGGAACTATAACCAGGCTTTTGTAGAAGCTATTTTCTCAGTTCAAATTCATCAGATGGATTTAATTTGATTACTATATGTAAGGCAGTGAGCCTTCCCTTTGAGCACTGTGTTCTAGGAAGTGTGTCTAAATTCAAGTGCATTGTCTTTTTATTCTTCATTATACTTCTAACAGGGTATAATATTGTGGACTAAATCCACCGTGTTTTTTCCCCTCACAAGGTTTCCACGTATAAAATATTTGTGTTCATGTGTCTCTAATGTTTTTTTCTTATGCTTGCATTATTAATTATCAAATCTGTGATATAAGGATTGGTTAATTTTGTATATGTTTGAGTTTAGTAACAACTGATTCACCCCCCCTCTCAATTGTCTATCCTTGTTTTTCCAATATACTCAACTTACATCCAGTAACCATAGGGGTTGCGACAGGTTTGTAATATTCCATCCCAAACTTTATTAACATCTCCTTTACATACTTGTGTTGTGAGATAAAAATCCCTTTGTTTGATTGAACAATCTTCAACCCCAAGAAGAAAGATAATTCTCCTAACATAGACATCTCAAACTCATTCTTCATATCCTTCTAAGAGTTTTTGCACATTTTATCATTGCTTCCTCCAAAATCGATGTCATCAACATAGACCACAAAAATCAACATTTTTATCCTTCTATTTTGATGTACAAATTACTGTCCACACAACCTCTCTAAAATCCTTGCATACCAAGATCTAGGAGCTTGCTTGAGACCATAAAAATTATTCTTCAATTTACAAACATAATTTGGATTATTAATGCATTGAAACCCTTCTAGTTGCTCAATGTAAACTTCTTTAATATTTGCATTCAAAAATGTTAACTTTACATCTATTTGATACACATTGAAGCTCTTGTAAGCTGACAAAGCTAAAAACATCCTAATTTCCTCCAGTCTTGCTACTAGAAAAAATGTCTCTTCAAAGTCTATACCTTCAACTTGAGCATAACCTTTAGACACAAGTCTTGCTTTGTTTTTTATCACTTCACCTTCTTCATTTAGCTTATTTTTGAACACCCACTTGGTTCCAATCATATTTTTGTCCTTAGTTCTTGGGACAAGTATCCAAATTTTATTCTTCATCATCTAATTCAATTATTCTTTCATAGAACCTATCCATCCTTGTTCATTTATCGCTTCCTTATATGTCTTAGGTTCTATCTTTGATAGTAAAGAAAAATCTACTCATTCTTTTAGTATTTCTAGTGGCATCTGGGTTAGAACCCCACTTTATTTATCACCAATAATTTGATCTTCAAAGTGATTCTTTTGAACATTCTTAGTTGGATTTTTCACAATAACTTCCTCTTTAGGTTCTTCAATATAGTTACGAACTGATTTATCTTCCTCTTCAACTTCCAGAATAGTAGTATTCTAAATAATTTCATCAACCTTAACATTTACACTTTCAACTATCCTTATCAGCCTTTCTTCATAACATCTATAAGCTTTTCTTCTTAAAGAATAACCAAGAAAAATACATGTGTTGTTAGAATATGTGGATTAATTAGAAAGTAAAATAACACACCAATGAAACATTAGATTGAAAGAAACTAATTTAGAAAAGACAAATACAAACTCTAAATAACAAAAGCTTCTTCAAATGCATCCCATTTTCCTTTATCTCCAAGGATTTGATTCAAGATTATGGCTCTCAGTTGGTTTAAGCAGCAGCTTGTTAGAATGACAACTTAGGAGAACACGATTGATGCAAAATGCATGTCCATTGCAAATGATTTAAGCTATGAAATTGAAGAACTAAAATGCTATGATATGAATTTGCTAAAATGCTGATTCGAATGCAAATATAGTAATTATGCATAAAATCTAGGATGAAATCTACTCACGAAAAGGTTGTATTTATAGATTTTCAAAAGGCAAGAATCTAGTTGGCAAAGATCAACGGTTGAGTTTCAAACCTATCAAGATGAACGGTGTGAGATTCTGGAAGTTGAGAGAAAGATGAAGAATGTTTTCAACCCACAAAACTATCTTCATTCAAAAAATGGAGACAAACATGCTCTTTGTCTTTTCATTAATTGAAAATTTAATTGAAAGTTGAGGATAAATCCTAATTAAATAAATGAATTTATTTAATTATATGTGACATGTATTTTGGAAACTTCCATAATTAAATAATTAATATTTAACTAAGTGAAAAGTGAAAAAGATACTAAATATATAATATTTAATTGTGAAGTGAAGGATGAATTAGAGGAATAAATGATAATTAAATAAATAAATAATGAAATTTATTTAATTTAATTAAGAGGAAAAATAGAAATAATTAAATAAACTTATTTATTTAATTAAACTAGAAGAATTAGAAAAATGAACGATATAAATAAATAATTAAATTTATTTACATGTAGATGACTTTAGAATATTAATTAAATAATTCATATTTAATTAATTAATAGGTTTGATTAGTTGTGACCATTTTTAGATGTATACATTTTGCCCCTCTTTGAAGTGATGTGTTTTACGCATTGCTTCAAAGAAAAATTCAGATTTCAAAAATTTGCCCCTGATTTTAAAAATTAACTATGATGCTATATGCCCCCTCGAGAGAGAAATCACGCGATTCAGATGATACTGATAATGATTGAGAGAATTAAGATGATTTTTGGAGAGAAACGTCGATTTATCTCTCGAAATAGCATGTTGCATAGTAAAAATAATAATAATTTCCCATATTTACCCCCTTAAAAGGTGGAAAAAGTTAAAAGTTATTGTCATTTGAACAATAGCCTTTTGCAATTTTCAGAGCTTTGAGAGAGATTTTCACAATGCCGATCCATTATGAGCGCCACTGATTCGAGTGAGCCCATTGGTATCAAAGACCAGCTGCGTATGGACCTCTGGTAAGATTATCTGATCCTTTGCCATGAATTTCAAATCGTATTTTTGAAGATTTCTTTTTGAATTTTTTAAATTTTTAAGATTTTCACAGTTCTGTTTTAGTGCATAGATTTTAACTTTAGCGCATGCGAGCCTTTAGTTTAGCGCATAGATTTGTAGTTTAGCGCATTCATGTCTATGTAAAGAATTATTGATTTTGCGCATAGGATCCCAAATTAGCGCATAGAAGGATAGATTAGCGCATTCATGTGTAGATTAGCGCATCAGCCAAAATGGTGCACCGAACCTAATAGAATAGTGCATAGACTGTTCAAATAGTGCATCCATGAAATTTTGTCGAATTTGAATTTTTGAAGTGAAATTTATATGTGCTTGATGATTTTTGCTAGATTAGCCAACTGATTTTATGCTTTTAAATAACATCAATGATAGATTAGCCTGATTTGATAAATTTGTCTCCGTGCTTGAAGAACGAATAGTAATAAGTCTGATAAATTTGCTTTCATGCTTGAAAAACAAATAGTAGAGATGATTTGATAAATTTTCTTTCCCAATTGAAAGACAAATAGTATTGATAGATGTTGATTCGATAGACTGTTAAATTTGTTTCCATGTGTGAATGAAAAAAAATAAGTAGATAATGATAAATTTGACTTCGTGCTTGAAGAACAAATAGTAGAAATGCTGATAAATTTTCTTTCCCAATTGAAAGACAAATAGTAATGATTGATTTGATATTGATTTGCTTTAGTTGATGTAACATTATTTGCTTGATGCTTTCTTGATTCCTTGTTGATTGATGTGATTTTGACATGCTTTATAGGAGGATTTTAATATCCTCTAGATTAGAGAGCGATTTCCCCGGACATGGGACATGATTCCCAGACTATCTCAGGTAGAGATAGGGGTCATTGCGAGATGTGGGTTGGAATCTCTGCTTAGGATCCCACAGTATAGGGTCAATAGGGCACTGTTGACTACATTAGCTAAGAGATGGCATAGTGAGCATAATAACTTTCACTTGCCGACGAGAGAGATTACTATTACACCTGAGGATGTCTACAAGATTTTAGGCATCTCGATAGTTGGTGAGCTTGTGATCTATGATCACAAGAAGATTGGGGGACAGATGCCTTGTGGACAGTCTTTCAGGATCCTCATTCGGGCGGATATGATATTGCTTGGAGAGATATGCATCACTTTCGTCAGTTCTAGCACGTTTCATCGATGGATTCTCTTGTCCTGATTGCAAGTCAAGGGGACTATCAGTAGGCTAGGGTCGGATTCTGGAGGACATGCTTCTCCATCAAACAAGATATGCATGGGGATCATGCATGCTTGCCCATCTGTACCATGATCTTCATCAGGTGGTGTACATGGATGGAAAGAGTATCTCAATAGGAGCTACTCTTTTACAGATTTGGGCATGGGAGCACTTTTCTATTAGTCACCTCATTGTTCGGAGAGATTGCCCGTTGGGCCACCCTTATGTATATGCTTACACAGGTCCCCTTGTCCAGCTGATGCTAGGGAAGTTAGAGTACTAGCGAAGGGTATTAGATGATATGGATACCGTCATTTGGAGACTGTATCTTGACTGTGAGGCCTGGGATGAGGACAACATAGAGCTTCCTTACTGTAGGATAGCCAGGTTCATGATTGGACGGACTCTCTTCATCATCGAGCGATTTCTGGTTTTGAGAGTTTTGAGATAGTACGAACGAGTAAAGATGATGCCGTAGGTTGTGGCACACTATGCTAGGCACCAGGAGGATGTGCCAGAGTGGGGTCCATTTATTACTTTTGAGGCAACCAAAGATGAGTATTTGGATTTGTAGTCAGAGTTTTAGGCTATTCATCCTGAGGTTACAGATGCACATATGACAGATGATTATGCCGCCTATTTTTATGCACATCTGTTTCCAAGGCTTACCAGTCCAAATGAGCCTGCCCCACTATTAGGTGGGCCAGTTATACGATGAGCACAACAGCAGCCACAAGAATAGGTAGAGGCAAGTCAGCCACAAGGTCAGGCACAGGCAAGACAACCCTCAGGCCAGGCACAGGCAGGACAGCCACAGGCCGAGGATGTAGGTGGGGTGGCGATGGAGGTAGATGAGGAGGATGATTATGATGAGGAGGAGGAGTTAAATATCTCATAGGACACTGCTAATGACAGAGATGACGGAGGTGGTAGGAGTGGACAAAGATTCTTTTTTGACGTTCCATTCAGGATAAGACCTTGCACAGCCAGAGTGGTGGACCAGCCGAGTACTTTGGCTCCATGTATTACTATTAGAGCACCATCACAGGGACAGTTGGACAACTTGCAGATAGAGGTTTAGACTCCTCGGGGTCAGCTAGCACAGGCTTAGGCTACCATCAGTCAATTACAGGCACAAGCTGCACAACAACCACTTCCTGATCCACATATAGCTCATCTCACAGGAGAGAGAGATAACTTCATAGAGTGATGCACTTAGGAAGAGGGAGTAGCAGAGAGACTCCTCAAGTCACTTGAGAGCACCTCCATTGGAGAGGTTGTGGCAGAGGGACTAGAGACTACTTGGCAGGTAGAGTACTACCAGATGAGATACTTTGAGGCAGCACTCCCTGAGCAGAGGATAGCATACACGTAGTCAGGAACTCAGTCATGGACCCACTCACGCAGTCACACGAGGAGTGCCACCAGGAATGTGGTACAACCCATTAGACGAGAGATTTGGGCTTCAGGTAGCAAAGATTCACAGAGACCGACCACCTTTGGAGGCAACAACAATCATGACTCACATCCAGACACCCCTCAATGATGATTATGGATACATCTATTCATTGTATTTTATATATGTTGTTGAAACATTTAATATCCTTTTACACTTGGACATTTGTTTTGATGAGATTTATGATATGCAGTGGTGATTTGATATGCATGTGTCATTGATGATTTATGATGAATGACTATGTATGCATGTTTATTTCTATATGTTATGATTTTTATGATGATGATGCAATGATTATGAAATGTAAATGATTTAAAGATTCTACATGATGTATGTAGTCTGTATGAATGTAAATGAATGTGCTATTTATTTTTCTCAATTTATGAGGATGCAAATAATGTTTGATGTAAATGGGTAATAAAACGATATAAATGAAATGAAATGAAAAATTAATGATGATGAAATGAATGATAATAAATGGTAAATAAATTATAATGATGATACATAAATGATAATGAATGGTGAATAAGTGATGTCGGAAAATGAAATGAATGAATGATAAAGAAAATAATGATAATGCAATAATACCTAATGATATGATGTAATTGATGTAAAAATGATAACCTAAATGATGATATGAAATGAATGAAATGGATGCATCTTTCTTTTGAAAATGTATATTTATGCAAAATGATGTGAAACAAATGATAATGCAATTTTTTGTGAAATGATATAATATGAGATGAATGATCAATAAATGATATGTACTTAATGAATGATTATGCACATGAGATGAAAATGATATGATATTTAAAGATGGATAATGATCATGATGAACTAGATGAGATCGAAATGATGATAATGATAATAATGAAAATGATGTGAAAATGCAAATATGTAAATGCAATGATAACCTAAATGAATAGTCATGGTGAAATGATATGCAATGAATGATAATGCAATGAGATGCAATAAATGTCCAAGTGTACTCAATTGTTGTCTAAAAAGATATACGAGAATTTTGCCAATCTTCAAAAATCTACTTAGATAGCCTCCAAAATGAAAATCTAAATGAATCATGCAATCCTAGAATGTAGTAATGACCAATTCTCCTTTTTGTCATTCCATGAACCAATGATGCGCGTGTTTTTCATCATTGATCCTTTTGATATGTTGAAAGTTAGTACAAGCATCAAAGGGGATATTAGCACCAATGATGACCTGAGTACTGCTTTCATAATGTTTGATATAGCAAGTTAATACAAGCATCGAGGTATAATTGAACCAAGATGACCAGAGTATTGTTTGCATAAACAGAACAAAGTTAACCATTTTCTTATGCAAAATCTGAAATGTCATCAATGATACGTTGTAGAGCATGTCCCACGACAAATTTGCAAAATACTAATGATTAGCTTACAAACAACAAGAAAAGAAAAATCATACTCATTCCTTGTGATTCTAGTTCAGTACACATTGAACCACTCCAAAGATATCATGTCATCAAATTTCAAAAAAAAAAAATTCAACTTATTCTTTAAGTTTTTCATTCATTTTATTCAAATTAAGATCATCCAATTTTTTTTTAGTTTTCTGTCAAACATTCGTTTAGACTCAGTTTTGAATGGACAAGTTTATTGCTTCTAATATTCCAATGCTTGATACATGTTGTTGTTTGTTTGCCAGAAAGTTTCAAGAAGCGAATTTCCCCTTAATGACTTTGCACTTTGACTCCTGGTAGACACAACTACTGCTAAGGATATCCATAATCATCAAGCCATGATGAAATCCTTGTCATTTCAAGGAGATGTTAGGATGTATGATGTGGGTGTGATGAATAGACATGTATGTGATGTCGATGAAAGATGGATATGCAGAATGTATCCTAATAGATGGGAGAGCCAAACAAAATCACAACCAATGCCTGTTTGCCAAGTTTTCACCATTTGTTTTTATTGCACTTTTTCCTGATTTTATGATTTTTTTGTTGTTACCAACATGCCTGTTTGCCAGGTTTTCATCAAGGCAGCGATTTTTTCTTCTTTTTTTTGATTTTTTTGTTTTTTTTTCTGTTTTTGATTTTTTTGTATTTTTACTCTTTTGATTTTTTGTATTTTTTACTCTTTTGATTTTTTTTTTTTGATTTTTTTTTTTTACTCTTTGATTTTTTTGTATTTTTATTTTTTTTTTTGTATTTTTCAGGCATAAAACTTCTTCAGGTGAATGTTGTTGGTCGAATCTTCAAATAGGTCCCCTTCTGATGTTGACAATTGATATGCCCCCGATCCATATGTAGCAATGATAATGAATGGGCCCAACCAATTAGGTTCAACCTTGCCTTTTTTTTCCCGATCCTGCTAATTACAAGGGTTTTCTTTGAGAACCAAGTCACCCACTTGAAAAGCTCATGGTTTGACTTTGTGATTGTAGTTGCAGGACATAACTTGTTGATATCCCTTTAAATGATTAACTACAATTTGACGCCATTCATCAAGCAGTTCTAGCTCTTGCAACCCTGATACTTTGTGGTCTTCATCATTGATTAGCCCCTTTAGTTATACTCGAAGTGAGGGAATCTCAACTTCTAGTGGTAGAATAGCTTCTGCTCCATAGACCAAAGCATAGGGAGTAGCACTTGTGTGCATTAGAATGTGTCAAATTAAATTGAATCTAATCTAATACACCAATGAAACATTAGATTGAAGAAAACTAAATAAATAAAACAAATGCAAACTCCTGACAGCAGCTTCTTCAAATTCATTCCATTGTCCTCTATCTCCAAGGATTCACTTCAATATGCTTGCTCTCAGTTTTGCAAACACAGCTTATAGAATGGCACTTGAGAGAATGAGATTATTATGAATGCATATGCATCTACAAGATTGAACTATTGAATTAAAAATGCTATGAATTGCTAAGATTGCAACTATAATAACTATGCATGAAAGTATGAAATTCGAGGTCCTTTTTTAGCTCATGAAAGGGCTGTATTTATAGATTTTTGAAGGTAGGAATTCGATTGGCCAAGATCGACGGTCGAGTTCAAACCTGTTGAAATGAACGGTGAGAGATCGAGAATTTGAAAAAGAGGTGGAATTCTAAGAGACAGAAAATGAAGAGACAATTTGAAAGGTGTCTCTCATAATTAAATAAATAAATATTTAATTATGTGTGAGAGAAATATGAAAAGGCTTTAATTAAATATTGTAAATATTTAATTATGTGAGAAAAGAAAAAGCCTTTCAATTAAATATTAAAAATATTTAATTTTTGTGATAGGAGTGGGAATTTGGAAAATGATTTAATTAAATATTGTAAGTATTTAATTAAATGTGGAGGGAAGAATATCGTTTAAATTTAGAATTTAAACTTGTGATAATTAATGTAAATAAATTGTAAAATCTATTTAATTAATTAAGAGAAAGAAAAGCATTAATTAAATAAACTTATTTATTTAATTAAATTAGAAGAATTAGAAAAATGAACAATATAAATAAATAATTAAATTTATTTATATGTAGAAGACTTAAGAAACATTAATTAAATAATTCATATTTAATTAATTAATAGGTTCGATCGACCGTGACCATTTTTAGATGTGTACATTTTGCCCCTCTTTGAAGTGATGTGTTTTACGCATTGCTTCAAAGAATTTGCCCCTGATTTTGAAAATTTGCTGATGATGCTATATGCCCCCTCAGGTGATGAATCAAATAAAGATGATTTTTGGAAATTTTTACTGATTTTCTATCTGATTCATCGACCGATAAAGATGATTTGATGAAAACCCCTATTGAAAGATTGATATGAAGATGAAGACTTTTGATTTTGCCCCGATTGATGATGCTTTTTGATTGATAAATTTGCTTCCATGTGATATGAAAAACAAATAGAAATTTTGATTTGATTGATAAATTTGCTTCCATGCGATATGAAAAACAAATATAAATGATAGATTTGCTTTCCTGATTAAAAGTCAAATAGATTGAGTCATGATGACTGTTAAATTTGTTTCCATGCGATATGAAAAACAAATAGTATTGATAGATTTGCTTTCCCGATTAAAAGTCAAATTGAGTCATGATAAATGTTAAATTTGTTTCCATGCGATATGAAAAACAAATAGTATTGATAGATTTGCTTTCCTGATTGAAAGTCAAATAGATTGAGTCTCGATGACTATTAAATTTGTTTCCATGCGATATGAAAAACAAATAGAAATTGATTTGAACTTGGTTGATGTACTGATTGATTGATGATATCCATTGCTGATTGATTTGCATGATTGCTTGATGATATTGATAGTGTTGTTGATTAGGGAAGGATACATCCCAGAACAACACAAGGATAGGGAAAGATACATCCCAATGATGATGATGATGATCGAGGCTTGCAGTAAGGCTAAGAACAAGACCAAAGGTATGATTAAATGATTTGTGCTAAATTGAATTGATTGATAAGATGAGATTGGAAGAAATGATTGGATGTATTGATTGAGATGATGCAAATGAGATGTGATGGATATGATAATAAATGAAATGATGATGTAGGTATGCAAGTGCAATGATAATGATAATGGAAAATGATGTGAATGATAATGAAAATGAGATGTACCAAATGTCCAGTCATACTCAACCATTGTCTGAAAAAGATATTCAAGAATGTGATCAACCCTCAAAAATCTATTGAAAAGACCCTTGAAATGCAAATGAATTATGCAGTCCTAAATGAATTATCCAACCCTAAATGAAATAATGAATCATTCTCCTTGTTGCCATTTCTTGTTGTGTTTAGTTGTCATCATTGAGCCTTTTGAGATGTTGAAAGTTAGTACAAGCATCAAAGGGTATGTTAGCACCAATGATGACCTGAGTACTGCTTCCATAATGTTTAATGTAGCAAGTTAATATAAGCATCGAGGTATAATTGAACCAAGATGACCTGAGTATTGCTTGCATAAATAGACAAAAGTTAACCATTTTCCTATGCAAATTCTGAAATGTCATCAAAGATACATTGTAGAACATGTCCCATGACTAATTTGCACAATACTAATGATTAACTTACAGACAGCAATCAAAGAAAAATCATACTTTTTCCTTGTGATTCTAGTTCAGTACATCATTGAACCACTCCAAAGACATGATGTCATCAAATATCAAAACAACAATTGCAACTTATTGCTTTAAGTTTTCCATTCATTGAATTCAGATTAAGATCATCTAGTTTGTTTCAGTTTCAACATATGACATGTCTCAAAGCTATTTTGACCAGGCTTGATTGGATATTCGATTGTTGATCTGATACTTGATAATTGACACATCTCGCTTGTTTGCTCAAAAAAAGTTGATTTCCCCCAACGAGTTCAAGATTTTCCCCCTAGTCTAGGGTGAGACACAACCATTTTACTAATGAAAGCATATGATTTATTGATTTTTCTTTGGATTTCAAGAATATTTTGATTTTTTTGAATTTTGATGGTTTTTGATTTTTTTGGATTTTGATGATTTGGGTATGGACATGCATGATGATATCAGTGATTTGTTTTGAGATCTTGTTGAAAACCAAGCTAAGTTTGATTGATTAGATTGATGGATTGATAGTTTGACTAAGTGTGTTGAGCCAAACGAGGTGATAATGGATTTGTTAATTTAGCTAAGTGTGTTAAGCCAAACAAAGATAATGAATTTGTAAACCCAAGGAAGTTGTGTTATCCTAGAGTAAACTCGTTCACAAGATGATAGTTTGACTAAGTGTGTTAAGTCAAACAAGGTGATAATTGATTGGATTCAATTGATCAAGATTGATGAAGCTTGATTTAAAACAAAATTATTTTGATGATTTGATGTGACACTAGCACACAAGTTAGATGTGACTGATATGAATTGTTCAGATTGATGTTCGACGAAAGATAAAACTTGATAAGGAGCGTCTTCCTGTCAAAATATGCCATGGGCTAGTGATTTGGATCTTTTGGCTCACAAATGCTTGACCAATTTGATTTTATGTCTTCCAATGTTCAGATCACCACATAAGTTAGAGGATATATATCAAGATTCATTCTTCAAACAAGATGTAAACATCTGCCCCCAGTGTCTAGCAATGTTTGAACGGCCATGGGTGGATTCTTGAATAGGTGTATGGATAGATACTATAAGCATGCAAAGGATGACAAGGATTATCTTGTGACAAGATAAGGTGTTCGAATAGAGGAATGCACATTTGGATAATGCTTTGAGGCTTAAATAACATTTGGATTGGATAGGGTCAATGAAAATGACCCATGTCAAGATGTTTACCATAAACAAGTATAAATTTTTTACTAGACTTTGTCAAGATCAAGATAATGTAAATAGATGGTAATGGGCTAGATAAAGGTTCATGGATGAATAGATGATGTGGCTGGAATGTTGGCTTTATTATGGATGTGATAAGATGCTTTCTCTTGAATTGGTGCACATAGATGCTCAATTCTACACATGACACCTGTTTGCCAGGTTTTCATCATGGTACCTATCCAAAGCGCCATCGAAATGGTTTTCGCTAGAGGACGATTTTTTTCTTTACTATTTTCAATCCTTTTTCTGATTTTTTTGGATTTTTGTATTTTTGTATTTTTATTTTTTTTGTTGTTGCCAAGACGCCTGTTTGCCAGGTTTTCATCAAGGAAATTTATTTTCTCTTATTTTGATTTTTTTTTTTGTATTTTTTGAGAGATTTTAAGTTGATGCTGAACTACCTGGTGGTGCTGATGTTGATGCTTCTGTCATAATGTGCCATCAATATCCTAATTGAAGAAGCTGCTTTGCCAAGATATGTGCACTTGAATGCAACTTTTGAGATCCCTGATCTACTTTGTTGATACTGGAGTTAACTTCATCTTTGTGCACACATCATGATAGAGTGCCTTTTGAATCCTTATGATGAACGGTTTTTGCCAGCACATGGTCAATGAAAGAATTGGATATCATGCGTGAAGGTATGGATGGAGTTATTCTAGGAATAAAAGGTGGATTAGTTGAAAGTTTGGAACCTTTGACTCTCCAAACTTGGGAAGATGAACAGTGATGAGTGGATATGGAAATGTTCATGGAATTAGGACCAACTACTTGATACACTTTGTATGTTGCTTGAGAAGCTTTCTTTTTCCTTTGTGGACATCTTTGATGGATACTTGCCCCTTTTTAATTTTTTCCCATAGTTTCTTTGACTGATAGAGTTTGATAGGGATAATCTTTCTTTGTATTTTTTGGTATCCAAGTGTATTTGATTTGCCCGATATGATTCTTAGCTTCTTCTTCTTTGATAACGTTCTTCATTTTTTGATTCAAGTCTTTCTTTTGACGTTGGTCCCAATTTGTGGATGGGGTGATGGGTGGATGAAGATTCCTAACATGGCTAGTTGTAGTATTGGCATTGGTTTCATCATAAAGATTCTTTGTGCCCTCTATGTTGACATTTGCTTGAGACGAAGTTGCCCCCAGTTCTATGAAAGTATTACTAATATGTTGAGATCCCTTGATTGTCGAATAACCAAGGCCTTGATTCTTAGGATTTCCAATAATCTGCATTGGTTCTAGGATGCCTTGTTCATGTAGGCCTAATCCTCTACCTTGATAATTCATCTGCTGAAAAATCCTATTTGCAATAGGATATGATTTACCTTGGAAACAAGGTGTTAATCCTTCTCTGCTCTATGGTGGATCTTCAAAAGTGACAACTTCCTTATTGATAAGATAATTTTCCCTTACAAAGGTGAGTGATCCAAGCTTATAAGTGATAGGAACTTCCATAAGTGGAATGAATGGATGATTGGTATGTTTATCTTGATCTTGTGAGATATCGGATTGTAGTTCTCCTTCAAGAGGTGTTGATGCTTCATTAGTGATATGCTTTCACATGATGCTTCTGATTCACAAATTTTGTAGAAGCCTTCTTCATGACCCATTTCTAACATGTCTCTGGATTTCTCTATATTTTGACCATGTGTATAAATGTTAAGAGTAAGAGACTCTTGTTCCTTGGTAAGAGTATGAGACTCTTGTTTTGAATGACGATCATCTATGTGTCCATCCAAAGAAAGCATATTATGGGTAGATGGAGGAGTATGTGTTATACGGATATGATCATCATTTGCGATATCTTTTATAGATAGGAGAGTGCCCATTAGATCATTGTAGTATCTTGAAGATACGAATCCTTGATCTTGACTAATTCTGCAATTACTTTTGACATGTTTTGGATCAAATTCTTGACATGGGTCGATTTCAAAGGATGGATTGCTTTCAAAGGGTTTTTGGACATCATCATAAGGCATGGGAAGTGGCTCAATATCCTCTTGATCTTTGAGTGGACTTGGATCAAATGGTGAGTTGGGGATTCTTTCACTATTCACAACCGTGGGATCGAAGGATGTCAATATGCCTCGGGAGGGACCATTGCTAGACCTTGGTGATAGTTGTTGATCATGCTTTGAAATATATTCTTGAGATATGTCCTCTAACTTATTAGGCATTGTAGAGACATTTTCAATATGATCATTGGTCAATTGATCATGGATTATGTCAATAGGATCAAATATCATCAACACTCCTTGAAATAGATCTTTGTAGGAGGGGTCTTGATCATAACTAAAAAATGGCTCTTGATGAATGTGGATTTGATCACTAGATGGGGTAGACATATCTTCACAGTGCTCATTGATGGATTGATTTTGATCATTGTCTCCAACAATTATGGTGGAGAAATTTCCAATGTTTTCAACCATATGATCAAATGATGTTGATATTTCTTGAAGAGGTGTGATGAGCCCTTGATATGAGGATGATGGGATACTTTGATCTTGACTTGGAAAAGATTCATTAGATGAAGGAGATGGAGTAGCTTGATCATTAGATGGAAGGGAATCTTTGGATAGGATGGAAGAATTTTCATGCTCCTAGGATGTGATTGAGTCATGAGAGGGTATGGATTCATAAGATGGGGTGTAGGGAGGACTTGGAAGAATATTTTGTTCTTGAGATGGAAGAGGATTATCAGGGGTGAATAATGAAAGGAGGGGATCATCATATGATTCTTGAGATATGGGATCTTGATCAAAGATTGGAAGGGTTTGTAGAATTTTAGTATTATGGGATGGAGTGGAAAGAATGTTTTGATCGAGATGTGTAGATTGAAATGAATCATTGGATGTAGAGAATATGATAGAAGAAGGTAATTGAATGGGATCATTGTATTGGGTGGAAGAACCATGAGGTTCATTTTGAATTATGGGGGATGAAGATAAATGCATGGCATGACAGGATTGGTCAATGTTATTTGATGGCTTAGATTTGGGCTTCCCCTTTAACCTTTGCAAAAATTCAGAAACATTGAATTTGGTTGATTCTATTTTTGGAGGAGAAAAGGTCATGTTCATATTTCCATCAAAGGACTTTTTAGTTGTACCTCCTTTTATTTCCTTGACTTACGTTTGGAGTTCTCTTAATTGTTGGGTAAGAGTACTAAGATCGTTTAAGGGAATTTCCTTCTTTTTAGGATTCTTTTTAATGTTCTCCATATTGTAGTCAGAGGGAAATTTGGCACCTTGGTTTGCCAATAAAAGAAAGTATCCTTCTTTATTTTGCTCTAAGATCTTTTCCATAGTTAAGAGAAAATGTGGATCTTGTTAAGCTTCTAGAAGCATTTCTTCTATTATCTCTGGATTTGAGCCATTTCCATAAAGCCTGTGAACAAGATTTTCTTTGCTATGACCCATGTTTTAAAGTTTGTGGATGATCTTAATTTGATTTAAATTTGAAAAACACAGCATAGAGAAGCAAATAGTTGTTTTGTTAATCCTAGAATCTAAACAAAGAGTGTATGTTCTTTGAGATTTCCACAGGTTTTGAACAAGATAAGCATATCAGTCAGACTCACTCTTAATTTGTCAAATAGGTCATCATAGTAATCACAACCCACAGCTTAAAATCGTGTCGACTCACACAGCCATGTCACCCCCTAGAGGGTGCCCGTGTTTTTGTCTTTTCCAGGTGTGTACTCAAAGTGACGAAAGTTGATACCGAATCCCTTGAGCAAAAAATCTGTGGTGACTATATGGTGAGTGTCTTGGGGGCAGATTCTTCCCTCCCCTTGCACCGTGATTAAGATGATGTTTGGATACTGACACGGTTGGCCACTACACTATGGTTCTTAGTAAGTCTTTCCGTTCAGTGTGACAATAGATATACTCCCTCGAGAGACCTCCCAACCTTTAGAACAAAGGCTTTGGGGATGGTTATCCTATCTACTACTGTCAAGTTGGATTTTCATCAACAACTTGCTTCTGATTATAGTGGGTTAGAAACCTTGGCTTTAGGTTTTCCCACTTAGGTCGTTCCTCTTGGGTGAGTACTTTTTCTCACAAGAGCAGGCCTTCTAAAGGATGTAATAAAGCATTAAAGTGCAAAAAAATAAAAGGTAAGTCTGGTATTTTGATCACCCAGTTAAGGGGAGAGCATAGACCTATTACCCACAATCATAGCAAACAATAATGGTTCAATTTTAAATCCCAAATTGACAAATTTTCTACACTAAGTGAAGATGTTGCTTCACCAAAAACATGGGATTCATTTTAACCAAAAGAAAAAATTATGTTTGGTGACTATCCTAGGATTGGTTAATTCAGATTTAAATGTCTATCCTAGGGTTGCTTCATTTTATTCCCCATACATCAATAAAACCTCTAGTCGCGGTCACATCGGATCCAGACAACAATTTAAGAATGAGATTATAATTGCTCCCAAAGTGTTTAAAAACACCTGATACAATAGAAAGACGATTTCATAAGAAGCTTTTCCTTTGTTTCCTCTTCCCTTTTTGATTCTCTAACCTGCAAAAATTCTCCAAATGTTAGATTAAACCAAGAAACAAGAAGGTATAAGGGTTACATGAATCATTCAACATAAAAATCCTAAAAATTAGACCAAGTTATAGTGTGATTTGACATTAAGTGAGAATTTGAAAATTTAAACTTTATCAAAGCTGATAAAAACCTGCACCATTAGATAGCTTATGAAATTCTACCCCATTTCAAAAAAAAAAATTGTCAAAAAAGACCTCCGTATGACCAAGATATTGCTATTTTAAAAACTGACTGTAAAAGTGCAAAACTGAAGTCTATGCACTAAAATAGAGCTCGTATGCACTAAAACAGAACCCAGATGCGCTAAAAGAAGGCTTGTATGTGCTAAAACAAAACCCAAATGCACTAAAAGAAGGCTTGTATGCGCTAAAACAGGTGCCAAATGCGCTAAAATAGTCTGTGGATGCACGAAAATAGTCTGTGGATGCGCTGAAACAGTCTATGGATGCGCTAAACCAAGGATTGTATGCGCCAAAGTGAATTTTTCAGTCCGTCGTCTATAAAAACATAAGATTTTCTACAATAAAAAGATTAATACGGGGGGATGCCCCACAGTGGGCGCCAAAAATGTGTACATTAGAATGTGTCAAATTAAATTGAATCTAATCTAATACACCAATGAAACATTAGATTGAAGAAAACTAAATAAATAAAACAAATGCAAACTCCTGACAGCAGCTTCTTCAAATTCGTTCCATTGTCCTCTATCTCCAAGGATTCGCTTCAATATGCTTGCTCTCAGTTGTGCAAAAACAGCTTCTAGAATGGCACTTGAGAGAATGAGATTATTATGAATGCATATGCATCTACAAGATTGAACTATTGAATTAAAAATGCTATAAATTGCTAAGATTGTGACTATAATAACTACGCATGAAAGTATGAAATTCGAGGTCCTTTTTTAGCTCATGAAAGGGTTGTATTTATAGATTTTTGAAGGTAGGAATTCGATTGGCCAAAATTGACGGTCGAGTTCAAACCTGTTGAAATGAATGGTGAGAGATCAAGAATTCGAAAAAGAGGTGGAATTCTAAGAGACAAAAAATGAAGAGACAATTTGAAAGGTGTCTCTCATAATTAAATAAATAAATATTTAATTAAGCGTGAGAGAAATATGAAAAGTTTTTTATAAAATATTGTAAATATTTAATTATGTGAGAAAAGAAAAAGCCTTTCAATTAAATATTAAAAATATTTAATTTTTTTGATAGGAGTGGGAATTTGGAAAATGATTTAATTAAATATTGTAAGTATTTAACTAAATGTGGAGGGAAGAATATCGTTTAAATTTAGAATTTAAACTTGTGATAATTAATGTAAATAAATTGTAAAATCTATTTAATTAATTAAGAGGAAGAAAAGCATTAATTAAATAAACTTATTTATTTAATTAAATTAGAAGAATTAGAAAAATGAACAATATAAATAAATAATTAAATTTATTTATATGTAGAAGACTTAAGAAACATTAATTAAATAATTCATATTTAATTAATTAATAGGTTCGATCGACCGTGACCATTTTTAGATGTGTACAACACCTGTTGGTGTGCGAATAATTATTTTGTATGCCCACAATGCTGGATTTAGTTAGACATGCCAATCATGACCTGCCTCATTCACTGTTTTCTTCAAAATCTTTAGAATAGTTTTGTTTGAAGCTTCATCTTGACCATTCTCTTGTGGATAGTAAGGTATAGAGAACCTGTGTTGGATGCGAAATCTTTCACATAGCTCATCAACTTCCTGATTTTTAAAAGGTCTTCCATTATTTGTGATAATGGAGTTGGGAATACCATATCGACAAATGATATAGTTCAAAATGAATGAAGATATTTGTTTACTAGTAACAGTTGTTAGAGGAACAACTTCAATCCACTTAGTAAAATACTCAGTGGCCGTGATGATGAACTTGTGTCCATTTGAAGATGATGGGTGTATCTTGCCAACCAGGTCCAATCCCCACTGAGTGAAAGGCCATGTTGTGGTGAAGGGTTGTAATTCTTGAGCAAGAGCATGAATGAGATTCCCATGAATTTGACATTTTGCACATTTCTTAACAAAAATGAATGATTCCTTCTCCATGGTTGGCCAGTAGTAACCCAATCTAACAAGTTTCTTTGCTAAGGTTAGTCCACTTGAGTGTCTCCCACAAATGCCACCATGTACCTCTTATAAGGCCTTTTCTGATTCATCACGTTCGAGACATCTAAGGAGGGTACCATCTAGACCATGCTGGTATAAGACGTCAGAAATTCAGGTGTAATGGGAGGATTGACAAATGAAATTCCTTTTCTGATTTCTAGACAAGTCTAAAGGTAAAAAAGTATTCTTTAGGTAAGTATAGATTTTGTCGTACAAGGGAGAATCATAACTGGTTAAATAGAAAATGATTTGAGTTTATGGATTGTCATAGGCGAGAGAAAACAATTTTCCCACCAGGAAATCGTACCGTGCTTGATTATCTGACAACTGGAGTAGAGATGCAATTGTAGCCATAACATCTACAACTTTATTATCAATACGTGGAATTTGTATGAACTTGATATCAACAAAGTATTTCTTGAAAATTTCCACCATCCTTTTTTAAGGTATTAACTTGTCATCCTTAGTTTGATATTCATCATTGATTTGAGTTATGACAAGTTGTGAATCACCAAAAACTTGAAGTTCTATGATTTTCCAGTCTACTGCAATTCTCATGCCAATTAATAGTGCCTCATACTCAACTATGTTGTTTGTGCAAGGGAACATTAGCCGATAAGATTTTGGAATTGTATGTCCTTGAGGTGTAAGTAAAAGAATCCCTACCCCCGAGCCATGTTGAGTGTAGGAACCATCAAAATAGAGTGCCCATTGCTGCTTAATAGCTGGTGTGAATACATCGGCATCAGGAAATTCAATGTGTATTGGGTGTTCTGCTGACATTGGTACTTTTGCTAATTGATCTGCAATTACCTATCCCTTTATAGATTTCCAATCCACATAATGAATGTCAAACTCACTCAGAATCATGACCCATTTAGCCAACCTGCCAGTTAAGGTTGCCTTACTTAGAATATATTTGAGTGGATCAATATTAGCCACAAGCTTTATTGTATGAGCTAGCATATATTTTTGTAACTTTTGAGAAGTGAACACTACTGCTAAGCAATATTTTTCACTGAAGGTTTAATTTAGCTCATGACTTGTCAAATTTCGACTGATGGAATATATTTCTCGCTCCTTTCTTGAGTTGTCTTCCTGTGCCAATAATGCTCCTAAGGACACTTTCGTGGCAAAAATATACAATATGAGTGGTGCACCTTGCACTGGTGGATTCATTAGATAATTCTTTATCTGATCAAATGTTGCTTCACATTTGTCTTCCCATTTAAATGAACATTCTTATGTAAGAGATGAGTAAATGGTAGACTTTTATCTGCCAGTTGCGCAATGAATCTTCTGATGGATTGTAAATGTCCCTGCAAATATCGTAGTTGAATAATGTTCCTTGGTGGTGGAATATCAAGGATTGGTTGTACCTTAGCTGGATCCACCTCAATTCCCTTTTCTAACACAATATAACCCAACAACTTTCCAAATTTCACTCCAAAGACACATTTCTTTGGATTGAGTCTCACTTTGAATTGTTCCATTCTTTTAAAAAAATTATATAAGATAACTATGTGTCCTTCCTTGGTGTTAGATTTGGCGAGGAGATCATCTACATAATCTTCCATGAATGTGTGCTTCATATCATGAAAAATCATTGTTATTTCCCATTGGTATGTAGCTCCTGCATTCTTCAACCCAAATGGCATTACATTCCAACAATAAGTACCCCAAGGACATGTAAACGTTGTTTTATCTTGATCCTCTGGTGTAATATTTATCTGGTTGTATCCAAAAAATCCATCCATTAATGAGTAGATCACATGTCCAATAGTTAAATCAACAATCATATCTATGTTTGGCAGAGGGAAATCGTCTTTAGGGCATGCCTTGTTCAAATCCCTTAAATTTGTTCAAATTTTGATTCTTCCATTTGGCTTTGAAATAGGTACGATATTGGAGATCCATTTCACATAGTCGATAGACCGAATGAATCCAACATCTAAAAGCTTCTTTAACTCCTCTTTAACCAATAATGCAACATGTGGATGCATTTTTCTGATTTTTTGCTTCATAGGTTTTTCCCCCGGCATGATAGATATATCATGCATGATGAGATCTGGATCTAATCCAGGCATATCCGTGTAGGACCATGCAAAACTGATTTGATTGTTTTTGATAAATTTTGTGAATCCTGGTATTTCTTCTTCTATTAGAGATGCAAAAAGTTGCAATACTTTGGGTTGTTCTGTAGTACCTATATTGAGTGCCTCCATTGGTTCTATTAGAATAGAAGAACTTTCCTGGTAATATTCTAGGAGAGTGTCAAGTTTCCCATCTTCTAGTGCCTTTGACAGGTTTTCACCGTTAGATACGCTTTTTATTTTTCTCTTTCGATGATCTAATACTGCCTTTGTTAGATTTTCACCATTAGATCTTTCTTTTATGTTATTTATTTCATAGCTGAGAAACTTGGCACTTTCCTATCGAAAACTCTAATCTTGTGATTCCCTAGTGGAACTTGTTTCTGGTTGGGATGAACAAAGGAAGTTTTTTATAATTCCATCATTTGGAAAAGTTGGGATATGAATTGGTGCAATTTGTTCCCAATCAATGAGTTTGGGATAGACCAAAGGAAATGGATCATTAGGATGAGTAAGGTCATTGGCCGTTAGGGTCATGATGCTATCATTCACATCATTATGGGAAAGATCTAGGATGGTATCCTCCTGTTGATGATCTGTCTCACTTTGAATTGAATCGTTCTCACTCGAGTCATGATCGCTTAGTAGAACGTAATCAAGCGGAGGCCTTGAGCTTTCCCCTTGTACAAATGTAGGTGTGAATTTGTGTATGACATCCACTTGTTTATCTCTCCAGAATTTATCATCAAATATGGTGTCCCATTCATATTCATTGGAGTTAGTGTCAGAATTATTCTCTTGAATTCTCATAATTGTTTCAGCTAATTCCTCATTGGATATTCTTTGTACTACTTCCATTGTATCTTCAGCATATCCTAACCCAATTTTATCCCTTGGGTGCATTGTTTTTAGTTGGATAGGTTCAACAATACCCTCCTTTCTCTTTCTGGTAGGGCCATTTCCTTCATAACTCATTTGCTGCATTATCACATAACCATTTCCATATTGTTGTGTGGGTAACTTAATATGTTGTACTGATTCTTCTTCATCTTTATAGAGCCAATCAAGGATATCTCTATCTTCCATTTCATTTTCTTTGATAAATACTCCATTAAACTTGGTAATGGGAATTGAAGCTAAGGTTAAAGCTATTATAGCCTATTGTATGGATGTTGATGGTTGACCATGGGATCTTGGAGATATGGGTAGATTAGAGAGACATAAGGAATATTCTCCCACCCTATTATCTTTCAATTTTAGCTTGGTTCCAAAATTACTTATCATTTATCGTGCTTTCTCATTGTATTTGGAGGTAGAAATGGCCAAAGCCTCTCTATTATGTGGGATGAATGTGTCCTGAGTTGCTCTTAGGTTAGAGCAAGTTTGACTACTAATGTGATCAGTTGGTATTGCTACTTCATGTCCATCATATGTAAACTTCAAGCATTGATGATAAGTAGATGGAACGATTGGCATGTCATGGATCCACGGATGACCCAAGAGTATGTTATAGGATAGATCCCGATCTAGAACCTGACAAAAGGTATTCTTCACAACAGGTCCCACTCTGATTGGTAGCATGATGAGGCCTTTTGAAGCTCTTTCCTCATCATCGTATGCCTTAATTATAATTTTCCTTTGTGGATCTATAGATTCTTCTAAATATCCCAAAGCGAGGACCAATTTCAAATTACAAATGTTTAATCTGGCTCCCCCATCTATTAGGACACGTCTAATTCGGGTTTTGTGAACCATAACCTCTAGGTAGAGCAATGAATTATGCAGATGGGTCATGGATGAGTCATCCTTCTCAGTAAAGGATAAACATGTGGATGAGGACAAGTGTCGCACCATGGCTTGAAATTTATTGATATCCAGATCAGGAGACACAGTTGTATCAACAAGCGCTCTTTTCAGAATGTCCTTATGTGTAGGTGATAATTTTAAGAGCTCCAAGATAGAAATTTGGGCTGATGTTTTTTGTAGTTGATCGACCGAATTGTATTGACTTGGAGGGGGAATTTCCGCTTTAGATGAGCTTCCTTTTACAATGATTTTGGCTCGTCCCCTTGTCATAGCATTGACCTCTCAATATTCTTTGTTACCTTTGATTATGATAGCATTGATTTTCATATCATCAGTGTAAATATGATTGATAGTGGTGTCATAGACATGATTAGCATTCTTGCCTTTGTCACTCGAAGATTCCCCTTTTTGATAATTGGGGAGAGGATCCTTGAATTCCTGATGGTCATCATTAACATTATGTCCCTCAACCATAATGGTACGGTTATCAATCAAATCTTGAACAATATTCTTTAACCCTTGGAAATTATTTGTCTTATGACCCTTACACTTATGATATTCACAAAAGTGTGATTCATTCCATGATGGTGGTTTAACTTGAGGCTCATAATCTATTTGTGGTGGCAATGTAATAGCATTTTGATTCAATAGTTCTTTAAGTATGGACTCCAAAGACTGGCCCAAGGGAGTAAAACTCCATCGATTTGAAAAATATGAAGATCTGGGTGCATTTGAATTTTGCTTATTGCCAAAATTATTTCCACGATTATTGGTCACATTCCCTTGATTGGAAATATTGCCTTGGGTACTAGAATTTCTAGCATTAATGCTACGTTGGACACCTGCTACATTAAGAATGGTAGGCTTCACATTCACGTTGTTAGCATCTACTACCCCATCCTTCACAACATTTTTATTTTGAATCCAAAATCGTTACTTGTCATTGTTGTTACTATTGTTGTTGTTGTTGTTGTTGTACGAATTTGGACTTTCTTTATCGAGTTTCAGAACTCCACACTTGACCAAGGCACCTTCAATAGTAATCGTATTTTCAATCAATTTTTCAAATGATTGGGGATAGTGAAGGTTTAGCCTATAGCTCATCGCTTGATTCAGACTATCGATAAAGATCTCCATCTTCTCTATTTCAGGAATAGGACGGGAGTATCTAGTAAACACCCTTCTCCACCTTTGTAAAAATGTGGTGAAGGATTCCCCTACCTTTTGTTTCACTTTACACAGATCAAGCATGGTTATCTTGTGTTGGATATTGTAGGAGTATTGTGATATAAATTTATATATTAACTCCTCAAATGTTCTGATGGGGGGAGTGATCTTTGAAAGCCACTCCATGGATTTTCCACCCAGACTTCATGGAAACAATCGCATTAAGTAGGTATCTTCATGAGCAAATTCTAAGCTCATATTTTGGAAATCCCTCACATGTTCAATGGGGTCAGTTTTCCCATTATACCTATCAAATTTAGGGATTTCGAAATGTTTTGGAAAAGGAATCATTTGAAGACTCCTATCAAATGGATATGGACATATATCATCCAAAACATACTTCTTTGTTTTACCCCCTTGGATTTCCTTTATTTTCCCTTGTAATGCTTTTATATGTTGAGTAAGGGCACTAAAATCATTAGGAGGTGTTTCAGGATTCTCTTTAATCCCTTTTGTGTCAAAATCGGCAGGTAACTTAGCTCCTTGATTAGCTAATGAAAGGAAATACCTTTCCTTGTTTCGTTCCAAAATTATTTCCATAAGAGTATGGAATTGGGGATCCTACTCCACTTCTTGGAGCTTCTCTTCCATAATCTCTTCAGTATTTAAATTATTAAAGGGATTCTCTTCTCTATCACTATTATCACCCATTTTTCTTAATGTACTTTCCCTTTCATCTCTTTCTATGTAATTTCAAGATATTGTACCAACAGGCATAAGATTTTGCCAAATTTCTACTAACTTTGATCAAAAGAATGAAATAGTGCAATTTTGAAAGTCAGAATAGAATGAAGATTCTATGACTTATGAGATTTCTAATCTTTAGCTCATGATTCCCTGATTGAAAGGATGAAGATCCCGTTTGCGGGAATTAAACCAAAGATAAAAAATAAAGATGATTTTGCACTTTGTGAGGTTTGATCGTAGCTTTGTAAAAATAAGGATTTGTGATAAATGCCTAATGTTCTTGAGTTCTCTATTGCAGAAATTGATTAGGACAAGTAGAGTATACAATTTCAGGTTGGGGTATGTAAGAGGAATGAATACGCTGACTGTGATTATTCCTTTGAGAAAGGGCTCTTCTTTGAAAGAAAGCTCATGATTATAATGGTTCTACAACATAATCATCAGTGAAACCTCTAACAAAGTCATGATATCGATGAATAAAGGTTTTGTGTTCAAGCAAGACCTTTCGACTTTGGTATAAAAATTTCCTCTTTTTCAATAAGTTCTTATAAATGAGAGATTTCTTTGGCTTTCTAATCTTCCTCTCTAGGGACTTCTTGGAAAAACTTGTGGACTTCCAAACCCTAAGCATAGAAAAAGACTAGATTGAGATGACTAATTTCTAAGTGTCAGAAAATTACCCAGGCTCGGAACATAGATGCGCTAAATTTTTTAGTAGATGTGCCAAAAGATCCAGCCTATGCACTAGACTGTTGCAGCTATGCGCTAAAACATAGCACAAATGTGCTAAAACAGAGCATGAATGCGCTGAAACAGAGCCCAGATGCACGAAAACAGAGCATGAATGCATCGAAACAAAGCACATATGCATTGAAGCAGAGCAAAAATGCACTAAAATAGAGCACAAATGCACCAAAATAGACCAAGGATGCACTAAACTATCCAATTATTTTTTTGAGACAAACATTTTTTGACAGTTTGATGTTTTCGTATGATCTTAATCTGACTTAAATGTGAAAAACATGGCATATAGTAGCAAACAATGTTTTTGTAAATCCTAAAATCTAAACAAAGAGTGTATGTTCTTGATATTTTCACGGGTATTGAACAAGATAAGCATTTCAAACAGACTTACTCTTAGTTGTCAAATAGGTCATCATAGGAATCACAACCCACAACTTAAAATCACGTTGACTCACACAATTGTGTCACCTCCTAGAGGGTGCCCGTGTTTTTGTCTTTTCCAGGTGCGTACTCAAGGTTAGATTTCTCGATCCCTTGAGAAAACAATCCGTATGGTGAGGGACTTGGGGGCAGATTCTTCCCTCCCCTTGCATTGTGATTGAAATGATGTTTGGATACTGGCACGGTTGGATTTCTACACTATGGTTCATAGTAAAGGTTTTTGTTCGGCGTGGCAATAGATAAACTCCCTTATGAGACCTCCCAATCTTTAGAACAAAGATTTTGGGGATGGTTATCTTGCTCACTTCCGTTGAATATGGGTTTCCCCAAAATTCACTTTTGATTAGAGCAGGTTGGAAGACCTGGCTTTGGTTGTTCCCACTTAGGTTGTTCCCGTAGGGTGAGTACTTTTTCTCACTATGAAAGGCCTTCTAAAGGTTGTAATAAAGCATGAATTGCATAAAATGAAAAAGGTAAGTCTGGCGTTCTGATCACCCAACAAAGGGGAGAGCATAAACCTATTACCCAACAATCACAACAAACAAATGGTTCAATTTTAAATCCAAATGACAATTTTTTATGCTAAGTGAAGATTTTTCTTCACAACAAACATTGGATTCATTTTAACCAACATAAAATAATGTTCGGTGACTATCCTAGGATTGATAAATTCTAGATTTTTAATGTCTATCCTAGGATTGCTTCATTTTACTTTAAAACTGAATTGAAAAATCATGTCCGCGGATGGCGTCAGAATCAGAATTTTTTTTTACAACCTTTGTATGCGCTAAATGAACTGGTAAATGTGCTAAAACAAGCCACCAATGCGCTAAATGAACAAACAACAATGCGCTAACACAGTCATTAAATGCGCTAAAACAGACTGCAAATGCGCTAAAACGGACTGCAGATGTGCTAAAACAGACTGCAAATGCACTAAAATAGAATGCAAATGTGCTCATCCATGACTCGTATACACTAAACCAAATCTCTAGTCCGTCACCTATCAGAAAACCCTACGATAAAAAGATTAAAAAAACGGGGCAAGGCCCCACGGTGGGCGCCAAAAAATGTGTTGTTAGAATATGCAGATTAATTAGAAAGTAAACTAACACACCAATGAAACATTAGATTGAAAGAAACTAATTTAGAAAAGACAAATGCAAACTCTAAATACTAGCAGCTTCTTCAAATGCATCCCATTGTCCTTTATCTCCAAGGACTCGATTCAAGATACTGGCTCTTAGTAGGTTTAAGCAACAACTTGCTAGAATGAAAACTCAGGAGAACAAGATTGATACAAAATGCATGTCCATTGCAAATGATTTAAGCTATGAAATTGAAGAACTAAAATGCTATGATATGAATTTTCTAAAATTTTGATTCGAATGCAACTATAGTAATTACGCATAAAATCTAGGATAAAATCTACTCACGAAAAGGATGTATTTATAGATTTTCGAAAGGAAAGAATCTAGTTGGCAAAGATCAACGGTTGAGTTTCAAACTTGTCAAGATGAATGGTGTGAAATTCTAGAAGTTGAGAGAAAGATGGAGAATTTTTTCAACCCATGAAACTATCTTCATTAAAAAATGGAGACAAACATGCTCTTTGTCTTTTCATTAATTGAAAAGTTAGTTGAAAGTTGAGGATAAATCCTAATTAAATAAATGAATTTATTTAATCATATGTGTCATGTATTTTGGAAACTTCCATAATTAAATAATTAATATTTAATTATGTGAGAGGTGAAAAAGACAAGTAATTAAATATTTACAACATTTAATTAAGTGAAAGGTGAAAAATATATTAAATATATAATATTTAGTTGTGAAGTGAAGGATGAATTAGAGGAATAAATGATAATTAAATAAATAAATAATGAAATTTATATAATTTAATTAAGAGGAAAAATATAATTAATTAAATAAACTTATTTATTTAATTAAATTAGAAGAATTAGAAAAATGAACGATATAAATAAATAATTAAATTTATTTACATGTAGATGACTTTAGAATATTAATTAAATAATTCATATTTAATTAATTAACAGGTTTGATTAGCTGTGACCATTTTTAGATGTATACAATACCTTTATTTGATCTTGAATCAAACTTACCCAAATTTTCTTCATCTCTTTAGATGTAGCACTTGCTTCCAAAAATCTTTAGATGCCTTACTGATTCTAGTCTTCCTTTCTATAACTCACATGGAATCTTCTCTACCTTATGCTTGATCTGAACTCTGTTTAGAATGTACACAACTATTTGTGTAGCCTTTCTCCAACAAATATCTAGAAAATTTTCTTTACACAACATAGTCCTAACCATCTCATGTATAGTTTGGTTCTTTCTTTCAACAACTTCATTTCGCTATGGTGTTTTAGGAGCAAAAAATTGCCTCTGGATTTCGTTCTCTTCACATAATCTCTCATACTTATCCACTTTAAATTTTCCACCTCTATCTGATCTTAGGAATTTAATTATTCTTCTAGATTTATTCCCTACCATCTTCTCGAACACTTTGAAATTCCTAAACGCTTCTAAATTTTCTTTTAGATATTTAATCCAAGTCATTTTAGAAAAATCATCAATCAACACCATAAAATACCTACCGCCTTATGGATTTTTAGTCCTCATTAGTCCACACAAATATGTGTGTATCAAATCCAATAGATTTCATGTAGAACACTCCTTAACTGAATATTTTCTTCTTTTCTACTTTCCTTCATGGCATGGCTTGCAACTGATTGACAAAGGTTTCATGATTCTTGGCATATCCCAAACCAAACCTTTTGAACTAACTTTTAAAATATCATCAAAATTTATATGCCCTAACCTTTTGTGTTAAATTCAACTCTCATCCTTTTGTATAATGAGACACCTTTCTCCATTCAAATCATTGAGATGATAGATATCAATATATGTCTTGCTACCTTCCACAATCAGCTCACTAATACTTGATTTTTTGATTTCACAACCATCTACACTAAAGGATAATTGATATCCCTTATCTCACATCTGATTAACACTCAAAAAATTGTGTTTTAAACCTTCAACATACAAAACATCATGTATCTTTGTTTTACCACCATCAAGACTTAATGTAACCTTACCAAAAATATTAGCAATAGAATTTTTTCCAAGGGTAACTGAACCACATTCAAGAGCAACCATTGTCAATAATCCAAAGGTTCTTCCTCTCCCACTAATCATGTAATTTTGTTTGTGCAATTAAGGACTCTTAGACTTCTCTTCTAGAACCTTCTTCAAGACCTTATTTGGAACAACATTATTTCATTTCTTTGGTAATGGGGAACTCACAAAATTGCTTATGTAGTTCCTTGCAATATGCTTGAAATTCTTGCACTTGAAACATATGATATTAAAACTAAACAAACACACAAATACATTATTACTAACAAAATTATTCCTTCTTACCAGAACTCTTCTACAATCCACAACCTTATGTCCATACTCATTACAATTAAAACAATGACCATAAAAAGAAAAAAATGACTTGGTATTGAATTCTTGTCCTCTAGATCTCCTCCTTTTGTTTTGTACTTGAATAAATCCATCATTTTGATTCATGCTTCTATTACTTATCAATGTTCTTTTTTATTCTGAACTTTTAGAATGAGTCACTTCAAGACTTTCCTTAGTATATCTCTCTAAATATTTTGTCACATTTTTCGTCTGATCATTAAAACCAATGCTAATTTTGTCAGACGAAACTTTCTAACCTTCCAATATCTGATCTATGGTTTCAATACTTTTATTGAACTTCAACACCAACTACTAGTTTTCCTTCTCAAGCTCTTTTCTAGCTACAATAATTTGTACCTCAAACTTTTCACAATCTTTATCTTTTGTTGATAACATTTCCTTCAACACTTTTTCAACTCTTTTTGCTTCTTTTACCAAAATATTCAGATCAAAAATCACCTTTTTCGAAATCTTTAGATCTTTTAATATTTTTTCTTTGGCTCTCACTTCTTCTAGAATTATGATATTCAGCTTCTTGATTTATTGTTTGGCCCATAATAGATTCTCCATAAGATATGCATCTTCTTCACCCATTTCTCTGGAACTCATTTCAACATCACCATCAATAGTTTCAAAAGCCATGAATACAAATTTTCCATTCTCATCTCCAGATGCATCTTCATCTTCTTCTTCTATACAATATTCTTCTTCTTCTTCATTTGTATAGAAAATTTTGTGCTTTCTTTATCCTTTGAATCTTCTCTAAAAAGACTTCTTTCCATTATTTTGATCAACATTATTAGTATTCTAATGGGGAAACTTAGTCATAAAATGTCTAACATCTCCAAAATTAAAATATTTGAGAGGTAATCTACCTTTGTACTTACCAGAACCTCTTTGTAGCTTTATGAAAAAATTGCTTCTTCTACATCTGATCCACAATGAGAATCTTGACAACCCTACTTCACAGATACTCTAAAATCAGCTTCTTTTCTTATAGAATCTTCATTATCAAATCTCATCTCAAATGCACTTAATGTTCCAAGAAAATTAATCAACTTTAAGGTATGAAATAAAGAATAAGTAGGTGGGTTACCAAAATGGGATTGATGAACCACTTAGGGACCTATTTCTCCTTCTATTTCATTAGGAAATGAGATCCACACAATGAAATCACTAACAACCCTTAGGTGAATCAAGTCAAAGTGTGAATCTACAGATTTCCTTTTTTTGCAAGGACGGGGGTTATGATCAAACAACACTTTGGGGAGAAAAACTAAAAATAGTAAACTAAATCCAAAATGCAATCTATAACTTGGAATAGCTAGATGATACTCAAAATAAGTAGAAACATAAATTAGATCACAGATCAAAGAAGGGAAAAATAGTGTTTACTAGTCATCAAAAGTCAGTTGCTAAATTTGATCTGGTACTCATTCGCCCAAGGGCAAATGGGTCTTGAGTTAGGATTTTTCTGAAACTTTCAAGAGCATCTGCTATAGATCTGAATCCTTCAATTTTCCCAAGTTTCAGGTTCAAAAAGTTGAAAATGAATTATGCAAGTGAGTTTCCATGAGATGGTAGCTTTTATGACAAATTTTGCAACTTTCACAACTTCAATTTTTCTCTTCAAGAGATCTTTAAAATTTCTTCCACCTAAATTTGCAAACACAAATCAAGAGGGAAAAATCTTTTGATTTTTGTGAATGGGGGTTTGCCTTGGTCAAACCCCATTTTTTTAATCAAACCTTGAAATGAAACAAAATAGCGTGAAAGAAATGATGAATGAACAACTCAATGTCACAACTCACCAAACCCTTGAATAAACCTTGGAATTTAAATCTTAAACTTGCATGAAATGGATTCAATGGATGTGGATCGTGAACCTTGAATCTTTCCTTGAAATATTGCTTTGAATACTTGAATGGATCATGAACTACATCACAATATTAGCTCCAATAGCATGCATTATGCAAGAAGACTTTGATATGACAATTGGATCTTGCTTGTTGCAATGAATCTTCAATAAATCTACCTTTCAATGCTTTGAATTTCTCTTGAAATGATCTCTTGATCAAAAAATTGTTATCTTGAAAATCTTAGATTGCTTCGATGAAACTTAGTGAAATAACCTTATATTTATAGATATGTATCCTTAATTTACTGAAATTCAAATATCACAAGCCAACATCTAAACATAGATTTGAATATGTTAAAATATCACCAAAAACATAATTTAAATTTAGGTCCTTGGTCTAAGGGAGGACCCATTCACCCATGGGCGAATGGGTCCCAGGTCCCTAACCCTAGGACACACATTGCTCAATGAGAAGTGTTGTGTTAAGGCACTAATGAATGCTAGTTTTTCACTTCAGAAAATGTGATTAAATAGGATTGGATTTGAATTAAAGGGGCCAATTAAGGAAAATTAAGTTCAATTAATTAAAGGATCCCTAGATAAGTGTGAAAGTGTAAAGGGGTACACTTTACAACACCAAATAAGGCACAATTAAGTCCATTTTAATATTAATTTCGAATTAACAGTGAAAATGCAAAAGGGATACATTTTTCTACACTATAAGGTATTCACATCTTTAGCTTCTTCTATGGAAATTTTTTTAGAATCAAACCTTCTAGGTAAGGATTTAAGTACCTTCTTTACAACAGTCTTCTCCTCCAAGGTTTCACCAAGACCTCGAATATGAATTACAATTTCTTCAACTTGGAGCATGAGTATAGCAATGTTCTCATATTCTTTCATCCTTAGACCTTCAAATTGAGCTATGTAAGTCTATAAATTTTCTTCTTTGACTTTTTCATCACCTTCATAGTTAGTTTCCAATCTATCACATATATCCTTTATTGTTCTTACAATCTATCACCTTTGAAAACTCAATGTGCGTCAAACCACATAAAAGAGAATTTCTAGCCTTAGCATTGATTTCATAAGCCCTCTTTCCAATCTGATCCCTAGGAGGGTTATCAAGAATTTCATACCCCTCTATAATAGAATTCCATAAGTCCATACCTAAAGCCATCAAATATGAATCTATCTTGAATTTCCAAAAAGAAAAATTAGATCCATAAAAAATTGGTACTTTGTTTCCAAAAGAACTAATAGATCCAAACAATTACAATAATTATGGAAACCTTCACAATCACTTTATAGATTTTCAACATGAAGAGCACTAAACCATACAAGCTAGTAAGTAAAGAAATTAAAGCACCACACAAGATAACACATAACACCAAATTGTTACATGGAAACTCAGAAAGGGAAAAATCATGATGAGAATCTCTCGCAAGAAGACATATAATAATCAATATTTACAATATGAAGTAGGCACCAACCTACCAAAGACACCAATCTCAACTGGAACAAAGACACCAATCCCTACTAGAACAATACAACATGAAGTAGGCACCAACCTACCCAAATAGGAATAATGGCATATTTGAGACACAACTCTCTTTTCTTCACACTTCTACTACAAAACAACTATACATCCCACCAAGTGGATTCACTATAACCATTAATGGATGCACTATATTACTTTCATGGATGCATACTTGAACACATAGATCAACTAATGCTCATGCACCATCATAGTGATACTACTAGATACATCCGAACATTTAACATATATTCATGACACTACATAAACATTCTTCTATGTCGTCCAGGGATCTGCAACAACTTAGATGACATAAGATGGACTTAAACTCAAATTACATGAAATGTGTAATACAAGGGTCTAATCTTGTCACCAATAGCACTTGACATCTTGTGCCACTATGGGAGCCTTAAACAAGTTGTACCCTCACACCAAAAACTTGAAACCGTTACCACACACTTTTAGCCATTATCACACTTGCCTCAAACTCGAAATAGTTTGATGAGACTTCTAATATTTCAAACTCCTCGCACAGTGATCTATGCCACCAGAAACTCAAGAACATGATAGAACTAATGTAGGCATAATCACCTTCCAAATTGCAAGGCTCTAACACATTTTTGAAAGAAATGCCACCCATATTAAGAGTGATCCCACAATATTGGTTTAAAATTCCATTGAGGAAGGAAAATTGCAAAAATGCTCCCATGATTTTTTTTATTGATTTTTAGGGGTTTGCACAAACATGTGTGTTCGTGTGGACCTAGGTTCGTGCAAACCCTATTTAATGATGGGACCCACTTTTTGGTAATTTTTATTTATGAAGACAAAGAAAAATTCAAAAAAATGGGGGGTTCATTTGAACCAGGGTCTATACGAACCCCTCATCAAGTGAACCCCCAAGGGGGGTTCGCTCGAACTAGGGTCCATACAAACCCCCCCTTTTTCCCCTTTCCCCTCCTCTTCTACCAAATCTCTGCAAAATTTTGCCTTTTGAAGCTCAGGTTGAGGATGCAAATGGAGGAAACTTCATAGACCCAACTAGATGATGGTAGTCCTCAGAACGAGCTATTCGTCAAATATAATTTTAATATATTTTTTTTTATTATGTATTTCTTTTTTAGTTTAATTAAATTTAGGTTTTTCACTAAAAATCAAGCTCTTTGTTTTGCACATGTAGAAAATAGTACATTATCATAAAAAATTCTAAAAAATATGTTCAGGCTAGGTATTGATGTCCTTAATCCAGTAAAAATATTTGAATTTCGATACATACAAAAAAAGTTATGTTGTTTTTGGTCCACCTATGTATGAATTGTAATTGGTTTGACTTCAAAATTTGATTAAGAAAAAAATATTCAATAAAACACTATGAAACCAATTGAACTTGTTAGATATTGTAGTTACAAAGCTAAATTCTAAAAAATTAGAATTTTACCCTTCATATAAAAAATGTTATGGTGTTTACGGTGAGCATCAGTCCCTAAAAATGATGTTTACTTATAAAAACTAGCTTTCAAATGAGATGGAAAAAGAAATGCAATCCGATTCAAAAAAAAATTTTAAAATATAACTAGAATCTACAAATAGAATGTCACAAATTATTAGTTTGCATCATCTTCAAATTCCTCATGGTTTATCAACTATAAGTGCCCGAAAGTGAAGATTTAGTTTTAAAAAATCAGTTCAATGTCCACTTTGGCCAAAAATTGTAAACCAGTATTGTGGGATCACCCTTAAGTAATCTCTCTATCTAAACGATATCCTCCCAAACCACCACAAATATTTCTGATTACATACCTGACATGGTATGATAAATACCTGAACTATTTGAGAGTAGTCACTCCATGAAAAACATGATACAACATATGATTGATTAGGTAGCCTACACACTATCAACCAACACAGTAACATAACCTTTAGATTTATGTTAATACTTGTACTCCTATAATATTTCTTCACCTTTGACAACCTGCACATTTGATAGCCTTGACACCCTTTGATAACCACTAATAGTAGCAATGACCTGCTGACATTAGTTTGACATCACTGACAACCTATGCTCAACAATGGAGTCAATTTGACTTGTATTTGGTACCAAATTTGATTTCTCTTTACCTATCTTTAAGGGGCCATGTTTTTGAATGAATGCCTTAAATGGTCTCTTTGTTGGGACCCATTTCTACTTTTATTTCTTCTTTTAGAATATTTTCTCATTTGATATAATGAGGGTAACTGTAAACCTTATGCCATCTCTCCTCCATTTCATGATTCCTTATATCCTTCTCTTATTTAGGTTTGAGATTTTTTATTATAATTTGGCACATTTGAGCATTAATTTGGAGAAATTTGATCATTTTCTTGAGACCTACTTTATACCGTCCTCCATTCCACCTTTGGAGTGGAAATTTTATAGACTTGCAACTCAAGGTTTTTTTCTTTTAAAAGGAAGGTGCAACATTCCTTGCACTTGAGTTACTCTTAACACTAGATTTGACACATTCTAAATTCACATTCTTTCTATTGTGTTGAATCATTGATCCAACTTCAAGGGGATATTTAGTTCTCCCTTCTTCTCTCCTTTATCTTTTTGTGGGGTTTCTCTCTCTCTCTCTCTCTCTCTCTCTCTCTCTCTCTCTCTCTCTCTCTCTATTGGGGTGAAATATTTGTACATGGATACTTCTTCAATATTTATTTTTCAGGACCCATTTTTTGCTCACCTAGGCCATGCTTAAGTGGGGTCTTTGTTCACTTTTGTGGGAGGTGGCAGAAAAGGGGTTTCATATAGGTTTTCTCATTTTCCCTCATTTCTTTCAAAACCATGGGTAGCTCATTATACCTAGTTTCTAGAACCCATTTATTTTTCATCCTAATTTACAAGTAAGGGGTTGTTAGTGTTGAAAGGTGGAAAATTGTTTGCTTTTCTAGGGTTTAAGACCTAGAATGACAATCTTCACTATCTCTCATTCAAGAACAAACCATAGAGATCTCAATGCAAAGGAGAAAGAGATCTTGCAATAGGGATGTCCTAGGGGCTGAATGTAAACTAATAAGGGGTTCACCACCAAGTTAAGACTTGGAAAGACAAATGAAAATGTAAGATGTAATGCTAAACCCTAATATGATGCAACGCCTTTCAAAATGACCTAGAAAAGTAAATGAAAAAAAATAGAAAGCTATAGGAAGGACTGTGTGCACCTAGGAATTAGAAGATGAATCGAAGGAGGTCTTAAATACTATGAATTATGTCTTTAATGCTAAGTGGGACTCATTCACCAAGCTGGGTGAATTGGTCCAAAATTTGGGTTTCTATGCGTGAACACGAATTTGCCAAATGGGTATCTGAATTAGCAAAAATCTGATTTTTGACCAAAACTGGGACTCATTCGCCAGAACTGGTGAATCAGTCCAATTAGGGTTTTCTAGAACTTAAAGGTCTCAATCCACTCTTCTCAATCTACTCAATCTACTTCTACAAGTTTTCGGATCCAAATCTTTGTAAATCAACCTATAGGTGTTCTCCAATGTTCTTCAATGCTTGATGCCAATTTTGACAATTTAAGGCACTCTGACAACTTTCTCCAACCTTTCTCTTCAATGTATCTTCAATCTAAACCTACAAATCACACACTAAAGAGAGGGAAATTTTTTGTTATGTTAGTGGATAGGGGTTTTCCTTGGTCAAACCCCATTTTGGTAATCAAACCTTGAAATATAATGGAATAGGAATGGAGAATGATGAATGAACAAAATATGATGTTACAACTCACCAAAATCTATCGATAAGATGTTGCAAACATGTGTGAGATGGATCCAATGGATGTAGATCTTGACTCTTGCTTGAAGGTGAAAGATCTCGAATGAAATGCTAGCTTGAATCATAAAACCCTACATCACAATTGTTAGCTCCAAAACAAACATGATGCATGAAGTCCTTGACATGATGATTAATGCTTGAATAATGCTCTAGAATGCTTGATAATCTTTTTTTGAAGACCCTTGAATTCTCTTGTGAACTTAATTATTCTATTATGAATTCTCTCACAAAAGTCTTAGGTCACGTGATTGCTTGTTAGGATAAAATGAGTGGAAGAACCTTGTATTTATACATGATTATGCAAGAATTCTCAAAATTACAACACTACAATTCAACCTCAGATCTAAGAGGATAAAATCCCACCAAGAATTTGAATTAAATTTGGTTTTGGAGCACACAGGACTCATTCGACCAAAGTGGTGAATGAGTCCCATTAGGCATAATGTATGGGACCAAATTTAAAAATGCTTAGAAATGTGTGAAACCAGGTTTGGGACCCAAATATCTAGGTGGAACTCATTCGCCCAAGGTGGCGAATGAGTCCCAGATCACTAAATCTGGTCCATTCAATCTTAAACACCTTAATTATGGTTGGGTATTGATTTGTGTTAGGATTATCCTCCAAAAGATACATTAAATGAGGCTTTTGGATACGAAAAATTCTAATTAAAGTATAAAGAAGCCCAATTATTAATGAAAACCCTATAAAAGTGTGAAAATGTGTTACAACACTTTACAACCTTCCAAATAATGTAGGATTGGGGTTTATTTTGATTAAAAAGAGATCTATTAGGTGCAGTTAATTAATAAAACCTCAAAAAAGTGTGAAAGTGTGTTACAACACTTCACAAAACTTTAGCAAAGGTACTAGTTAAATTCATTAGTTCACAAGGGACCAAGACCTAATGTGAATGTGTCAACCACATTACAACACTAAATCAAGGCATCATTAGGATCAATTCTACAAGGAGGGCCCAAACAAGTGTGGAAATTTCACTAATGACATTTTTCAACACTACATTTAGCCCCCTCTTTAGTGAGAGGATGAACTTGCTTCAAACTCACACTAAAGTAGATGAATTTTCTTCAAGAGGGGTCCAAATGTACTAATTCTAGTAAGATAATATTGAAATGATCAAGAGGGGTGATCAAGCCCCCAGGATCAAGATCCCATGACAAACCAACATAGGAACAAAAGAACACACATGAAAATGATATAAAGATCATCATAAAGGAACAAGAATATACTACCAAAGACGAGAGGAAAAATTAAAACAAAATAAAATAAAAAGATCATAACAAGCTTCGACCATTTGTTCATCACTATGTGGATAAGATCTAGGTTTTTTGTCTGAAAAGATGCAAGCTCACTCTGAGGCAACAAAACTTCAAGTTGTCTGTTAGGTGAGGATCTAAAAGAGGTGAGAAACATACACACATAGACGGTATGCACTCACACTCACAGAGTGGCTAAGGGAAATTCAAGCCTCAGTCGAGCTTCCTGTGAAAAACCATACCAAATTTATACCCCTCAATAACTTTAATAAGGCGCCACACAAAAAATAAACTTCGAGCTTCATGAGACAAGAAATTTTTTGTAAGATTGGAACTCATGAACAATGAACTTTGAGCTTCATGAGGCAAGAGAAATGTTTTTTTCTTGGAACTCATGAACAAACAAGATGGATCTGTAGGCATGCAAGGTGTATTATGCAAGGTGGCCATATAATATAAAATGCAACAATAAGGAACATTCAAAGGATTCTTTCTTAGTTTATGCAATGTCTTTAAATTAGGGAACATTGTATCTAATGTTTCCAAGAGAGGACCAAATCAAAGAATAGAAGATTGGTAACTTAGGGGATGTAGTGTGTCACATCAAGCCACTAAGAGGAATATAATATGCTAAGAGAGATCATGCTCTTGAAATAAATCACCTCGATGTCAACCACAAAGTGAAAAATGTATCTTATGAAATAAGAAGACTGCACCATGAAAAATAAAATGCAAAAGAATAATGCCAATGTATGCACCCACTTTAAAGAAATTGCTAAACACCATACTGTGAGAAATTACTTTAAAGTAGCAAATGAAAATGCTAACAATAAAGAAGAAATGAGAGCTAACTTGGAAAGCCCTATGCCAGGTCATATGTTTCCAAGTAAAGTTGCATCATGCAAAAGAACAAGGGAGGGGTTGCCCCCAAAATGAAAATCCAAACACATAAGGGATCTATGGATTTTGGGTCAATATGTTCTTTGCTATAATTTTTTTAGAGAGTTAAAAATTATCAACATGGAAGAGACGTGAATGTCTCAACGCCTTGTGTAATCCCCAAAAGGAAAAAACAAGATAAATGAAAAGAGATAAAGGAAGCTTTTGGGTCAACATGGAAGAGACATGAATGTCTTGACACCTTGAATCATCCTGAAAAGGAGAACACAAGACAAAGAAAAGCGAAAAGATGTACGACCTAGAGAAGAATGAAGGTACAAATAGAGGAATATGACAAAGAGATACAACATCAAATAGAACATCATAGGGGATCACATCATGCACATGCAATCACACACAAGAAAATAAAAAAATAAATGTAAAAGACTAGTAAAGCACATTCAAGTCAACCTATGAGTAGGTCGTCCACATCCCAATCATGTTCATTGTATATAGAAGGCAGACAACTAGTCAGAGGGACAATAGCAATTGATGAACTAGGGCCATCACCAAGTTCAATACTCTTCTTAGGAGAATTGTCATTTAAGCTCATAGAATAGGAAAACAATGTATTCAATTCATTATGCATCTCTTAATCAATTTAGCAACTTCCTCATCATTTTCTAAATTAATCACAACAGGAGGGCGAATGATAATGTCTAAAGAAGAGTTCAACTCTTGTTGCGATATAATATCTTTTTATTTCAGTGAAGGATTAGACTCATCATGCATTTCTTTAATCAAGTTTGGATTTTTATTTTCTTTGTTTATTTCTTCATGTAACCTGTGAGCAAGGGCATGATGTCTACGCCTACGCTGTCTAGCACCTCTGTTTCTTTTAGTTCATTTTTCAAGTTGCATTTGTGTAGAAGTGGGTTGATCGACCATAGGTTTCTTTTCTTCCCTAAGGGGAGGAACAAAAGGAACCATGGGGGGTTTTTCGACCACTTTCTCTTTGACTTTGTAAACTTGTTTTATTCTAGCAGGCATGAAGGGGTTTCTTTCATTGTCTCTTGGTCTTTTGTAAAATAGGTGAAGGTTTTGTCTTAGGTTGGTCTTGGTCATTTGGAATTTCTTTAGGCTCAATCATGGTTTCATCAAGGATGGTAGGTTTGGTGGTGGGTTGAGGCATGTTTCAAAGGGATAATTCTACTATTTTCTTTGCCTTGAAATTTTGATAGGATAGGAAGAATAATTTTTCTCAAATTTTAATAGGTTCGATAGGCTTGAGCCAAAAGAAATATAAAGAAAAGTTTCCTTTGGAGGACAACGGGTTAAAGATACTATGATGGACAGTAAAGATTTCATTTTCAAAGGGGAACTTTAAGCATTTATGTATGATTGAAGGGACTACATTCATGGAGCGAAGCCATGGATAGCCTAGATTCACATGAAATTGGTCCAATTGCAGGATGATGGAGAATGAGATATCTAGTGTTTTCAGTCCTATTTGCAATGGTAAGTTGATCGATCCCATCATAGGGAAAGTGAAACCATTATGTGCCTTGATCCATGCTTTCAGTTTATCATATATATCTTGATAGACTTCATGTAGAAGTAAGAATTCTCCAGTGATCACATTCTCTCTACAAACGAGATCTATCAATATCCCATTAATGGGCTTATCATAGATATGGCCAACTATGTAAAGAGGACCATTGGGTGCATGTTTAAGTATGTCTTGTGAGGAGAGAGCAATATCAAGAGGCTTTTTAGGTCGGCCCTTATGATGTTGAGTTTCAACCAATGCAACCAAACCATCAAAAGGATTTTGTTCTCGTTGATCAGTATCCATAGGACTTTGTTGTATTGTATCTATGTTCTCATCATCTGTGTCAACATTCATCACATCAATCTTTGTAGTTTCGCTAGCTTTGATAAATAAAATATTATGCTTAGGCATAGGGTTGGTAAAAATTTGTAAGTTTTGCTTAGGAGGGGCAAGAGACTTATTTCCTTAATCATTAAAACCTCCAATAGAAAGATGATTGGAATCAATGAGGTCTTGCACAAGATGTTTAAGATGCTTAAAATGTTTCGTGTGATGTCCATTTTTTTGGTGATAATGGCAATAAGCATTTGATCTAATGTTTAGAGGTAGAGGCTTACTAGGATATAGTGTTTTAACGGGAGGCAAGGCAATCATTTGATGTTCTAAAAGTTGGGACATTGTATTATGAAGGGTGTCGAGTAAGGGAGTGAATTATCTTTTTGGGTCTCCATAGCTAAAGGGTATCATGGCCTTAATAGATTCTACTTGGTTATTGACATTTTGAGTTGTTTGTTGAGGGGGATTGACTTGAAGCAAACCTTTGTTATGTTTTCTAAAAGGTTGGGAATTGTTTTGGTTTGCAGGTTCAAATTTCTTAGTACGGCTAGAGGTGAATTTTGTATCTTGAATACTAACCAAATTTTGATAATCACAAAGGGTAGTACACAAGTGCATAAAGTGGTGCAAGAGCACCTAGATCTTGAACCTAACATGATAGGGCAAATTATCTTAAAGGTTCACCAAGGGATTTGAAGACAAGTTCACCAAGTATTTTTTTTAAAGGTTTTCATGTTTTATGCAACGAGGAAGTTGCAAAATATGTCAAATTAAGTTTCTTTGTACTCAAAAATGTTGTATGTCATGTGACAAGGGGAGGTAGATACGTAGTAGATGGCTTTAAGCCATGTCTTTTATACAAATAAGGTCTCATTAGACCACTTTCAATAAGTTGGGTAAGCATGGGATCAAAAAGATCAAACATAACAAGTATGAAGTGAAATTGATTAACTAATATTATGTAAAATGCTTAACCTTGACCTCCAAACGGTCATTAGTGGTTCATATTTCTGTTAGGGAGTATTTGGTCAATTGTAGAAGGTAGTTGTATATTAGAATCAATATATATTCATTGTAATCTCGAAGGAAGGCTGCTGTTCATTTTTGATAATAAGAAAAATACACTTTGGCAAGTGCTGATCACCATTTTTTTCCAGTTGTTTTCTGAATTTTTACTTCTTGTTCCAGGCTCGTACAGGTTCAAGATGCCTTGAGGCATTGAATGATTGTCTATTCAAGTATTTACCTTCTTATATGTTTGTCTTGGGGGCTTAACTCTTGTTCTTGTGTGACTGGGATCAGCAACTGTAGGGTACCCTGTTTCCTGTGTTTGGAGTTTTGGGGACAGCACCATGAACATCTAACCAATCCACCTACTGTTCCAGACCTGTGACTCAGTGGATTGGTCTATACTATGCTTAGTTGAGTATGTAAACACCTTGGGAGAGAGGGAATGAAGGAGCCTTGCCAGGGTGGAATTAGTGAGAGAGAAGGGACTGTGAGAGTTTCTTGAATCAGGTTTGGTATGTTTATGCTTGAATCTGTTTTAATTTGACAAAAAAAATAGTCTCAGTGCGGGGGGCATATCGTCCTAACGCACCGTTGGATTTTGATGAGCTTTGGATATGTTTTGATAAACCTAATTACGCCACTCTTCACTAGAGCGATTGAGGATTTTTGTTCGGATTCAAAAGTTATGAGTCTCTGTATGCGGGTCTGTCCAAAATGGCAGAATTGAAATCCATGTGTTAGAGATTGTCTAGTTATTTATTATTTGGTTGTTCAATGATAGTGATTGAGTATGTGTAGGCCTATGAAGGAAGTTGAATTTTTCTGAGCACTTGAATGGTGTGAAGTGAATGCAGCTAAACAGTGTAATATGCAGATGTGCAGAAAGACATGCAGGATTTGTAAATGGAAGTGAATGGGTTGTTGGTGCCTCTGCATCATAAAGGAAGGAAATTTCATCATGGTAAGCTTGTCTTGTATATTTGCAAATTTTCTAAGAACATCTTTTGAAGGTGAGGATTTGGAACCTTGACATCAATTTGGGAATAAAGCAATTGATAGCATGAGATAAAGTCAATTATCTTTTCATCTTATTTTTGCTTCCATCTCATCAAGTCAGCCAAGGTCATCTTAGGAGTCATATGCACGTGGAAATAGTTGACAAATGCCTCAACAAGTTCATTGAATGAATAAATTGAGTTGTTTGGTAACAAAGAGAACCATTCCAAGCTATTATCTTTCAAGGACCTAGGGAAAATCTTAGCCAAGAGTTTATCACTAAGGACAAAGTCACTACACAAGGTGGTATAAGAATTAACATGGTTAGAAGGATCTCCCTTTCCTCCATATTTCTCGAATCTAGGCACCTCTACACCTTGTGGCATCGGCATTTGCAATATATCTAAGGAAAATGGGATGCTTTTGACATGTTATGTAGGTGGGCCATTTTGATTTTGGTTGATGGTGGAAATTTGTTTTTGAAGGGATGAAATAGTTTTGAAGAGTTGATTTATGAGAGGGTCATTGCTTTTGTTATGAGATGGAGGTGAAAAAGGTGGAGGGGTGTATGTGTTCAAGGGACAAGTGAATGGAATGCTTATATGTGGTAAAGTGGTATGGTATATGATGTGTGATGCCACAAAGGTACCAGGGATGCTAGCGAAAATACCCAAGGAAGGAATCACATTACTAGTTAGTTGCATTGTTGTGACTTGAGGGTTGGTATAGGTGGGAATTGAGGTAGTTATTGTGGGAGGAGGAATTTGAGTTCCTCCTTGGCTTGTGAAATTTCTAGTAGGTGAAGGACAACTAGTGGTTGAGGTGAGGTGTTTTCCAAAGATTTGAACTATGTTTTTTGATAAGGTCAAGTCCATCTTCACTTTCAAGCATGTGATGAATGTTGTATATAGTAGGTATGGCAGTAGTTGAAATGTTGTCATTTTTCACTTGATGTTGTAAGTTTGCTAGGTCTTGATGGATTTGAATTATGTTTTCTTGTTGGACACTATCATTCCTTGTTTTAACTTGCATACTATTTGAAGGTAAAGAGCTGTTAAAGGTGTTTTTCATACCTAGTGTACTAGTGTCAATACTAGGAGTGAAAGAGCTAGACAACCCAAGATCCACAACGATTGTGCTATCGTAGGATGAAATGAGTCTCGAACTTCATCTCACTACAATGTCAACAATAGGACACCAAATACTCATACAAGGTCTACTTAATGCAAGATGAATGCAAATGTAATATAAGCTAAGAGAAGTGAAATGACTATAACAAACATTTTGTAAATTGAAACCAAAAGCTATAAACAACAAACAAAAAATTAGAAACAAAACTTTAAATGCTGAAAAATATAGTGGACTGATTCACCCAGAGTGGAGAATGAGTCCCAGTAGGTATTTTTTATTAATTTTAAAAAAAAATCAATTAATTTTCCAAGCTAGATGAATTAATCCAAAATCTAGGTTTTTGTGTGGCAACAAGAATTTTCCAAATGGGCATCTGAATCTGTAAAAACTCTAAATTTTGACCAAAAGTGGGACTCATTTGCCAAAAGTGGTGAAATAGTCCAATTAGGGTTTTCTAGAACTTCAAGTTCTAAATATCCTCTTCTCAGTCTGCTCAATCTACTTCTAGAATTTTCTAGATCTGAATATTTGTAAATCAACCTATAGGTGTTCTCAAATGTTCTTTAATTCTTGATGACAAATTTGAAAATTTTAGGCACTTTGACAGCTTTCTCCAACCTTTCTCTTCAATGTTTCTTCAATATAAACCTTCAAATCACACACTAAAGAGAGTGAAAAATGTTGTTTTGTTAGTGGCTAGAGGTTTTCCTTGGTCAAACCTCATTTTGGTAATCAAACCTTGAAATAGAATGAAATAGGAATGGAGAATGATGAATGAACAAAATATGATGTCGCAACTCACCAAAATCTACCGATACTTGATGCTGTAATCATGTGTGAGATGAATCCAATGGATGTAGATCTTGAATCTTGCTTGAAGGTGAAAGATCTTGAATAAAATGCTAGCTTGAATCATAAAACCCTACATCACAATTGTTAGCTCCAAAACAAACATGATGCACAAATTCCTTGACATGATGATAAATGCTCTAGAATGTTGTATAATATTTCGTTGAAGACTCTTGAATGCTCTTGTGAATGCTTGAATTCTCTTGTGAAATCAATTATGCTAGTATGAATGCTCTCACAAAAGTCTTAGGTCACTTGATTTCTTGTTAAGATAAAATGAGTGAAAGAACCTTGTATTTATACTTGATTGTGCAAGAATTCTTGAAATTACAACACTACAAGCCGACATCAGATCTAGGAGGATAAAATCTTGCTAAGAATTTGAATTAAATTTGAATTTGGGCCACACGAGACTCATTTGACCAAAGTGGTGAATGAGTCCCATTAGGCATAATGTATGGGACCAAATTTAAAAATGCTTATAAATGTGTGAAACCAGGTTTGGGACCCAAAAATCTAAGTGGGACTTATTCACCCAAGGTGGTGAATGAGTCCTAGATCACTAAATCTGGGCCATTCAACCTGAAACACCTGAATTATTATTGGGTAATGATTTTTGTCAGGATTATCCTTGAAAAGATACATTAAATGAGGCTTGTGGATTAAAAATAAGGCCAATTAAAGCATAAAGAAGCCCAATTATTAAGGAAAACCCTAGAAAATTGTGAAAGTGTGCTACAACACTCCAAATAAGGTAGGATTAATGTTTATTTTGTTTAAAAAGAGATTTATTAGGTGCAGTTAGTTAATAAAACCTCAGAAAAGTGTGAAAGTGTGTTACAACACTTCACAACACTTTAGCAAAGGTACCTATTAAATTCATTTATTCACAATGGCCCAAGACCTAATGTGAATGTGTGTGTGTATGTATGTATGTATGTATGTATGTATGTATTTATGTATGTATGTATGTATGTATGTATGTATGCATGTATGTATCTATGTATGTATGTATGTATGTATGTATGTATGTAGATATGTATCTTCCTCTAGTGTGTTTATCCATTTCATGTTGTTGTGAGCTTTATTAATGCTATTTTACTTTTTGATAATTTGCAACAAGATGTGGGTTCCCTCCATAATAACCTCTCTTATTTTTTATCAACTCAAAAACTCTTGACCATGACCATAATGAATGCATTCTTGTAAAATATCTTAGTGGAATACAATGTAATGTTTCCAAGGCCCATAATTTACATTCTTCATGTTGTAGGACCAAATTGACTATATTGAAACATCAAGGTGGGTAGGTGAATGAAATTTTTTCCTTAGTTTGTTCCCCAAATGTTTCAATACTTCTAGGCTACATAATTTTGATAAAGTCTCTTAAGAGACATAAGAGGAAAATTGCCAAATTTGATAGAGTAGTTCTCAAAGCTCATAGGGCCTAAGAATTTTCTATCTTGACTTACATCTAGATGTGGGGTCCCTCCATAATAATCTTTCAATTTTTATCAACTTAAAACTATTTGATGGTGAGCATAATGAATACAATTTTACAAAACACCTTAATGATGTTTACTGTAATGTTGGGAAGAGCCATATTTTATGTTCTTCACATCATTAAAGACTCATCTGACTATGCCAACACATCAAGATGGCAAGGAGAATACTAGAGGAGGCCCCATTTTATCCTTCAAGTGTTTCTATGTATCCAATCCATACATTATACCTTCAAAGTCTCTTAGGAGACCTAAGAGAAAAAAATTACCAAACTTTGATGGATTAGTTATCAAAGTTCGTAGGAGATAAGAATATTCCATCTAAACCTATAACTCGATGTAGGGTCCCTCCAAAATAACCTCTCTTAGTTTTCATCAACTCCAGACTATTTAACCATGACAAAAAATGCATTCTTACAAAATGCCTCATTTGCATTTTGCATAGTATTGCAAAGAGCCATATTTTACATTCTTCATATTACAAAACTGAACTAACTATGCTAACATATTAGGGTGGGAAAGTGAATTATAGATGAAATAGTTTTGGCAAAGTCTCTTAAGAGACCTCAAAGAAAAAACCTCCTAAATTTTGACAAAATAGTTCTCAGAGTTCATGGGGCCTATGAATGTTTATTCTATACCTATAATTATATTGGGGCCCTTCTCCAATAACCCTTTTCAATTTTTTCAACTTAAAAATGTTTGAACACAACAAAAATGAATGCATTCCTACAAAATTTATTAGTGGTGTTTAGTGTAATGCTGCAAAGATCCATGTTTTATATTTTTCTCATTGTGAGGCTGAACCAACTATACAAACACATCAAAGTGGATGAATAAATGCTATACGATGCCCCATTTCATCTCTAAAGTATTTGGATCCATCTAACCTACATAGTTTCAATAATGTCTCTTAAGAGACCTAAGAGTGAAACACTGTCAAAATTTGATGAATTAATTATCAAATTTTGTGTGTCTTAAGAATGTTCTATTTGGACATACAACTAGATGGGGGGTCCCTCCATAATAAAATATCTTTATTTTTTCAACCTTATAGGTTACATAGTTTTCATAAAGTATCTTAAGAGACATAAGAGAAGAAATGCAACCTTTGAAAAAATAGTTCTTAAAGTTTGTGGGGCCTAAGAATATTTTGTGTAGATATACAACTAAATGTGGGGTTTCCCTTAACATCTATATTACATGATCTGAGGCAAGTTATATTGGCAATGTTAAGGGTGTAATTAATTCTTGGTGGCATGTGTAATGAGAAACTTTTGGCTATCATAGATGGAGAAAATTATGCTCATTTAATGAAAATTTGATGACGCTTTTTCCTATTCATTCTATTCATACCTAGAGATACTGTTGAGATCACAAGCGGAAGGCAACCAATCAAATATTAATTTCAATAATAGAATTTATTGTCCAAGTTGTGTGAAGTAGAGTGGATGTGCTTGAGCATCTTTCAGGTGGGTTGGAAATATTGAGAATGATCTATACTAAGAGAAAAACTAAGCAACTCTTTCCATCATCATTATCACCATTTTATATATAGTATGTTGATTTCAACATCTCACTATTCTCATATTTTTGTTAGCATTTATTTCACAATGTTGAATCAAATAATTCACCCTCATAAAAAACTTCATCAGGACCTTCATACAAGTTTTGGGCTATTTAACTCAAGTAATCTACGTTTTATCTTTAAGTTTGATTGTTCCAATGTGGAGAACATCATTTGGAAGGTGATTCATTTATATTATTTGTGAAAATAAGGAAAAATATAGGTTTAGGGATACCAAAATAGGGGTATGATAAACCTATCTTTCCTCATTTTATTAGGAAATGAGATCCACACAAAGAATTGGCTTACAACCCTTAGGCGAGTCAATTCAAGGTATGAATTTGCAGATTTCCTTATTACTAAAGGATGGGGGGTTAGGGTCAAACATCACTTTGGGGAGAAAAATTGAAAATAGTAAACTAACACCAAAATGCAATTGAACACTTGAAACAACAAGATTAAAACTCAATATTAACAGAACCTATGATCAAATTGCAGATCAAAGAAGGAGATCTGAGTGTACCTTTCACCAAAGGTCAGTTTCTAAACTTGATCTAGGACTCATTCACCAAGGGGTGAATGGGTCCACTGTTAGGTATTTTTTGTAGCTTTCGAGTGCCTCTGATATAGATCTAAATCTTCCAATTTATCCAAGTGATAGTGTTGAAATTTCAAAAATAAATTATGTAGATGAGTTTTTGTGAGATGACAACTTTTGCAACTTTGTAAACTTCTTCAAATTTTCTCTTCAAGAGATCTTCAAGATTTCTTCCACCTAGATCTACAAACACAACATGAAATGGAAAAACTTTTTGTTTTTGCTAAATAGGGGTTTGCCTTGGTCAAACCCCATTTTGGTAATCAAACCTTGAAATGAATAAAAGCATGAAAGAGGGAATGAACAATGAACAATGCAATGTTGCCACACAACAAACCCTTAAATAAACCTTGGAATGTAAATTTATAATGTGTAGCATCACCACTAAGATGAAATTCATATGGCAAAAAAGGTCACACTCCTAGAGGACATCAAACTCAATGACACCACAAAGAAAAAGACGCATCACAAGAAGTAAGAAAATATCACAATGAAACATAAGAAATGTCAAAAATTTCAAAAATAATAATGCCAAAGTATGCCCCCTCTTTAAAGAAATTTATAACACCATTTCCATGAGCAATTACATTAAAGTCGAAAATAATCACTACTAACAATAAAGAATACATGCAAGATTATTCGAAAAGCCCTATGCTAATTCATATGTTTCCAAATGAAGCCACATCATGAAAAAGAGAGAAAGGGTTTTCCCCTAAAATGAAATCCCAAACACATAAGGGATCTACGGATTTGGAGTCAATGCATTTCTTTGCTAGAATGATATTATAGAGCTAAAAAACACCATCATTCCCTAAATACTCATAGAACAGGAAGAATGACACATACATAGTGAGAAAAAAGAATTTTTTTTGGATCAACATGTAAGAGACCTAAATGTCTCAATGCCTTACATCATCCCCAAAAGGAAAACACAAGACAAAAGAAAAAAATAAATGTTTACAACATATAAAAGAATGTAGATACAAATAGAGGAATGCACATGAAGAGATACATCGAACATAACAATACAGGGATATCACATTACGTACATGAAATCACATAAAGAAACATGAAAAGAAAAGAAAATATTAGTAAGGAACATGCAATTCAACCTATAGCAAGTCATTCATATCCCAATCTTGTTTATTGTATGTAGAAGGTAGAAAACTATCCAAAGGGACATCAATTGCCAAATTAGGAAAAGCACCAGTTTCAACACTATGTTTAGGAGGATCATCATTTAAACTCATGGAATCGGAAAACAATGAATTTAGCTCTTTTTGCACTTCCTCGACAATCTTAACAGTTTCATTATCATCATCCAAATTAATCATAATAGCAGGTCTAATGACAATATCCATAGAAGCTTGTTGTTGTTTATGTTGCAGTAAGGGTGAAGGGGCATCATGCATTGCTTGAGACAAGTTTGGATTCTAATTTTTTATGTTGTTCTTTTCTCCTTTTTCTTGCAAAAAATGAGAAATAAGATGATGTTTATGCCTATGCTTTCTAGCATTTTAGTTTCTTTTCATTTGATTGTCAAGTTGTGATTGTTTAAGGGTGGGTTTATCAAACATAGGTTTCTTTTCTTCCCTTAAGGGAGGAATAGAAGAAACCATGGGAGGTTGTTCAACCACTTTCTCTTTATATTTGTAAACTTGTTTGACTTTAGAATGAATAATGAGATTTATTTGATTATCTCATGGTCTTTTATATGAAATAGGTGAAGGATTTTTCCAAGGTTGGTCTTGGTTATTAGGAAGGGCTTTTGGTTCAATCATGGTCTCATTAAGGATAGGAGGCTCAATCACTAGTTGAGGCATATTGGTAAGGGATAATTTTTCTATGCCCTTTGCCTTAAAATTTTGGTAGGATTTGAAAAAGAAGTCCTCACGGGGTCTACTAGGCTCTATAGGCTCAAACCAAAAGAAATCTAATGAGAAGTTCCCATGAGAAGACATATGATTAAAGCCACTATGATACATAGTAAAAATATCATTGCCAAATGGAAGCTTTAAACATTTATGCATAATCGACGAGATGGAATTCATGGAGTGAATCCATGTATAGTCTAACTTCACATGAAATTGGTCTGAAGTTGGGATGATGGTGAATGAGACATTTAATTTTTCAGTCCAACTTTTAGAGGAAGATTTATCGAACCTATCGTAGGGCAAGAAAAATCATTATGAATTTTGATCCATGCTTTCAATTTTTCATATGTATCTTGATAAAGCTCATGCAAAAATAGGAATTCTTCAATGATCACGTTCTCTACAAATGAGATCAATTAATATCACATTTGTAGGCTTGTCATTGATTCTTCCAACTATGTAAAGAGGACCATCAGGTGCATGTTTAATTATGTCATTGTGTTAGAAAGCAATGTCAAGGGGCATATTAGTTTTCCCCTTACAAGGTTTAACTTCAATAAATCGAACCATAGATTTTATAGAGTCTTCCTCATTATCATCATCCATGTCAACATTCTTCACATCATTCTTTATTTCACTAGCTTTGATAATGGAAATGTTATGATTAGGCATGGGATTGGTAAAGATAAACACAAGTTTTGGTTAGGAGGGGCTATGGAACTATTACCTTGATCATTAACGCCTCCAATTTGAATATAATTAGAATCAATGAGATCTTGTACAAGATGTTTAAGATGCTTGCAATATTCCATATCATGTCCATTTTGTCGATGAAAATCGCAATAGGCATTTGGTCTATAGTTTGAAGGTAAAGGTTTAGTAGAATCAAGATCTCTAACATGAGGTAAGGAAATCAAATTCTTGTTTATGAGTTGCAACATGGTATTATGAAGGGTATTAGGTAGAGGAGTAAATTGTCTATTTCTATCCTCAAAGGCATATGGATTTTTTGTCTTTATAGCAGCCACTTGGGTGTCAACATGTTGATTTGGTTGAGGGAGTTAATTTGTAAAAAGACCTTGTTTTGTTTCTTGAAAGGTTGATAGTTGGTTTGAGGTGTGGATTCAGATTTTTTAGGATGGCTAGAGAGAGTTTTCACTTCATGACTACTAACTAAATTTTGGTAATCTCTAAGGGTTATACACAAATTGGTAAAGGATGGGAATTTCAACATCTCAAGTTTGGCTTGGATTTTGTTTTGCAAATTGGCGATAAACATTCTTTGAAGGTCGACATCAGGAATCTTAATGTTTATTTATTAGTAAATCATTTGGTATCATGTTATAAAATCAGTAACCTTTTCATCATCCTTTTGTTTACATGTCATTAAATCAGCTAGGGTCATCTTAGGACCAATCTAAATCTGGAAGTGGTTGTAAAAGGAATCAATAAGTTCATTGAATGAATGTATTGAATTATTTGGTAAAGAGAAAAACCACTCTAAAGAAGTATCTTTCAAGGATTTAGGGAAGAGTTTAGCCAAGAGTTTATCTTGAAAAATAAAGTCACTACATAAGGTTGTGTAAACGAAAACATGGCTAATAAGATCTCCTTTCACACCATATTTCTCAAATCTAGGAACCTCTATACCTTGTGGCATTTTTATTCTCAATATATCCAAGGATAATGGGTTGGTTTTGATGTATTGTGAAGGTTGGCCATTGTTGTTTTGATTTAGTGTGGCGATTTTTTGTTGGAGGGATGAGACATTTGCAAAAGTGTGTTAAGGATTGGATAATTATTGGTGTTGTGATATGGAGGTGAATAAGGAGGAGTTGTGTATGTATGTGGATGACAAGTGAATTGTAAATTTGTGAGGGGGATGTATGAGGAGATATGAGATTTGAATGCACAAAGCTAGAGGGAGTGCCAGTGGAAATACCTAAGGAAGTGTTGACATTGCTATTAGGTTGGATGGTTGTAGTAACATGAGTACTAGTGTAGGTAGGAATAGAGGTAAGGGTTGTGGAAGGAGGAATTGAAGTTCCACCTTGGCTTTGAGTATACCCCAAAGCTTGAGCACAACTGGTCATTGTAGGAGCATGTTAATCAACAATATGATCTAGACTTTGCACAATCTCTATTCCATGTTCATTTTCAAGCATTTTCCTCACATTATCTAAAGTAGGAATGGCATTACTAGCAATATTTTCAGAAGTCACAAAGTTTTGCAATTTTCTCTATTTATTCATCTATCCTTCTTTTGTTCTCTTGCAGGACATTAGCAACCATTGTTTCAACATCCATGGCACATTAGTTGTGGGTAGTGAAGTCATTGGAAATGAGGTATGAAAGCTAAGATCCATAGAGGGTTGACTAGTGTGAACACTATAAGTGAAAGAGTTAGAAAACCCAAGATCTGTGGTGAATGGTGTATCGTGGGATGACATGAGTCTCGAACTATGTCTCAAGTCATTATTGGCAATAGGAAACCAAGTTGTGAAGCTCATACAAGTTTCAAAAACTTGGTATGCACCCAAAATGGATAAGAGGTAAAATGAAATGAAATAACTTAAAATGTAAAGTGTAATGCAAATATGGAAAAGCAATTTTTAGATTCTAAACAAGATAATTTTCTAATTATGCTATGTAAAAATCTAAAAAATGATGTCTTGTAAATGCAATTTTTAATTCACACAATGCACTCAATTTATCAAATGAAGCTTAATATGATATATTTGAGATGAGAAAAATTCTGCAAAATGTAACAACAAACTAAAAATATCAATATTATTTGAAGACAAGATATACGTTGAATTCTAGAAAAGGAAGAGCCTTTGACCCTAAAAATCATATGAACAACATAAGGCACAATCTTCTTACCAAAATGACAGTGGCACACCAAGTGGATTATGAAGAAGATGTCATAATGAACTGCATTACTTATAATGATGTATTTAGTAGAAGGAAAAAATGGGAATATATGAAGAAGCTTGAAGAAAGGATGGAGAATAGATTTGATAATGGGTAAATTTGAAGACTTTGTTGACGAAAAGGACCCCATCAAGAGGATAGATTTGATAATGGGTAAATTTGAAGACTTGTACAATAAGAAGGAAGCATATCTCCAAGAACATGATAGTGGTGCAACTGCAGAGCATACTCCAGGTGAAACCTCTGAACCTCCCATGGAGCAGTTACCTCCCAAAAGATAGAAGACAAAAAGAATTGAACAGTTAGTACCTTATGAGGAGAGTGAAGAGGTGGGTGATACTAAGGAAGTGGCTATAGTATTGCAGTAATTAAAAGGTGATATTGAGGCTGATCAGCCCATCCTTGAGACCAGTGGCCTTAAACATGAGGAAAGGATGGGTGATGTAGAAAAAACAAGTTTAAAGGTACATGAAGATGAAAGGGAAATTGCAGACAATTTATTCATAGAAAATGATGAATTCATTAAGACTCTTGAGTTTATGGATTTCTAGATGAAGATGAAGATAAAAGAATTTGAAGAGAGGATGGAATTAGCTGAAGCGGGAAATTGTTAGTGTAATTAATATTTAATTGCACTTGCATAACATTACTTAGGTTTTGCTTAGGTAATAATTAGTTTACTTAATTAATAAGTAAGCTTTATTTAATTAAGTTGTTTTTAGGTCAACATTAGGGTTGCATACTTTTCTTTTATAAAGAAAATCATCTTATTGTAATCTTTGAATTCCTGAATAATATCAATTTGCAAATTTCATGCAAAGCTCTGCTTTTTCATTGTTTTTCTCTTATGTGGAAGGTGTTTAGGTTTGCATGTCTGATCTTGGTTTCTAACATGGTATCAGAGCTCTAGACCTGCAACGACCTATTTGTGATCTGAAGATATGGCCTTTCAGTGAGTTTCAAGTGCAAGGGTTTCCATAGGTGTCTTTTTTGCAAGATCTGGGGGTAGCCGATTTTTCAGGACACTTTGGGCTCAAACGGACGTCGCCATCGCTTTCGCAGCATCCCAAAACCATAGAAACGCCTGTCAAATCATCCATTTTGGAGCAGTTGGTTTCTAAGGCATATTTGTTTTTCCAGGGAGGTCGTACAGCCTCCCCACCATGCTCCCCGCGGCACGATTTTAAAAAAACATGCGGCGTCAGTTGGGTCGGTGCTCATAGTTCAAATGACTAACGCCACCCGGCGGCCACCAAGAGGCTGCCAGTCCACCACCACCGGGCGGCGCTCAGCCCAAAAGCCATCGGTTCCCGCCCAGCCCCCGCGGGCTCCCACAGGCTTGCCTCAGTCATACGGAGGACCGGGGGCCCTCAGCCAGCCCCTGCGGGCTTCTTCTCTACCGCTAGGGTCCTATGGTGGAAAATCTTCCCACCACCAAGTGGCCACCCGGTGGCCACCAGACAGCCACCGGTCCGCCACCGACGTCAGTGGCTCCCCCACCAGCTCTGCTGGCTAGTTCAGCCCCCATGGGCTCCATATGCATAGACCGAGGTCATATGGGGGACCGGGCGCTATGCGCCCCGCCATCAGCCGACCCCTTACCCCTCGCGCTGGTCATATCGACGACCAGGGGCTCCACCCTAGTACCCAGTGCCCAGTCTGCCAGCCCCTGGTCACACACAGGACCAGGGGCCGAATTTTTTTTAGCCCCTTGGGCTGTCTGTAGGCCAAATTGGCCATTCTGGAGCACTTTCACCAAATCGGGCATAACGTTTGCGTACGGAGTTAGTTTTTCGCAAACAAGACATCGTTGGAAAGCTGGTTCTGAGCCTATTCTATTGGTGCAGATTATGTTTCTTGATTATTTTCCAGTTTTATGTTGCAGGTACTTGAACTCAGATGTTTTTATTTTCACTCCGGAGGGCATATCTTTTGACTGGGTGATCCTTTTTTTTCCATTCTTGTGGCATTGGAAAGATGGTTTAGTCCTCTACACAGATCTACATGTTTAGGCATTCTCTCCTTTTGAAATCATTGGGTATTTTAATAAATGAACTGATATAAAGTTCCATCAAGGGGGTTTCTTGTATAATAATCTGATTAGAGTGTGCATGCACTTTGATCTTCATTGTGTTTTGATGAGAAATCTCATGGATTGTAATCTAGTTTCTTAGTTTATTTTGGCCACTTTTTTGTATTAGTTTGAAACATATCAAATTCATTTCGGATCCATCTCATTTTGAGGGCCACTAAATTTGTGGTTAATGTTCCTGTGTCTTTATGGTACTTATTCCCATGGAAGAGTTTTAGTCTCAGTTTGGCATCGGCATTGAGATACATGGCTTCCAAATTATGTCATCATATCATCTACTATTGCTTTATGGATTCCAAGGTTGTTCCCGTTTGGTCTTTTCGAGTGTTTCGTGGCATCGAGTCTGTTGTTGCATCATTATGATTCCGATATGGTTTCTTGTAGACAAAAGTATCTTTCCTTGCTTGCCAGATTGCAGTTCTAGTGTTACTCCATAGTGTTCTTCCAATGCTTCTCTACAGTAGTCATCTCATTGTAGGGGGGGTTGTCCCACTGGGTTTTTCCTTCTCTACCTCATTATTGCATTTGTACATGGGTACCTGATCAGGCCTTGTTGTCGGGACCCATTCATGCTTTCTTGCATTCATCTTAGTTTTAGGTGCATGCTTATTTAGTCTCCCTAAGTTGCACTTATGGGGGGATGTTAGTGTAATTAATATTTAATTGCACTTGCATAACTTTACTTCGGTTTTTCTTAGGTAATAATTAGTTTACTTAATTAATAAGTAAGCTTTATTTAGTTGGGCTATTTTTAGGTCAACATTAGGGTTGCATACTTTGATTTTATAAATAAAATCATCTCATTGTAATCTTTGAATTCCTGAATAATATCAATTTTCACATTTCATGCAAAGCTCTACTTTTTCATTGTTTTTCTCTTCTGTGGAAGGTGTTTAGGTTTGCATGTCTGATCTTGGTTTCTAATAGAAATGAAGAATCAGAGAAAAATCAAATGGTAGCACAAACTTTCTAGGAATTAAGAGTTGAAAACATTGAGATTAGCCCCTAGAAGGCTAGAGAAATGGTCTTGAAGAGAAAAATACTCATTTTCCTTGGCTTGGAATTAAAGAAAAAATTTATGCTTGATCAAGTGTGGGCCTAGGAAGATCCAATGCTAGTTGTAGAATTTGACTCTAATGAAGGAGTGAGTGGAACTAGGTATAAACCAAAGATTGAAACCCTGGCCATATGGATCTGTTAACCACCAATTTTTCAATCATTTTTAATGCTCCTATTTATGGAAGCATCTTCATTGGTATCGTGGCCCTCTCGCTTTATCTAACCATGGTCGCAGGGTTTTCTAGTTTTGGAACTTCCCAATCAACCAAATCACTTGTATTTTCGTCGTTCCAAGGTTTTTGTTGATTATCTCATGTAGTCAGCCGGTCATGAGTTCTTGAAACCTTTGAACCTCTGATTTATGGTTTGGATTTTTCATTTTTCACCGACAAGAAGACTTGACTAGCGGAACACTTTTCTACATGTCAACTCATTTAATACATTATACAACATCTTTAAAGAATGTCTTCTCAAGCGCCTTGTAATGCCCATTCAAAATTTAAGTGTAATCCTTTGAATCTATTGAAAAGATGTCTCTTAAATGAAAATTTGGTGGAGAAGATATAGTAATGGATTTGCACATGTTTTCTTAATAAATTACTGCTTTTCTCCATCATCACCCTACAGTAGACATGAACGAAGAAAAGGTGGTAGCATTTTTATCCTAGGTTTTCTTCAACATGGTGCTTCCTAGTGAAGTTGCAGAATGGGAAAACGAGTTGCTGCCAGTTGTATAGCTGAATTTAATGTGACCCGAGGAGGAGAAACTAGACATTGTTTCTGAGTTACGCTCGCTTGCATGGAAGGAAAATACTAGCTATGTTGAATATCGTAGGGTGATATCTATTTTAGATAGAGAGGAAGAGCAAACCAAATTTAATAATTTGGTTAATGAGGTGCTAGTGGAGTTTTTTCGAGCCCTGGCTCCTCCGGTAGTTTAGTGACATGGTTCGTTTATGTAGTTGTCGACGAAAATGGTTTCTTCCAAAAGACTAAATCTTTATTTTGCATGCATGGAAATTTTGTAATTATGAATGATGACCGAAATTCTGGGGTATAATAGAAGGGTGCCCATTTCTTGATGAATTATTTCAACATCGGTCATTTTCAATAACCGTTATGAATAGTTATTGTATATATATAAAGAGGAAATAAAATAAAAGGGGATTCTCCAGGAGCGGGAAAATGGGCTTAGTTTTTTGGAAACTCGATTTTATTGTATAGAAAGTCTGGATTATATGAACTCTTGTTTTGGCATTGAAGAGATTAAGGAAATATTTTCAAGTCTTTGAATTTGTAATTGTTTTTCTTGGATTACATGAACTTTGTTTCATGATGATTATTCTTCAATGTTCTTCTATTTAATTGAACTGATTATGCATTTAATTCTACAGCTTTGAATTCATTTTAAATCATTTGTTGAAAGAATTCACTTTTCTCTCTCCCTACGCATTATCATTGATTGTGGGATGAATGGGCTTGGTTCTATGTCTTTCCTGATAAATCATCTTTCGCACTTAATTTTATGGCTATGGGTAGGTGTTGGTTACCTTTCCTACTTTTTGGTTAAAATCACACCCTATATTTAATTCATTGCATGTTTTCCGAAGGTAGTTGTGCCTTTTAAAATAAGTAGAGAGCATTTGTGATTACCATCGCAAATGGCTCAACTATTGGCCAGGTTTTCATTCGTGTGGGCGTGGGATTATTTATTGATGTGAAAAATTTGTCAACCAACAGGATCAAACAAAAAAATACACAGAAGCCAAAATTATTGGATGTAATTCAAGGGATGAAAGGGGCAGTGATGGTAAGGACAATACAAGATACAACCCCTTTGGAGGCAGCCACAATGACCATGCATTCGTCCATGTTCACTCGAGCAATTTTTAAGGGATTAGAAGATGGATTGAAGGAGTATGAAAAGGAACAAAGGTTCCTAAATGATGAAGTTAATAAACTGCTCATGGAGAATGTCAAATTGAAAGAACAATTAAGAGGATCAGGACCCTCACAAAGCAATGAGATGGTGTTATACATGCCTCCTATTTATCCAATGGATATTGTGAAGAATATTTATGTAGAAAGGGTAAAAAATCTAGAGAAGGAATTGGATGATGTAAAGAATGCCAACAATCAAACCCAGGATGAAGTGAAAAGGTGAATTTGTGAAGTTATGGAAAATATTTTTGAGCACAGGATAAAATCAGTTATGGATAAATTGGAGAATGTGTATGATAGTTATAAAACACTTCAGTAGGCAATGGATCAAATAAAGACACACATTCTTGTATTAAATCCTTTGTTCAAAAGGTGATAGCCTATTCACCACACTTTGGCTAAGTTAGGCAAAGTTCTACAAAGAAGTCTTGATGCTCCAACAACATTAAATCCATATGAACAAACTGTGAAGATGATTATTGATGAATTTCAGTATATACAAGGGAAAGTTAAAATGATTGAAACACGAATGGATTTATTCCATACCTTCAAACAATGGTATATACTTGAAATCGTGAGAGATGGTGATCAGTTGAAGCACTTGGATAAGTGGAAGAAACAATTTAGTTAGGTTATATTCATAAGTGTGTCACTCATTTATAGGAGGATGATGATACCAGTCTTCATAGGCTAAATCAGATCATGGATGGGTTGATTGTTCTTGATGCAAGATAGCTAAAGTTTGTTAATAATACAAAGGAATTTCTAGATAGTCGATGGAAAAATCATCTTGCAAACATGCCAAAGATCTAGGAATATAAGTGGCCATCAGATTTTACAGTGTATCAGTGGGAGGAAAAGTATTTGGTTTTAGAAGAATAGGACACTGAGGTAAGATAATTTGGACGTTCATCATGGAGAGGAAGAATATTCCAGATCAATGATCACGAGTCTTCTACGTTGAATAATGGAACCATATGTCAAAATTTCTTACGTCTTGTTATTTCCTTAATTATTCTAATTAAATAGTGGTTGGTTTCAGAAGAATACGACATTGAGGTGAGAGCATTTGGACGTTCATCATGGAGAGGAAGACTTTTCCAGATCAATGATCATGGATCTTCTACATTGAATAATGGAACCATATGTCAAAATTTCTTAATTCTTGTTATTTCCTTAATTATGCTAATTAAATAGTTGTTAGTAAAAGAAGTAATTATGAAAGGTCATCTCTTTTTGTAAAAGGCCTATAGCTTGTTGCTTCCTATATAAATAGGAAACCAATGCCTAGTTTTAAATCATCATCATACATCATTTCCATCACCACCAGTAGAAGTAGATAGGTTTCATATTCCACTCATCCACCTTCACATTTTGAAGACTTCTATTATTAATGTATATCAATTGAAGCAATATAATGGATAACATCTTATTATTAGAGATTCTCCATGACTGTGTTATCATTCTATATTTTTCTTATGTTTTTCATACTTATTTATTCTTATATTTGAATGAATATCAGTTATTGAGCCTCAATAATGTTCTTATGTGAATGAATATGATGATACAATAAAGCATATATTGTGGATGTTGGTAGAGCTGCTATTTTTTTTGAAAATTTGAGATTATTTTGTTTTGTTACATGTTCAACATAAAAATGGAAACTATTTAAAAATAATATAGTTAACAAAGTTGCTTATTTAAATAATTGTGAGTTACGTGCATTAATATTTTATTAACTTTTGTGTCTTCATGAACATATGTTGATATAAAATGAATGGAAGAAGCATCCAAGTAATCCTATTTTTTTCTACCAACAATTCATACCAAAGATTGAACAATTCAAGGATATTGCAATAGGTAATTTCTATCGACATAAATAATATTACTAAAGCATTTCCAAGTTTAGGCCATAAGAATCATCCTTTTTTAAACATGGATTGCAAATAATTCTGAAAATTTAGAAGTCTTGGTCGTTAACATTATTGTCTAGGCATAATTAAAAGCTCAATGGTAAAAGGTATGGAAGTGGAGGTAAATGAGAATTTGGTTGCCACTGTTACTGGGATGTCGACAGTCGGTCGAAAGTTCTTCAAGGATAAAAAGAGTAATGAGGAGGCGATGGTCTTGTTTTTTAAAGATGATGAGTGGAAGAAATTAATCAAATTGGAGAGCAGGGGCTATGAGAGAACTTCCCTCAAGAAAATTTGGGCAAGCATTTTTGAGGTGCTGATGTGTTACATGACTCTGGAAGGGAGGTTTAAAGCTATTCTTGGTCACCATTTTACTCTCCTTAACCATTTCAGACATGGTTTGTTCATTTTGTTTCCTTTCTTTATGTTATTGTCTTTAGAGGTCTCGGTGTACGCACATATGAAGAATAGGAGGGACCCCATCCTCCATGAAGGGCTTATTTTATTAATTATGGAACATGTCAAGACTCTTATCCCTACTCCTACCATCAAGGGTGAGGAGAAGACTTTAATTGATGTGTCTGGATCATTGGGGTCGAAGTCCTCTTCGAATGAGGAGGAATGGAACGAAAAGGAGGAGGATTTTTCTCATGCGGCTGCAACTACATCTTCAAAGAAGAGGAAGGGGGTTGGTTCTAAGAGTAATAGGGCAGCTAAGAAGCTTTCCCTTTCTAGGAGTGAGGACATGGAGGTGGAGTCAAATGATTCTTCTCCCAAGTCTGTGGAGGTGGTTGTTGGTAGAGATGTTGTTGGTGGTGGCCTTGAGGTGGGGACACAGGATAATGTTGTGGGTTTGGTTGAAAAACCGAGGAGGTTGTTGATGCATATTGCAAACCTAAAGAAGAAGGCCTCATAGATTCTAACTAAGGACCCACATATATTTGGTGATGACAAGGATTTTGGTGATAAGATAATGGCCATTGAGGATTCCCCTATGCACGACTTGCCCAACGAGGATCAAGACAAGGAATTTAGGGGTCGGGATGAGGAGGATGTGGAAAGGAAAAAATCCAAACAAGCCTTTAAAGGTAAATCCTCTTTTCAAGGACTTTTCTTATCTTGATGATGATGCTACCTCCATGTATGAAATACTAGATACGGCTAGAGATGGGGCCTGGTATCTTTAAATTAGCTAAGTGAACTCTATAGGAGTTCAATAAGATTAATATCAAAATCAGAGGTTTGAAGGAGAATCTAAAGATTGTTTTGAAGGGTTTGGTGTTGAACATTCTTATTGAAAGAATGGTGGACCTTGAAGGTTCCTATCTTGACTTTAAATCTCTATGTGATGAAATATTGTCTACACTGGAAGCCAAGGTTTTAGGTATAAATGCGGATATCAAAAAACTAATGCAAGTGTGCCATATCTCTGTGAAGAACAATGCAAACTCCTTGGAAGTCCTTTTCACAAAGATTAGTGAGCTCAAGGAGGAACAGGTTTATTTTTTTGAGCTTATGGAGAAAGAGCACGCAACCAAGGGAAAGGGTAAAAAAGTTGCTAAGGATGATGACAAAGGACCTGTTTACAGAGGGTCGGCTGATTGGAAGAAATCATTCAATTCTAAGAAGGAGTTGTTGGATATGGTCAAAAGGCATAGGAACCAGTAGATTGAGGTGGCCAACACTTTGAGTGGCTTGAACTAGAACCTGGTCTTTTTCTTTGTTTCTTTTAGGTTGTTTTTTTGTTTTGTGGTTGTTGGGTAGTGATGGTAGTTTCTTGCCATATTTTTTGGTTAGCATCTACTCTATTGCGTTCTTTGGTTGTTGGGTTGTTGCTAATGATCTTTTGAAAAACCTTTCTTGCAAAATTTTGTATCTCTTTTTTAAAGGGTTTTAGGCCCATTCAAAACCTCTTTTTCCCTTATAATCAAAACATTATTGTCTACTACAATGTCATCTAGTGTATCATTGTCAGTGTTCATATGTTCTTTCAAGTATTTAATATTATCATCATCCTCATCTTGACCTGTATCATCTTCATCATCATTGAAATTTGACTGTAGACCATCTATATTGTTACCAGATGTATTTGGATCATCATTTTCTATACCATCCATATTGTTGTCTTCCATAACATCATCTAACTTTGGATTGTTGTCTTCTTGTGCCTAAACATAACCATCTTCAACATCATCATGGATGCCAATTTCTTTAATGTTATCTAATCCCTCTCTCTCATTTTTTTGGCCATCATTATTTTTCTCAGTATCCACTAATGCATTGTCAAATACATGCCTTAATCTTGGGTCATAATGTATGAAAAATATCAATTTTGGGTGCAAAATATCTTCATAGAAAAATACCTGCACATGAACAACATACATATATTAGACGTATGTTATAACAATTTTATTGATTAATAAACACATGTATATATTCACAATAATCTATGAATTAATAGATTAATCATCACTATTGCTTCTTGTTTGAGTTAAAGAAATACCTAGTCACAATGAATTGGTAGAACATAAGTATTCCTATCCTCTGGTAGGAACCATGAGGAATCTATAGAAAACAATACACTATGGGTATCATGTCTTCATGTCCTCTCAAATGCTTCATACCATCTACACTTAAAAATACAACATTTAAAAGAGTGGTAATCCAACTCAATAATTTCTTGTATTTTCCCAACATATTGTAGATTCCCTTCAATTATATTCTTATATTTTGAGCTTGATCAACTTGATTGATTGAAGTCAACCATGATGCCACAATCGAAGGATCATCTCTTTACGTCTACACTTTCTACATGATAATGTCGACCATATGCCCACATTCTTGGATATTTCCTTGCCTATGAAAGACCATTTATTTCAGTGAAAATAAATATAATGATGAATATTAAAATAGTTAATAGTGTCAAAACTGTAAGGAAACAACATTTTGTAAAATTCCAACTGTACCTTTCTTTCACATCCTCTAGACATGTTGATTTCATCTTTTGTTATGTTTGAATCTATACCTGCATCTTCTATTGGATTTTGAATGTGTTCAATAACCCATTCTAGTGTGAAATATTTTTCCCATTCCCTAAGCAGATTAGTGGGAAGTGGAGTATTCCTTGGGTTTGATCTCTTAAACAGTCTCCTTTCTTCTAACACTTCTCTCTTTATCATACAAATCAATCAATTTGTTCATAGAGTCCATGTGTTACAGAATGAACTTGTCAAGTATAGCACTTTCGTCTACACCTATTACATGTCAACATGTTTATTTCAAACTCCAAATGTCATGTTGTTAATTTGACAAATAAATTACAGAGTAAATTAATGCTTGCAAGAAAAATAACCACATTGATCATGAATTTACTTACTAATTTCTACTTGAACACCATTAGATTGTGATTTTTCTCTATCAATAATATCTTATAATCGTTCTTCATCCCAGAAGCATGGCCCATCTTCAAAATCCTTACCAAGGAATTCACACAAGAAGAAAAATGATTCATTCAATACATACCATTCAACCATGCAACCCTCTGGATGTTCCTTTTGTTGAACATATCTTTTTAGAGTTTTCATATACCTCTCAAAGAAAAAAATCCCCCTCGTTGATAAGACACCTGCCAATTCAATGTCATTGACTAGGTGTATAAGTAAATGGACTGGTAGGTCCATGAAACTTGTAGGGAGCTCCTTCTCAAACACACACATAATTTCTGCAATTTCCTTCTTCCATTTTGGCACTTCACATTCATGGATCTCCTTGGAGGCCACCCACCTAATATAAGAATAGTAAATTAGTATGAACCTTTAGTCAAAAATTAAAATGCAATATAATATCTATGTCTCTTACACATGAACATTTCATACAACCACATATGTTGTAAATGTTGACAATCGACTTATGGAATTCCTTAAGTCAACTGTAAGACAAGAATCTCCCCTAATTGCCAATGGCATGATATGCTATCAAACACATTTATGAAAAGGTCATTATTATTTTTTTCTCACACAAAAAAATATCAAAATATATTTAGTACTTAATCAATGTTACCAGTAAATGTTAAATGATGATATATAATACCTTCATAAAATTATGAAAATCATGTGTTTTAAATCTTGTGATATGTCCATCAACTGTAAAAGCTTTAGCCAATAATGACCTATAGCTAGAAGGTTTCCTTATTGAATGGATGACATTTTTTAGTTGGTCTAGCTATCTTTTTCAAAATCCATAGAGCTTTTGCATATGTTTCATTTTCCCAATTTGGCCACAAATGTTCTCTATCAATTTTGGTACATGAAAGAGAAACATCTCTCCTCAAAGATAAGGCGTCCTTATCTTTTCCTGATATATTTTGAAATATAGAATCTAGGAAATTTTTAAAGATGTGTATAGGATCTAATAGGTGACATATTAATAGATCCTTCCAATAAGGGAGCTCATAAAATATGGATTTCCTTTTCATTCCTTTTGGCATATTAACTACAACTTGTTATGGTTCTTCAATTGAATTACCTTGATCAAAAAATAATCCCAAGCTTTCAATTTGGCATCTTCATACTTCTTAAGCCAATCACCTGGACCCATAATCATGGGAAGGCCTCTATTTTCAAATTTTCCATCAAATGGATTTTTCGGGAGATTTCTAAACTTATGATCTAGTGGTAGAAAAACCATGTTGTTTGCATAAATAAATTTATGTAGATCTTTAGAATATCTCCCTTGAAACTGTTATGCACATCTTAGACATGCAAATATCCCCTTTGTTTGAATCCCTGCAATTCAGTAAGTAATGTTAATAACATCAAAAAAATAGTATAAAACTAAGTATGAAAGTTGGGATGAAAATAAATTATGAGTGTAAATACATAAATATTTTATCTTACCAAAACAAACACCAAGTCTTGGGAAATCATGAATAGTCCAGCATAGTACACCATACAACGTGAAGGACCTATTTGATAGAGGACGTGATATGTCATACATTCTTATGCCTTTCCATAGCAGTTGCATCTCATCAATAAAAGGAACAAGATAAACATCCATGTTTTTAACTTGATGTTTTCCTAGAACAATGAGATTCAACATAAGGTGTTACTTTCTAACACTCATCCATGGGGGAATATTGTATACTATCAATCCGACTAGCCAAACACTATAATTTGAGCTCACGAAAGAGAATGGGCACACTCCATCAATTGCAAGACCAAACCTAATACTATGGGGTTCATATTTGAATTTTCTTGGCCATTTTTCCTCTATGTGTTTCATTTCTTTGGAGTCGGCCGAAATTTACATGAATCCATATTTACTCCTATTCTTTACATGCCAGTCCATCAATTGTGGAAGTGACTTGCAATAAAACATTCGTTGAAGTCTAGGTATAATTGGCATGTGACATAAAACCTTCTTTGGAACTGTAGGACCTTGTACATCTATATGATATCTCTTCTCTTTGCATATAGGGAATTCTACCTTGTTTTGATATTCATCTCTTTATAAAATGAAATCATTTTTACAGGAATGAATTTTCTTATATTCAATCCCCAACTCAACCAACAACAAACACGCCTCTCTACAAGTTGATGGAAACACATTCTCTTTTTTAGGAAAAAATCGATTGCGGAACAAATTTCCTAATGTCAAAGACTCAGAGGAGAATGGAGATATTCCTTTAAATTTTTGCAATCACGGTTCATTAAGATACACATGAAAAAAATAATAGAATTAGAGAAATAAACAAAAACACAATTGACACCAGATTTACATGGGAAAACCCTTACCGGAGAAAAACCCACCACACCAAAGAAGATCACTTGTATTATAGTAAAATGAATTACCTACACATTACAGACTATTCTTTTCAAATGCCAATTTTACAGCAGCAGTATTTATTAGATTAGCCATACACAAATTAACACTGTTTACAATGCTCTCATCCCAGCATATGATGATACTCACATAACAAACCACTCGATAAACTAACCATCGAACTCTTCGCATTTCGTGTACATTGGAATGTATAGCAACAACCATGTATGATCCATTCAACTACCATGACAGACCAACCGTTGAACTTCCTAGTTATTCCAATGGCCACCTACCAAGTCAACAACCTCCACTAAATGAAATACACATCAACAATCAACAAGTCTATGCATTTTCCCTTCATACCGTGCTACCACTTGCCAGCCAACAAGTCCTTGTGGTACGGAGGTTTACCTCTCTACCGATGGGCAGGTGACACATTCCCGTGGTATGGCAGTGTCCACTGCTCTACTGCTTTACAACCAAGACAATCCCAAGGTATGGTGGTAAACTACCAAACAGACTGCAAAGGTTCACCGCACAACTTCTCCTTAACCGACGATCATCTGCGGTATGGCGGTAACTGCGCCACCGCAGCCCAAGTTAAGAGATTTCGCGGTATGGCGGTAAGCGCACCACTGTGCCATATCTTGAACACCTTCACAGTATGGTGGTTCCACCATGCAACCGTTGTGATCGAAGAGAGACTCCGTGGTATGATGGTAAGCTGCCCGACCACTACACTGCAAAGGTTCACCGTGCTACCACCGCACACCTGATGACCACCTACGACATGGCGATAACCGCACCACCATAGCCCAAGGAAAGAATACCCATGGTATGGCGGTTTCACCGCTTTACCGCTAGACTGGTCAGAAGCTTCCATGATATGGCGGTAACCTCGTGCTACCACGCCTTCTCACTAAGCACCCGACGATATGGCGGTAAAGGAACAATCAGAACACTTAAGAAAAATTTGTTTCTCAATGACAGAATCAGGGCCTCTACCAGTGAGTTTGAGGTACATAATCTCAACAAACTCCCACTTGACGAAGAACTCACTGAACCCTTTTCAATACCTGAAGTTATTGAATATTCTGGACCCCAAGTCCCATCAAACTCACACACCATCTGAACTTGTTCATGCTCACTGGATTTTTCAATGCATCAGTAACATTCTTTAGATTATCAACCTTATCTAAAACAACCTTTCCATCCTCCACCATATCTTGTACAAAATGGTACTGTACATCAATATTTTTATCCTGGCATGAAAAGTTGGATTTTTCGCCAGACAAATAGCACTCTGACTATCACAATAAATAATAATCTTCCCTGCATCAAAACAAATATCAGAACACAATCTTCTAAGCCAAATGGCTTCCTTACAGGTGTGAGTTGCTACCATGTACTCATCCTCTGTATTGGACAAAGTGACTACAACCTGTCGCTTTCTCATCCAACTAATTGCACCACCATTCAACATGAAAATGTATCCACTAGTGGACCTACTACTATCAATGTCCCCTATCCAACAAAAATCCACATATCCAAGAATGTTGAGAGTCTTATGTGATCCAACCAAATTTCCATGGTAACACAAAGCATATCCCAAAGTGCCCCTCAGATATCTAAACACTTTTTTCATAGAATCCCAATGTGTCCTTCCTGGATTTGCCATAAATCAGCTAAGAACTCCCACTACTTGGGAAATGTCTAGCCTTGTACAAACCATTGCATATATTAAACTACCAACTGCACTAGCATAAGCCACTCTGGTCATGTCCTCCATCTCAATAGGATATTTTGGACAATCTTCAACAGATAGCTTTGTTCCCTGCAAAACTCGAACAACTAGCTGCTTGCAATCATTCATACCAAATCTCTCTAGAATAGTGTTAATATACTTACTCTGGTTAAGCCAAAGTTTTCTTCCTTTTTTGTCCCTGGTTATTTCCATCCCCAGAATATGCCTAGTTTCACTAAGATCTTTCATTTCGAACTTTGCAGACAACTAAGACTTTAGATCAGAAATCATTAGCTTACTATTTCCTATGAACAACATATCATCAACATAAAGTGCACATATAAGAACCTGATCATTTTCAATCTTGTGGTACATAAAATGATTTGATTTTGATCTTACAAATCCCAATGATAAAACAAATGTGTCAAATTTTTGGTACCACATCCTAGGTGATTGTTTCAAACTATATAAAAAAAATTTCAACTTGCAAACCAATTTTTTTTTACCTTTTTCACAAAGTGCTCAGGCTGGGACATATAAATTTCTTCTTCAAGATCACCATGAAGAAACATTGTCTTCACATCCATCTGCTCAACCTCCAAATCATATATTGCTACAAGTGACAAAAGAAATTTGATAGATGTCAGCTTCGCTATTGGAGAAAAAAATTCCCCATAATCAATTCCCTATACTTGGGAATAACCCTTCACAACCAATCTTGCTTTATACTTTTCAACACAGCCATCCAGACCAATTTTCTTCTTAAAAACCCATTTGTAGCCCATAGGATTTCTACCATCAGGCAACGGAACCAGATCCCAAGTGTCATTTTTTCTTAATGATGCCATTTCTTCATTCATGGCTTCCAACTAGGATTTTGAATCAGACATTTCAACTGCCTCTTTTACAGTCCTAGGCTCATTGATATTAGTAATCAACGCATAGGCACAACTAGACTCTAACATAGAGAATCCATACCTATCTGGTTGTTTCTTCTCATGTGTAGACCTCCTCATAGGCTAAGACTAAGGTTGTGGTTCTTCTTCTTGTTCAGAACTCTCAGAGTTGCTCAAATTCTCCTTAGATTTAGGTACACTTTCAATGTGTTGTTCCTCTTTTTCAAGAGTAAGAGGTATCTCAACAACATCATTCTTTTTTTCTTTTTATTTCATCTCTGACTGCAAATCCACTGAATAAGGTTTTAGTTCCCGAAAGATTACACTTTTGTTATACAATACCTTCTTAGTCACATGATTCCAAAGCTTGTATCCTTTCACACCAAGTCCATACCCAATGAAGATACATTTTTCAGCTTTGTTGTCCAATTTAGATCTTTTTACATCTGGCACATAAACATATTCTTCGCAGCCAAAGACACAAATATGTCTTAGAGAGGGCTTCTTACCAGACCAAGCTTCCATAGGAATTTTTTCAACAAGTGCTGACGAAGGAGACCTATTCAACAAGTAACATGTTGTAGCCACAACCTCAGCCCAATAATTCTACTCCAGTCCAGCATTGATCAACATACTTCTAGCCTTCTCCATCAACATCATGGTTAACCTTTCAGCAACTCCATTTTGTTATGGAGTGTAAGGTGTTTTTTTATGCCTCTTAATCCCATGGTCTTTGAAATACCTTTCAAACTCATCAGAACAAAACTCAACACCATTGTAATTCCTTAGAAACTTTATTTTTCTTCCAGTCTGATTTTCCACAAAGTTTTTAAATTCCTTAAAATGACTGAACACTTCTAATTTACTTTTTAAGAAATACACAAATTCCCTTCTCGAATAATCATCAATAAAAGAAACATAATACTTAGACTTTGATAACGAAGGAAAATCCATTGGACCACACACATCAGAATGAATATAATCCAAAACACCAGAATATTTATGAGGACTAGAGTAAAATGAAACACGGTGTTGTTTACCATATATATAGTGTTCATAGAATTCAAATTCAAGGTTACAATCATCAAGCCCCTCAACCAGACTTTTATTTTTCAAGGCTTTTAAAAAAAATTCACCAATGTGACCGAGCCACTGATGCCAGAGGATAGTCTTTTTTGTTGGAAGTTTAACTTCCAAGGAATTTTCCCCAATAGGAACATTTTCATTCTTCTCTTTACGAATAGCCTCCTTTGACTTTGCAGAGACACTGTTGCATTGAACAGCTAGTGTGTCCAGCTTGTACAAAGTACCAATTCGGGCACCCCTAGCCAGCACCATCGAGCCTCTAGTTATTTTACAGTCATTACTAGAGAGAACAGACTTGCACTCCAACATCATTCAGTTTGCTTACAAAAAGTAAATTTTGAGCTAGACCTAGTATATGCATTACTCCATCAATTCCCTTAATTATTCCATCAAGAAATAGAATTCTGACTCTTCCATGGCCAACTATTTCCAGAGATGAATCGCTTGCCAAATACACCTTTCCACCATTGTATTCTTCATACTTTGTAAACCAATCTCTACGAGATGTCATATGGAAAGATGCCCCAAAATCAATCAGCCACACATCATCTGATGCCTGAGTTGCCAAGGCTGCAATGAAAGCATCTGCATCACTCTAAGAAGAGTCATTGTCATAAGAGTTCCTCTTCTTCTTATTTTTCTCCTCTTTGCAATCCTTTCGGACATGACCAGGCTGCCTACAATTCTAGCACTTCACCTTGGACTTATTTCTAGAAGACTTTGATCTTTGTTTTGATTTCAATTTGGACTTGTCCTTTTTCTTGCGTTTTTCTTTCGATTTGCCTCAAACAACAAGAGCCTCCTTCACCATCTCAAAAGATTTCCTTCTCATTTCTTCTGATAACAAAGAAGCAACCACATCCTCCATCTTGAAAGTGGTTTTCGTGCTCCCAATCGCCATCACCAAGTTATCCCAAGAATCTGGAAAAGAACATAACAATAGCATACAACGATCTTCACCATCAATCTTCACAGCTATATATGTTAACTGAACAATCAGTGTGTTAAACATGTTTAAATGATCAGCAACAAATGTTCCTCCCTCCATTTTCAAATAGTACAACTTCTTCCTTAAGAACAATTTATTTACCGAGGATTTACCTTGATAAATATCTCCAATCTTCTTCCACAATGAAGATTCTCATGTAGTCTTCTCTTCATCAATGTTTAGGAGAACAGAGTCTTCCATACAAAGTCTTCTCAACCCCTTTGCTTTTTTGTCTACGAGATCCCAAAGATCATGATCCACCAACAGGTCTTCCATTTTAAGTTTCCACAACTCAAAATTGCTGCCATTGAATTTCTCAATTTCAATCCTTCCAGACGTACTTGTTTTTGCCATCTCAATCTGTAATTTGACAAATTTCAAGAATTCTACAAAACTCCCACTGAACAAAAATTGACACAAAAAACTCAACCTACCCACAAGGATAACACAACTAGCCAGGCTCTGATACCACTTGTTAGGAAAAAATTGATTGCGAAACAAATTTTCCTAATTTCAAAGACTCGGAGAAGAATGGAGATATGCCTTTAAAGTTTTGCAATCACAATTCATTAAGATACACATGAACAAAATAATAGAATTAGATAAATAAACACAAACACAATTGACACCATATTTATGTGGGAAAACCCTTATGGGAGAAAAACCCACCACACCAAAGAAGATCACTTGTATTACAGTAAAATGAATTACATACACGTTACAGACTCTTCTTTTCAGATGGCAATTTTACAACAACAGTATTTCTAAGATTATCCATACACATAATAACATTATTTACAATGCTCTCATCCCAGCATACGATGATACTCACATAACAGACCACCTGATCAACTAACCATCGAACTCTTCACATTTCTTGTATGTTGCAATGTATAGCAAAAGCCATGTCTAATCCATTCAACTACCACAAGATACCAACCATTGAACTTCTTATTTATTCCAACGAACACCTACCAAGTCAAAAACCTCCACTGAATGTTGTACACAACAATAGTCAACAGGTCCGTGCATTTTCCCTTCATACCATGCTACCACTTGCCAGTCAACAAGTCCCTACGGTATCACGGTTTACCTCGCTACCGCTAGATAGGCAAGAAATTCCCGTGGTATGGCAGTGTCCACCGCTCTACTGCTTGACAGTTGAGACAATCCTATGATATGGAGGCAAACTGCCAAACAGACTACAAAGTTTCACTGCACAACCGCTCCTTAATCGACAATCATCTACAGTATGGCGGTAACCGCACCACCATGCCATAGCTTGAACACCTTTACAGTATGGCGGTTCCACCGTGCAACCAGTGCAATTGAAGAGAGACTCTGTGGTATGACAGTAAGTTTCCCAACCACTAGACTGCAAAGGTTCACCATGCTACCACTGCAAACCCGATGACCACCTACGGCATGGCGGTAATTGGGCCACTACGAACCAAGGAAAGAATACCCGCAGTATGGCGGTGTCACCGCTTTACCGCTAGACTAGTCAGAAGCTTCCATGGTATGGTGGTAACCCCACACTACCACACCTTCTCAGTAAGCAACCGACGGTATGGCGGTAAAGGCACAATCAGAATGCTTAAGAAAACTTTGTTTCTTGGTGATAGAACCAGGGCCTCTACCAATGAGTTCGAGGCACATAATCTCAACACCCTTCAAGGAATATTTTAGTTTTTAGTGCCCTATAAGATTGCCAAAGATTAAATCAATTGAATGTTTGATATGTCAATCTATACTAGGACTGTTTATATACAATATATGGTTTTAAAATCCTCTTAAAGAAATATAAACGAAGTTGATTCAATGTTTATGAATTATGTACACCAATTGACAATGCAAAGTAAGAAATAGATTTCAACTCACTTTAGTAGGCTAGTGAATCCTTTGTCTGACCAACCAAATAGTGACTTGATTTCTAATAATATTAATGTGCATGCCAGTTTTGAGGTTCTACTTGCACCCGATTTGAACACGGGTGTCTTCGCTATTTGCTTGATGGAGTCTTTCAGGTTGTTATCATCAATATTACGTTGGTGGTAATTACCCCTACTATCATTTTTACTTTCAACCATATGATCATTATTTTCATCATTGTTTCCATCCCCAAAGAAACTTGTAAGCATTTCATTCAATCCTTCTTCATACACTGCATTTTCACTATCATGATCATCATAATTAAGGCTAGGTGGCATGTCATCAGTGTGTGTGGATCTCATCAGCTCTTCAAATTTCTCAGCTAGGAGCATTCTCTTCAATCTTTCTCTTTTCATCCTGGTATTGTTTAAAGGATGGTTTGGATCATCCCATCCAAATCTTAATAACCTAGTTGGATCTTGGGTATTACTATGTGTTTAATCAACATCTTCTACCTATCAACAAATGCAAGCATTATTTAATGTTTGGAAACAATTGGATAAATCATAAATGTATCAATTTCAAAGAAATATAGTCAAATATGGCTTAACAATATAAATATAAATTGTATGAACATATATACATCAATTGAATAATGGAACATTATTTTATAGACTACCTTATTTATACAATAATTTAAATAAAACACAATTTTGACAACATAGTTTGTAAAACATCAATCCACACTCATTTATTATTCTTTGGTTTTCTTCCCTTAAGAACGTCCTTAGGGAGACCTTGTTCTTCCCTCTTCTTTCACGCAAGAGTGTGTTTTAAGAAGGGGTAATCAATCAATAACTCGTCGCTAATGGTAAGGTCCATAATAGCCTCAACCATTATCAATCTATCAACCTCTCTTTCTAGAACTCCATCTTTATCATTTATAACCTCAACAAATCGGCAATTCAGACTTATAGTAGGGTCCCTTCCCTTACTACTATTTATAAAGCCTACAATCTTTTTGTGTGTGTATGCATGTCAATCTATATACATAAGATGACCTCTATTCATTTCTTTTCCACTTTCCAATTGGAGATGATGTGTATACATATTCAAATTTAGACCATATGCTGAGATGTTAGGCTTATATTATGCTAGCCTTCTCCATTCACCACTATAATATGATGGACCATAATATGGAATTAATCTCCTAGTGGTTTGTTATGAATTATTTATATGTTTACATCCAACACTATGTACATTTTGGATAATAAAGAGGCCTGGATTTTCTCCATGAATATTGGAGGGTCGTATCATGTAGCTGTATCCCCAAAATTGGAACACCTCGTACACTCTAGGTAGTTGTTAATCACTAGGCCAAGTGCAATATAGTCGAAGATCAAATGTCTCTTTGTAAATTGATCTCAAACCTAGGGGCAAGTCATCATCTCCATCACATTCATTATTGTAGGGTATGTAGTCCACCTTCCCCTTGTCTTTAAGAAAATTATACATCTTTAAACTAGTTCTTGTTCTATTACTTATTTTCATCAATTTCGCATCTTTCGAGCTGGTATATTGGCACATATTTTTTTTAGATGTATCATCTGATAAATGATCATTTACCTCTAGGCTAGAAGTCAGAGATCCAAGAAACTTTAAACCAAGAACTTTATCCTGCAAGTATCCATTAAGGAAAAAAATAGTTATTTAAATAATATAAAACAATGTTTAAACAAAGTATACATGTTATTTATATCAAATTGGAAAATTCCTTACCACAATTCCTATTGTATTTGAATCGATTGTAGGAGGAATACTACTGACTGGAAGCTCGTCATATATGTAATGTCTTTATACAATTGCTAATTTGAATTGTTTCTTTCCACGACATACAAAACATCCACAAACAACAATTTTCTCAAAGTATTCATGCCATGTACTATAGTCCTAACCAACCTCTTGTTCAGTGCAATCATTTGTTGTGTCTACAGGATCCATTGTCATATCATCTTCCACACACTATCCTCTATGTGATTTAATAGTTTTAGGTCCACGTCCACGTACATATCTTGTTCTTTTGCTAGTTGAATGCTTAGGCTCTACATTTGCTCCAATCTCCATCTAAAATAATCAACAACATGCATTAATTTTTGTCAAGATTGGATAATACATTAGAAATTTCAATAATACTATGAAAAAGGATGGACATATCACAAAATTTCATTAGATCATTGTTTCCTAAGATAAGTCAAAATTTGAGTATGTGATGTCCCACTTCATCCGTTGTGTCCTCATTTGATATGACATGTTCTGTTGCCATGACCTCATCTAGCCTGTATAATACACAACATAGTAAATAATGTTTAGTACACCAATTATATCATTTCAACGAATATGCTATCCAACAAAAAACCTCATTTTAGTCATATATTTGACATATTGATATCATGTTTTGGCCATCCTAATTTTCAAACTTTTTTCTTGATCATAGAATCACATTTAATCACCATGACTTTATTTCCTCTATGTTGTAGCATTTGTGAATTCATAAACACCTTCCTCCTTTGGTTGAGGTTGCTTTCTCTTATTATCTCTATTGTATCTGCAAATTTCGTTGTCATATCTATTTTCACCCACTTTCCTCTCTATGATTTAGTAGTTCTACGCCATCCACGTCCTCTCTCCATGGCCTCCTCTAGATCTTGTAATACATGACAATAGTCACATAACAATTGCGTACCAATAGAAAAATATATATGATAATACATGATGAATGATCTATCAAAAATACACTAAATAAGGGTGGGTTAGTGGGATCAAAGAGATTACAACAAAAAATCCCAAACCCTAATCAAGATAATAGCAATGCTACATAAAGGTAAAAATAATTATGCATATTCAAAAAATTAGCTCAAAATTTTTCATGTGGTAAATAGTTAGGGTATAGAGTTTATATTTTAGGGTTTGATATTTTTCATGTCTATCATTTAGATTTTAGGTTTTAGAGTTCAAGGTAATTGAGTTTCTAGAAAAAATGCAACTAATCGAAGAAAAATATAATTTTATTAATCTAACATAAATATTGAAGGTGAACATGCAAACCACCTCCACCCTTAATTTTGCACTTCTAGGTGCTAAATTAGGTGCACTTTGCGCCGCCTTTTGCTCCCCAAAACTATTACATTTAGGGCTAAAATTTGGCGCTAAATTCGGCATTAACTATGCCAACTAAAGCGTTGACTAATGATTCAAAAACAAAAAACAAAAACTTCTCGCGTGAAGGAAGAGATGAGAGGAGAAAAAAGGGAAAAATTTTGCTTGAAGGAAGAGATGAATTGAAGAGGGCTGCCTTAAGGAAGAGATGAATTGAAGAACATCGCATGACGGAAGAGATGAATTGAGTGTGATTTTGTATGTGACATCTTGGGAAATTGTATTTTGAAGAAATTTTGAGTATTTTGATGAATTGAAGACTAGGGTTTGCATGTATTGCATGTCGATTCCTTTCATCATCATCCTAGGGTTTTCATTGGGTGCAACCTGTGTGCTTCACTCTCGATTACCCAAATCAAGGTATGAATTCCTTGCCATTTAACTATCATGTGCAATGAAGGTTTCAATAAATTTATTTCTTGAATGGTGATTCAAGGTGAATCTTGTGTTTTGTATTGAAATTATGAATTCGAGCTTGTTCCATTTCCTTTGTGTGTGGGTTTTGAATGGTTTGTCATTTATGATTTGGTACCAAGTAGGGATTTCAACATGGTAATTCATGATTTTCCCTAGGTCACCTCAAAATGTCAAGCAATTGAGGGAAGGGATAAAAGGAAAAAGACTCTGGCCAAAATGAGGTAATTCATTGTCAATTTATAGATTTGTAAATGTTTCCATTGTTTCACTGATTTTTAGTTTTAATTTTTTTATTTCTAAATTTGAAAGAAGAAATTTAATTTAAAAATATATATAGGCGCATGAGACTGACAAAGATAAAGAGGCATTGGCTTCCATATTGGGGGTAGAGGCAGTGAACAAATTGGATGGTGTGGACTTGAAAATGCTTGCCAGATACATAGAAAAATGATCTGGTAAAGCCCCTCAAACATTGCAAACAAATCAACTATGTCAAAGGGAATCAATTGATTCCCCAACCAGTCCTGGATCGAGCAAAAGATCCAAGAGGAAATCAATAATAATGGACTCTAAGAATGTGCAATAGGGAGCAAAGACTTCTAATGCCCCATCCACTCTTGGGACACAGACTTCTTCCACCACGCCATGTTTTGTATCTTGCATTGGTAGCTACGATACCAAGATATAATACGATGTGGTTTCAGGGGAAGTCCAAATGATAGATGCTGGAAAAAAATTGTGAATAGGTTAAAGGAATCATACCTTCAATGGTTCAAGCACCATCTACATTTTTCATTCTCAAAGATAACCATGTACCTACAAAAAGCAGTTATCCATGGCATGGAGACTGAATTTGGCACAAGTTGGTCTATAAAGAAGTTAAAGCTATGAATGTCTCAAAACTGCAAGAGATTTTGGTGCAACCAAACAAAGAAGATAAAAAAAACTCCCTCCCAAGCTAAGGCTCAAAAAAAGGCCAATTGATGTAAGTGTGAAAGTATGGAAATAGCTTGTAAAATAATATGAGAAGTTTGATGCATGAAAGAATTCTGGTGAGGAGAGTACATAGGTATTTGAATTTTCTCATAATATTATATCAAGTTTATTAAACGATTTCTAAATTTTATTTTTGCATAGTTAAATTGAATTAGTATATGTTTCAGGACAAGGCCTCCAAGGCTAGGCTTAACAAACTTCGTGCCACACATCATAGTAGTGAAAAAGGTTTATAGTCCTTGAACTATACATTTGTAAGTATATTTAATATGTTAAATGAATTTTTTTTATTTCCTAGGAAAAAGTAAATGATTGCATATTAATTAGTTTAACTAGTCCATGTGCCATGTTCTAACAGGAGAAGAAATATGAGTTCCATCCAAAGCAATTTGAAAAGGAAATGTTACAAAGCAAAAAATTGGACCGATTTTGTAATCTGGATGGAGAACAAGGTATCAAAAGTTGACTTTCATTAACTTAGTTGGATATTATTGTGTTAGTATGTCAATTTTCATTTCTTGTGTTGAGTTGTTTATTGATGCATAGGATGAGTTCTAAAGTGCTTCTCTGTTGGCCCTTCCATTTCTATTTCTAATGCATAATCCATGAAATTGCCTATGTCATACCTTGTAGCCTTGTAGTATTCCACTTGATGTTTCAAGCGCTGAATTTCCTTCTTATGCCCTTCCATTTCTCATGTCATTTTAAGGATGTTTGATTCATTTGCTTATGTTATTGCAATAATTGCTTGCGCACAGGCCTATGACTTGTATGATGATAAGTATCATCAAACTAACTTTTTAACCCCTTGACTATTTTAACTCATGAATACTTCAATGATATCCTATTCATGCTCTTTACCAATTGTATTTTGAATGCAACTTTATCATGCACAATACTCACTCTTGTTGTAGCTTACTACCTTTTCATGGTGTCTTGATAAGAAAAGCCAATTGTACTCTATCTTTGTAATGATATTCCTTTCTCTCTATGCATTTAACTATCATCATGAAATATTTATACACACTTTGTTGTTGAACACTGTCACTGCATCCACAGAGCCTTCCACAAGGCATAAGAAATGAATGTGGATTCTAGTCTTTTGTATCATCATCATAAAAATTATAATTTGACTGGACTGTTCTTTCACTTCCTAGACCATCCCCTTATGTATATTTTACCATTTTTCATTCTTATGCATCTTTAATTCATGATATAAATTTAACTCCATCATTAAAGTAATCCATATCAAGTGAGTTGACCAGCACTCTAGAAGAGTATAAGAAATTGTTTCATCCATCTTCGTGTATAATGCATGGCATGATCTCCTCATGAAGACAAGAAACACCACTTGAATTCTTCTTGCAACTTTGCATCTCATGGTTTCCCTTTGAATATATACTCTACTTTTTTGTTCTTCAATTTTTTGCTTGCACTATATACCTTGTGTCTTGCATGGAACCGTTGATGCTGCCCCTAAAACCCATCATTAATACCAGTCTCAGGTTCAAAAAGCATGTATGATCTGCCATTATAATATGTTGTCCATGACATACCCTTACTTTGAAGATTTTATTGTTCCTTTTCCTATTGTCTTTTCTTAATAGTGTTGTCCTTCTTTCACTTTGACAGGGTGCTTCTTCATCTTGAATCATTTGTCATTGTTTCTAATCTCAAAACCCTCATTTCTTCCATTGTTTCTCTTCTTGTCATAAACCATTTGTCTTCACTTCCCAAACATTCAGAGCTACTTAAATAAGAAAATCTATAATATCCTACCATCCTTCATGACAACTTATGACAATGATACACACACTAAGATATGGGTTTATTATTGTCCTTGCTACCTATGCCTCTAAAGGTGTTCCTACATGAATTTCATTTGAATAAGTTACACTTGATAAATGTGTAACTAGGATGCAATAAGTTAGTTAACTGGACCTATGGCTCAAGAATGTGTTGAGTCACACAGATCAAGGTCAATTCTAACAATATTCAAGGATACACACAAGCCTCCACAAAATTATTATTTGGATGAATATGCTTTCTAACAAAAAATAGAATACAATTGTATTCATTTGTGATGATGTTTGCATTCATGAGGATGATAAGCTTAGCCCTCAATATTTTCTTGAGCTTGGTATGAGCATGTTGTAGTTTGAAAATTTTATTCATTATAAGAGATCCAATTTTGATTCATGTGAGGAATGCCTTGCACTTGAGAATGTTTTAAATATCTGATTGAGAATTTAGCGAAGCTTTACAAGAAAGTGAGGAAGATAAATAATTTTAGTGTTCTTATTTGTAGAATTGGTTATCACTCAATAAAGGGTGATGAAGATTGTTCAATTGAGGGGAAAGTAGAAGAAATTCGTATTTATTGGCGTGGTCTTCCTAGCTATAATCACTAGCTTCCATATTCAAAAATTCCCAACCAGCATCTTCAATAAATTTATCTGGATCACCAGTAATAGTCTTCAAAATTGGTCGCTAGTTCAAGTTCATTTTGCTTTCATAATACTTTATACCCATGGATTTCAGCCATTCCTTGATTCCATCAAAGAAATATTTAAGAATGGCGTCAATGTAGAGTACATCCCACTTGAAGTCTTTGAAAACAATAGCCATATCAAATTCCTTTTGCCCAAGTCCTACTCTCTCAAGGTTAACAATCTCAATCTCACTAATAGTGATTACTAAGAAAGGTAATTCCACCAACTCTACTAGCAGTTTACCATAGGAACATTAAAAGTAGACGCTTTGAAAGGAAATCCATGAAAACCAAGCTCTCTAAATGGTATATCAATCTCTAGTTAAAAATATTTTAGATGAGGCTGCTCCCATAGCTTTGTTACTCGCTTGACAAATCATTGAAAATTCGCATTGATTTTATTTTTCTTGTCACTCTCTTGTTGTTCTTCCTCAATTTCATTAGGATCATACATTGACCTTCTTGCCCCTCCTAAATTTTGGACCACATCCATTACCTCCACATAAAACTAGACATCCTTGGTCTTCTAGGTTCACACCATGATATGGTTATGCAAATGAAAATGGAGCAAAGTAATCATCTCCTTCTCTGTTGGCTAGAAGAATGCATGCTTAATTTTTTGATGCATGATATCATCTCTCTCTTTTTATCTCATGGTTGAATACTGAAATCCATTATGGTGGGCCTCCATAGTTCCAGTCATCTTTCACCCTCTTCCACCAAATGTTGGCATATTTTACTAACGTTTATTAGAATTGTGTTACATATTTTACATCATTGGAATCATGTATATTAGTTGTAAATTTTTTCAAATTTTATTATGGTATGTGCACTTTGATATAATATAATATGATTATGGTTTCATTTCATATGTTATAATATTAGGTATATAACAAAAAAATTATATCAAAATGAAGGACCTATCAAATTGTATCATCCAAATATATGTTATGCTTTTTCTTTAACTTGAGGTCACAATCCATCATTCAAGTTGTATTATTGGAATGGTCTTCCTAGCTCTGATCACTAGCTTCCATATTCAAAAATTCCCAACCACCATCTTCAATAAATTTATCTAGATCATTAGTAATAGTCTTCAAAATTGGCCACTAGTTCAAGTTCATTTTCCTTTCATTATACTTTATATCCATGGAGTTAAACCATTCCTTGATTCCATTAAGAGAAGATTGAGGAATGGTGTCAATGTGGAGTACATCCTGCTTGAAGTCTTTGAAAACAATAACCATATCAAATTCCTTTTTCCCAAGTCCTACTCTCTCAAGGTTAACAATCTCAGTCTCACTAATAGTGATTACTAAGAAAGGTAATTCCAGCCACTCTACCAAGTAGTTTACCATAGGAACAATAAAATTAGATGCTTTGAAAGGAACTCCATGAAAACCAAGCTCTCTAAATGGTATATCAAACTCTAGTTCAAAATATTTTAGATGAGGCTGCTCCCATAGCTCTGTTACTTGCTTGACAAATCCTTGAAACTCTACATTGATTTTATTTTCCTATCCTTCTCTTACTGTTCTTCCTCAATTTCATCAGGATCGTACATTGACCTTCTTGCCCCTCCTAAACTTTAGACCACATCCATTACCTCCACATAAAATTGGACATCCTTGGCCTTCTTGGTTCACACCATGATATGGTTATTCAAATGAAAATGAAGCAAAGTAATCATCTCCTTCTTCGTTGGGGGGAAGAATGCATGCTTAATGTTTTGATACATGATATCAAATCTCTCTTTTTCTCTCATGGTTGAATATCAAAATCCATTATGTTCAGCCTCTAGAGTTCTAGTCATTTTTCTTTCTCTTCCACCAAATGCTGGCATATTTTACTAACGTTTATTAGAATTGTGTTGCATGTTTTACATCATTGGAATGACATATTAGCTGTAAATTTTTTGAAATTTTATTCTGGTATGTGCACTTTGATATGATGTAATATGATTATGGTTTTGTTTCATATATTGTAATATTAGATATATAACAAAAAATGATATCAAAATGAAGAACCTATCAAATTGTATCATCCAAATATACGTTATGATTTGTCTTAAACTTGAGATCACAATCCATCATTCAATTTGTTGTATTTATTGGCATGGTACTCCTAACTCTAATCCCTAGCTTCCATATTCAAAAATTCCCAACCACCATCTTCAATAAATTTATCTGGATCATCAGTAATAGTCTTCAAAATTGGTCTCCAGTTCAAATTCATTCTTCTTTAATAATACTTTATATCCATGGAGTTCAACCATTCCTTGATGCCATCAAGTGAAGATTGAGGAATGGCATCAATGTGGAGTACATCCCACTTGAAGTCTTTGAAAACAATAGTCATATCAAATTCCCTTTTCCCAAGTCCTACTCTCTCAAGGTTAACAATCTCAATCTCACTAATAGTGATTACTAAGAAAGGTAATTCCACCAACTCTACCAAACAGTTTATTGTAGGAGCAATAAAAGAAAATGCTTTGAAAGGAACTCCATGAAAACCAAGCTCTCTAAATGGTATATCAAACTCTAGTTCAAAATATTATAGATGAGGCTGCTCACATAGCTTTGTTACTCGCTTGACAAATCCTTGAAACTTTGTATTGATTTAATTTTACTTGTCCCTCTCTTGTTGTTCTTCCTCAATTTCATTAGGATCATACATTGACCTTCTTTCCCCTCCTAAATTTTGGACCAAATCTATTACCTACACATAAAACTGGACATCCTTGGTTCTCTTGGTTCACACCATGATATGGTTATGCAAATGAAAATGAAGCAAAGTAATCATTTCCTTCTCCGTTGGCTGGAAGAATGCATGCTTAATGTTTTGATACATGATATCAACTCTCTCTTCTGCTCTCATGGTTGAATACTGAAATCCATTATGGTGGGCCTCCAGAGTTCCAGTCATCTTTCTTCCTCTTCCACCAAATGTTGGCATATTTTACTAATGTTTATTAGAATTGTTGCATGTTTTACATCATTGGAATGACATATTAGTTGTAACTTTTTTAAAATTTTATTATGGTATGTGCACTTTGATATGATGTAATATGATTATGGTTTCATTTCATATGTTGTAATATTAGATATATAATAGAAAAATAAATTATTGCATGAAATAAATAATAAATTTTCATTTTAAATGTTCTTTTTGCAGAACAGGGGTCTTCCAGAAGATCAAGATGACCCTCATGATATAGATTCAGAATATGTTGGTTCTGGTATAGATCACAATATGGTAGAGGATGGTGATGACATAGATATAGAAGACACCAAGGCCGATGATGATGATGATGACAATGATGATCATGATGATGATGATCACAATGGTGATGATGTTGATGAGGCAATTGTTGGTAGTAGCCAGTGACATTCATGATCATATAGATTACATCATGGATCATTGTTGATATATCATTGTGATGCCTCTTTTCATGGTTACTATATTCATATGTATCATTTTCATGGCCTTCAGTACCATATTATTGATTTGTATCATTTTGACACGTATCATTTTGACTTATATCATTTGGACATGTTGTTGGGTCTTAAAAATGAAGGTTTGAGCCATGAGAGGTTGCCAAGATCTCACAACACTTTTGGTCAACGTACAAGGTCAATTGATGCAATTGAACCTTCTTCTCTTTAGGTTCTGCTAGACCAAGGCAAGTGAACCTATGTGAATGATGCATATTGAAATATACTTCCTAGTGAAACAATCTACCCACAATGGCAAAGGGAAGTGGATAGACAAAATCACTATAACTATACCTACTCCTATTGCACAAAAGAAAGGATTTGAATAAGTTGTTTTTATATGAAATTTTATCTCTGGGTTGAGGCAGATCAATGCCTTCTATCCACATGGGAAAATGGAGTCAAAAATAAAGAATGATGTGTGTATTTCCCTCTTTGTCTAAATTCAAGTTGTTAGGCATGTTTAAAGTATGAAATTCTATGACTAGCATACTATTTCACCCAATTTATGGCTTGCATAAACTATGCTTGAATATTTTCCTACCAAGTTCTTCTTTAATCATCCAACAAAAAATCCTAAAATCACTGTGACTTGTTTAAAAGAATTTTAGTTCTGACATGCAGACGCCTATTAATCAAATCACACAAAGTGATAAATGCACTATGATAAATCAGAAAATATACATGATATCTTGATTTAAATGATTTAATTATTTCTAATTGGAGACAACCAGGCAGGAAATACAAAGCTTATAACATCTCAACAATTGGATAGAAAAATGAACTTCACCAAAATATTCTCCATTGCTCTGTCTCAAGAAGGTTTTTTCCATTATTTACATTCCCAGTCTGAAAAAATTTCCTTCCTTCTCTAACTACTACCCTCTTCCCCCTTTCTACAACTGATTTTTCAATACATTTTATACAATAAAATCCAAGAGTCGCGACTCTTCATTTTACTGCTACAGTTGTTTTCTTTTCATGACAGAGATAAAAATATTTAATTAAGTTGCCTTTCGGAAAATTAAATATTTTAAACTATGGACGCGCCTTTAATTTTGCTTTAAATATTTTTCTCGCCTTTTATTATTTCTCTTTACATGTTGTGAGCTTTCCTTTCATTTATTGCTTTACCGCGGTCTTCAATGTGACCCCCGACGGTATCATGGTGGCAGTCTCTAATCGTTATCGTTCACTGCTATCTCTGTCTACCGCAATACCGTAGTCTCAATGTAGACCCCTAGGGGTACCGTGATAACTATCATGCAAACCACCATCCTCGTCACTATCCTCATCGTCTTCGGTTGCTTACTATTCACCGTAGCTACCGTGGTCACTGGCTTGATAGCCAGCGGTACCACGGTAGCCATCTCTTAACCGTCACCTGGTCGTCTACTATGCTACCATGGTCTCCATCTCTGCACTCAACGGTATAGCGGTAACCTTCCTAGACACTGCATTGTCCCTTCACCACGTAACCATTGGCTTGCCAATGACTGACCATGGTATAACGGTAAACATTTATAGTGACTGCTCTTAACCGTCACCACTATACCGCGAGCCACTTTGTAAAAGGCCACGGTAAAGCGGTGAAGGCTTTATGAAGGGTAAATGGTGGCATTAAAAGGTATTTTGACATTATGAAAAGGGGAATAAATGAATTATTTCATGTCAAGGTAGGAAAATGAATATAAATGACTAAAACCCTTTAGGATATAATGGAAAATATGAGGTTTAAATGAGAAAAACCCTAAGGATTTTAAAATAAATTTTTGGTTCTAACACATGTATCATTTTGAGTTACATAATTTAACATTTTTACTTATATCATTTGTACATGTATCATTTTGACTTATGTCGACTATTAGACATGTATCATTTCGACATGTTATTGATCTACTAGAATATTTGAATTTCACTTGTTTTAGTTATATATGATGATGATCTTATCAGTATTGACTTGTCAATTTATATATATTGAAAGTGGTCGATGATTTTTGGATGGATATTTATTACATTTGATGATTTTAATTTACTGCTCAAGATGGATGTTGTTAGATTCAATTAAATTATAGATATTTGACTCATTTGTTTTAATTATAGATGATGATCATGTTATAATAATTATCTTGTTATTTAATCATATGAGTTAAATAATTAAATTACTCTATAATCATATGAGTTATTTAAGAGACATGATATATTTAACTAATTAAATTGAAATAAAACATATTAAATTAATAAATGGAAGCAAAACAAGAATCATTTTTAGAATAAAAAAAGGAAGCAACAATGGAAGCCAAACTAGAAGCAAACCAAAAGCAATCTTGGAAGCAAAACTTGGCATTATCTAGGAAGCAAAAATAGAAGCAATTCAAGTAGAAAATAAAGAAGTAATAATGGAAGCAATTTTAGAAGAAAAACTAGAAGCAAAATTGGAAGCCAAACCGAAAGAAAACATGGAAGCAAAATCGAAAGAAAAAATGGATGCAAACCTGGAAGCAACATTGGAAGCAAACCTAGAAGAAAACCTGGAAGCAAGACTGGAAGCAAAACTAGAAGAAAACTTGCAAGCAACACAAGAAGAAAAACTAGAAGCAAACCTAGAAGCAGCACTAGAAGCAACACAAAAAGAAAAACTGGAAACAACACTGGAAGAAAAACTGGAAGCAACACTGGAAGAAAAAATGGAAGCAAACCTAGAAGCAACAAAAGAAGAAAAACCAAAACCAAAACCAGAAGCAAAATTGGAAGCAAAACTGGAAGAAAAACCAGAAGAAAACCTGGAAGCAAAACAAGAAGAAAAATAGGAAGCAAACCTAGAAGCAACACTAGAAGAAAACCTGGAAGCAAACCTGGAAGCAACACTGGAAGCAAACCTAGAAGCAACATTGGAAGAAAAACTGGAAGCAAACCTGGAAGCAACACTGGAAGAAAAATTGGAAGAAAACATGGAAGCAACACAAGAAGCAAAACTAGAAGAAAAATCAGAAGCCAAACTAGAAGCTTCAAAAGTCGGCACTAAATCCGGTACTAAATCTGGTGCTAAATCTGGCGCCAAAGTAAAATGAAGTTTGGTGCCAATTATTGCACCAACAAAAGTGCACAATTCATGAACTCAAATGCACTAAAATCCAATCCTATTTTAGGCGCTAATTGCCTATTTTGTTGTATTGAAATAGCCATGTAGGCATACATCAATATATGTCGATATAAGTATAAAATATATACAAAATAGCCATATAGACTTACAAGAATTCCATATAGGAATACGATGTCAAATATATCCAATACAAAATATGTACAAATATGCCATATAGGCATACAACAAAGGGCTCTAGAATCAAAAGTCACTACTCTCCATGCTCTTGAAATAAATTCTCGCCCTTTGTTGGTCGGCCAAATGGCGATAAGTTTGTCACTCGTTTACTTTGATGTCAAGGAGTTATCCTGTTGCTCCTCCTAAGTTTTAGTTCTCGATCAAGCCTTATCTGTTACAATAACAACTAAAGACATTAATATATAGAAATTACATTATAAAAAATGATATATTTAATAAAATAAACACTTACTACCTCTAGATGATCACTCTCCTCAAGGGAAATAATTGTCTGCCCATGTTGTGGCATGTTGAAGCCCTATAGAAACCATCCAAAGAGAAATTAAACTACGAATCAATAATGGTTTGATTTTTTAATAACTAACATCTATAACAATTAATACAAATTAAAATTTAGTAATTTGCCTCATACCTCCGTGAGAGGCATCGAGGATTCTATAGCTGAAGAAACACTAAGATCCATTGCCTTATGAACATGTGGAGGTGTATCCACTTCCAACATCTGAAAATAAAACAACAAATTATTCAATCACAAAAACTACAATAGTGATGCATGTCATGGCTTATAATGTATGAGATAATGAACAAAATTTTGAGTACTTATTTAATTATATATTTCTGACTATCATGCTTATTATTTTCTTTATCCATAGCTTATTTGAAAGCACTTGTTTTAGGATTTTATCCATAGCAGCAAGGCGTTGAACCGTTTGATAAAGTGCTTTGGTAGACATGTACGAAAATTGTGGTAGCATAGAGAAGGTAATGAAATGTTTGAAAAAATGCCTCAAAGAAATGCAGACTCATGGTGATGGAATGCCATTACAAAAAAATGTATCATGGTATTCCATCACCATGAGACCGCATATTTATTTGAAGCATTTTTTCAAATAGTTCATTACCTTCTCTATGGTATTATGTTGGGATGGGGTGGATGGTATAGCGTGGTCTTGGTTATGAGATGGAGGGCAATCATGACATGAAGAGGGAGGGGTGGGGATATGAGAAAGTGGAATAAAAGATGGAAGGTTCCATGGATTGGTAAATTAAGGATGAGTCCATCAGGATCTTTTAAAGAATTTGGAGGGGAATTTTGGCTAAAGGCTTGGTTTTAGTTCTTTAGGCAATGACTTGTTTGAAAAAATTCCTCAAAGAAATGCGGTCTCATGGTGATGGAATGAAATTCCATCACCATGAGACCACATTTCTTCAAGGAATTTTTTCAAACTACTCATTTCCTTGACTATGATATTGCTTACTATTATGCTTTGATAGATTTTTTCCAAGCATCCATAGTTTGTTCGAAAGCACCTATTTTAGGATTTTAGCCACATTAGCAAGGAAGTGAGTAGTTTGATAAAATTCTTTGGTAGACATGTATGGAAAATGTGGTAGCATAGAAAAGGTGGTGAGCTATTTGAAAAAATTCCTAAAATAAATGTGGTCTCATGGTGATGGAATGACATTCCATCACCATGAGACCGCATTTCTTCGAGGAAATTTTTCAAAATACTCTTTGCCTTGTCTATGCTATTTTTTACTATTATGCTTTGATAGACTTTTTCCAAGCATCCATAGTTTGTTGGAAAGAACCTTTTTTAGGATTTTAGCCATAGTATCAAGGAAGTTCAAGTAGTTTGATAAAATGCTTTGGTAGACATATATGGAAAATGTGGTAGCATAGAAAAGGTGGTGAGTTGTTTGAAAAAATACCTCAAATAAATGTGGTCTCATGGTGATGGAATAGAATTCCATCACCATGAGACCACATTTCTTCTAGGAATTTTTTCAAACTACTCACTACCTTGTTATGTTATTGCTTACTATTATGCTTTGATAGATTTTTTCCAAGCGTCCATAGTTTGTTGGAAAGCACCTAATTTAGGATTTTAGACATAGTAGCAAGGATGTGAGTATATTGATTAAATGATTTGGTAGATGTGTATGGAAAATATGGTAGCATAGAAAAGGCGGTGAGTTGTTTAAAAAAATGCCTCAAGGAAATATGGTCTCATGGTGATGGAATGGAATTCCATCACCATGAGACCACATTTCATCAAGGAATTTTTTAAAACTACTCACTACCTTGTCTATGCTATTGCTTACTATTATGGTTTGATAGATTTTTCCCAAGCATCCATAGTTTGTTGGAAAGCACCTATTTTAGTATTTTATCCATAGCAGCAAGGAAGTGAGTAGATTGATAAAATTCTTTGGTAGAAATGTATGGAAAATGTGGTAGCATAGAAAAGGTGGTGAGCTGTTTGAAAAAATACCTCTAAGAAATGCGGTCTCATGGTGATGGAATGGCATTCCATCACCATGAGACCACGTTTCTTTGAGGCATTTTTTCAAACTACTCACTGCCTTGTCTATGCTATTGCTTACTATTATTCTTTGATATATTTTTTTCTAAGAATCCATAGTTTGTTGGAAAGCACCTTTTTTTAAGATTTTAGCCATAGCAGCAAGGAAGTGAAATGTTTGACAAAATTCTTTGGTAGACATGTATGGAAAATGTGGTAGCATAGAAAAGGTAGTGAGCTATTTGGAAAACTACCTCAAAGAAATTGGGTCTCATGGTGATGGACATCATCATGAGACCACGTTTCTTTGAGGCATTTTTTCAAACAACTCATTGCCTTGTCTATGCTATTGCTTACTATTATTCTTTCATATATTTCTTCCAGGCATCCATAGCATAGGAAAGGTAGTGAACTATTTGAAAAAATGTCTCAGTAAAAGTGGTCTCATGGAATTCCATGAAAAGAAAATGCAATTGGCAGTTGATCCTAGTTATTACTTATGTTATTCGAAGTAATTGCATCACTGCTTATATTGACTTTCTAAACAGCTATATTGTAGTTGAAATTTTGTCATCTATCAACATCTAGTTATTGATTATGGAATGTGAAGTAATGCTTTGAGTTTGAAAGATGTGCAATGCAATGTAATCAACGATATGAATATAAACTACACAAATCTATTAAGTAAAATTCATTAGTTAAACTCTTTATTCTATTACATGTGTGTAGGTTTGTCTAACTCCATTGGTAATGGGAGGTGTTCCCACGAAACCTCCAATATTAGCCTATTCAACATCCAAAATTAGATAATAGAATACCATTCATTTAATAATGCTATTCACATGTAATAAATTTATAATTGTTTACTAGTTACATACCTCAGCGATAGATGCAATGGAGTAATAAATAGGTGGAGGGACAATGTATCAAGTACCAACACTGTGACCTTGATATTTTATGACAATCATAAAACTAAATTAGTTAATCTTGAATTTCAAAAATGAAATTTAATAAATTAAATTCAATGAACATGCTAACATTTACTTGAGTATCAATGCCAAAAGCATCATTCAAAATTTTATTTTCCCTCACCATCTTCGCAGTTGCAGACATATCCTGTATAACAACCTCCTCAGTGTTTTTGGGGTCATATAAACAAGTCGCCCTGCAAACCTGACATGAATGGGGTGGATGCTTACCACTTGAAGACTCCCCTAGATGGCGTTGTACTATAGGACTGGCATGTTGGACGATACAATAGGTCAAAGAGCTAATAGATTGCAAAGTGTCTACCTCAACACTCTCCTTCATGACAAAAGGGATCAGGATGTGCTCATGAGCTGCCCTAGCGAGAGCTCATATTGCTAGCCATCCAGGATCCAATCGTGCACTAGATATATCTTGTTCTAACCCCCCACCTCTCCCATGAAAGTCCCTCATATCAAAATAATTAGGGATTTTGTTGAGGATGAACTCATAATAGAGTTTCATAAAGAAATATTGTGGGTCTTCGCAATTGTTGCATGGTGGGTAGTCAAAAACCATATACCACCTATCCCAAAAATAGTTCCTAATCCCTTGGTGGTGGAACCAATGGATAGGAAACCTCTTGGCATTATGGTCAAGATTTTTATTTGTGTGTGGGTTAGTGAATAATGAGCACAAATGATATTTTATAAAATTTTCATCTTTTACTTCTTTATATGATAATTTATCTACATAAAAATTCTTAGCCGCTTGCCTCCTATTTTCCCAACCACTTAATTATTTGTTGATTGCATCTACATGTTTTAACATTTATTTAGGTAAACTTGCAAGTGTTCTTCTTTCCATGGTTGAACTTACTGGATCGTTCAACCTCGTGATTAACTCCTCAATCTATTTTTTATTGTGGAGGATGTTGAGGAATTGGTGGAGGAGATTGTTGTTGTGGTTGTTGAGGAATTTTTTCATGTTCTTGTTGCTCTGGTTGTTGAGGATTTTCAAGAGGGTTTTTAGGATCATTAACATTTCGTACAAATTAAACAAATGAATATCAAAAACTACCTAAAACTACCAATTTAGCAACAAATTCACAACAAAAAATAAACAATCCTTACTTATTCTACCTCCCCATAGATGTGGCAACATCATGGTGATGAAATTGCAAGAAATTGATAAATAAAATGCAAAATAACCTCCTTCCAAAATACGAGCGCGCAAAAGCATGGTTTTTGGCCGTGGGCAGCAAAAAACATAGTCATAATACAAATGATTTATTTTTTATTTTTTTGTTTTAATAACCTATAACGTACTTGTGTTATAACATGAGAATGTTATAGACTCGATGTGGTCGATCCTTTGGCTCATTCATACCAAGCCATAATGTGAGTGTGTTATAGCCTATCAAATGTTTTTTGAAATTTTGGCCACTTTTTGGGCCCCCGTCTTTTTGCACCTGCCCTCTTATTGATCATAATCTTATCTAGAAGATGATTTAATTGAAAAGAATTCATAATTTATATAAAATATACATACCTTCTCTTTGAGCATAATATATTTTCATCCTTTCTTCAAGCAACTTTTGTTCCCTTTCTATTGAATGATATTATTCTACCTTATTTTGTCTTGTCCTTTTATTTCTCATCTTTAATTTTGGAAAATATAATCTCACCAATTTCTTTGCCAATTCCATGTTAAAAATATGACCTTTAGAATAGACCTAGCAAATTTTCCTTTATTGTTTGTGTGTGTGAGAATATGTGGAACAACTAATAAGTTAAAATAACACACCAATGAAACATTAAATCAAAAGAAACTAATTAAAAGTAAAACAAACTCTAAACAACAACTCCTTCAAAAGTGTTCAATTGTCCTCTATCTCTAAGGATCTGTTGTAAGTTGTTGGCTCTCAATTGGTGTATGCAGCAGCTTTGGCTGAATCACATCTTAGAGAACGAGTTTATGGAGCATGCATGTCCATTGCTAAATGATTTAAGCTATGATATGAAACTAAAATTTTATGAAGTTGAAATGCTATGCTAAAATGCTGATTTGAATGCAATTATAGTAACTGCACTCAATTCACAAAATCTAGGATGAAATCTACTCACTAAAGGGCTGTATTTATAGATTTTTGGAGGCAAGAATCTAGTTGGCAAAGATAAACGGTCAAATTCGAACCTATCAAGATGAACAGTGAGAGATTTTGGAGGTTGAGAGAAAAGTGGAAGGTTGAGAGAATAATGGAAGAATGTTTTCAACCCACAAAACCATTTTCATTCAAAAATGGAGACAAATTGCCATTTGTCATTTCATTTATGAAAGTTGGTTGAAAGTTGAGGATAAATTCGGGCAATTAAATAAATAATATTTAATTACATGTGACATGGATTTTAGAAGCTTCCATAATTAAATAATTAATATTAAATTATGTGAGGGAAGAAAAAGGTGTGTAATAAAATATTTACAATATTTAATTATGTGAGAGGTGAAAAAGTTGTTAAATCAAATATTTACAATATTTAATTTAAATGTGGAGTGAAGGATGAGTTAGAAGAATATTCCCTTATTCAAAAATTCAAATTTAGAATAACATGATAATTAATGTAAATAAATGATGAATTTTTTTAAAAAAAAATTAAGAGGAAGATAGTAATAATTAAATAAACTTATTTATTTAATTAAACTAGAAGAATTAAAAAAATGGACGATATAAATAAATAATTAAATTTATTTATATGTAAATGACTTTTAGAATATTAATTAAATAATCCATATTTAATTAATTAACCGGTTTTGCAATGACCATTTTTAGATGTATACATTTTTCCCATCTTTGAAGTGATGTGTTTTACGCATTGCTTCAAAGAAAAATTCAGATTTCGAAAATTTGCCCTTGATTTTGAAAAATTGATTGATGATGTTATATGCCCCCTCAGAAGATAAATCGCGTTGATGAATGATATTTATGATGATTCGAAGATTTTAAATGATTTTAAAGGAGATTTGTCGATTTATCTCCAGAAATAGCGCTCTGTATGGTAAAAATAAAAATAACCTTACCTTAGTATTTACCCCCTTAAAAGGTGGAAAAGGTAAGAAGTCATTGTCATTTGAATAGTAGCCTTTTATGATTTTCAGAGATCTGAGAGAGAGTTTCAAGATTCCAATCCACTACGAGCGCCACCGATTTGAGTGAGCCCATCGTCATCAGAGACCAGCAACTTAAGCACCTTCGGTAAGATTTGCACATCCTCCTTTGAATTTTTTTTTTGAATTTTGCACGAATTTTTTGATATTTTGATTTTTCAAAATTATGTTTTAGTGCATAAGATTTTGATTTAGTGCTTGTGAGTCGTATATTAGCACATAGATTAGGAAAATTAGCGCATTCAAATTAGCGCATCGATGAAATAGACTTGCACATAGATGAGAAATTTAGCGCATAGACTAGAATAGCGCATAGGATAGATAATTTAGTGCATGCCCCTGATAGAATAGCACATTGACAGTTTAGTGCTTTGGTTCTCTGACAATTGGAGTAGTGATGCAATTGTAGCCATGGCATTTGTAGCCTTATTGTTAGTTTGTGGAATTTGTGTGAACTTGATATCAACAAAGTATTTCATGAAATCGTCCACCATGTTTTTGTAAGGCATTAACTTGTCATCTTTAGTTTGATATTCATCATTTATCTGATTTATGACAAGTTGTGAATCACCAAAAACTTGCAGTTATGTGATTCTCTAGTCTAATGAAATTCTCATTCCAATTAACAGTGCTTCATACTCAGCTATGTTATTTGTACAAGGAAACATCAACCGATAAGATTTTAGAATTGTATGTCCTTGAGGTGTGATGAAAAGAATACCTGCCCCCAAACCATGTTGAGTGTAGGATCCATCAAAATAAAGTGCCCATGACTGTTTAGTGGTTGCTGTGAAAACATCAGCGTCAGGAAAATTAATGTGTATTGGATGTTCTTCTTGCATTGGTGCCTCTGCCAATTGATTCGCTATGACCTGTCCTTTGACGGCCTTCCGATCCACATAATGAATTTCAAACTCACTTAGGATCATGACCCATTTAGCCAAATTACCAATTAGGGTTGCCTTAGAATATATTTTAAAGGATCAATCTTAGCCATAAAGTTTTATTGTATGAGCTAGCATATAGTGTCATAATTTTTGAGAAGTAAACACTACTGCTAAACAATATTTTTCAATGAAAGTGTAATTTAGTTCATGGCTTTTTAATGTTTTGTTGATGTAATATATTGCTCGCTCCTTTCCTGTTTTGTCTTCCTGTGACAATAATGCTCCCAAGGACACTTTTGTGGCAGAAATATACAATATGAGTGGTTCACCTTGCACTGGTGGAATCAACACTGGTGGACTCATTAGATAATTCTTTATCTACTCAAATGTTGCTTCACACAAGTGTCTTCCAATTTAAATGGAACATTCTTATGTAAGAGATCAGTGAATGGTAAAATCTTATCTGCTAGTTATACCTTAGCTAGATCCACCTCAATTCCCTTTTCTAACACAATATAACCTAGAAGCTTTCTAGATTTCACCCCAAAGATGCATTTCTTAGGATTAAGTCTGACTTTAAATCTTTCCATTCTGGCTAATTTTTTAGATAAGATAGCTAAATGTCCTTCCCTTGTGTTTGATATGGCTAAGAGATCATCTACATAATCCTCCATGAATGTGTGCATCATGTCATAAAAAATGGTAGTCATTGCCCATTGGTATGTAGCTCCTGCATTTTTTAGTCCAAACGACATTACGTTCCAACAATATGTACCCCAAGGACATGTGAACACTATTTTATCTTGATCTTTAGGCGTAATCTTTATCTAGTTATATCCAAAAAATCCATCCATTAGTGAATAAATAGCATGTCCAGTAGTCAAATCTACAATCATATCTATGTTTGGAAGAGGGAAATCATCTTTTGGGCATGCGTTATTTAAATCCCTGAAATCTGTACAAATTATGACTCATCCATCTGGCTTTGATACAGGTGCAATATTGGAGATCCATTCCACATAGTCCATAGACCAAATGAATCCTACATCTAACAGTTTCTTTAACTCCTCTTTGACCAGTAACGCGACATGTGGGTGCATTTTTCTGAGGTTTTTCTTCATAGGTTTTGCCCCCGGCATGATGGATAAGTGATGCATGATGAGATTTGGATCTAATCCAGGCATATCTACGTATGACCATTAAAAATTGATTTGATTATTCTCGAGGAATTCTGTGAATCTTGGAATTTCCTCTTCTGTCAAGGATGTAGCAAGTTGCAAGACTTTGGGTTGTTCCATAGTACCTATATTGAGTACCTCTATTGGTTCTATCAAAATAGAAGACCTTTCCTGATAGTGCTCAGGAAGACTAACAAGTTTCCCATCTTCCAATTCCTTTGAAAGTTTTTCACTATCAGATACGCTCTTTATTTTTCTCTTTTCATGATCTAATACTGCCTTTGTTAGGTTTTCACCATTAGATATTTCTTTTATATTGTTAATTTTGTAGCTGAGAAACTTGGCACTTTCTTGTCTGAAACTTTGATCATGTGATTCGCTGGTGGAACCTGTTTTCGAGTTGGATGAACAAAGAAAGTTTACAATGGTTTCATCATCGGGAAAATTTGGGATATCAATTGGTGCAATTTGTTCCCAATCAATGAGTTCAGGATGGACTAAGGTAAATGGATCACCAGGTTGGGTAAGGTCACTAGCGGTTAAGGTCATGATACTATTATCGTTTTCGCTATGGGGAAGATCTATGATGGTATCCTCCTATCGATTATCTATATCGTTTTGAATCAAATCGTCATCACTTGAATCATGGTCACTTTGTAGGATGTAATCAAGTGGAGGCCTTGAGATTTCCCCTTGTGTGAGCGTGGGTGTATATTTTTGTACAACATCCACCTGTTTGTCCCTCCAAAAATTATCATAAAAAATGGTGTCCCATTCATATTCATTAGAGTCAGTGTCAGAATTGTTTTCTTGTATTCTAAGAATTGTTTCAGCTAGCTGCTCATTGGATTTTCTTTGTACTGTTTCTTCCTTTGCATCCTCACCATATCCTAACCCAGTTTTATCTCTAGGGTGCATTGTTTTTAGTTGGATAGGTTCAACAATACCTTCTTTCCTCTTGCCTATAGGGCCATTTCCTTCATAACCCATTTGTTGCATTATTGTATAACCCTTTCCATATTGCTCAATGGGTAGCTTGACATGTTGGATCAATTCATCTTCATCTTTATAGAGCCAATCAAGGATAGCCATGTCTTTTGTTTCACTTTCTTGAGTATCTGCCTTGATAAATCTTCCATCAAATTTGGTGATGGGAACTGAAGCTTGTGTGCCCAATGCTGAAGTTGTTGTAGCCTGTTGTATGGATGTTGACGGTTGACCATGGAATCTTGGAGACACGGGTAGATTAGAGAGACATAAATAATATTCTCCCACCCCATTATCTTTTAATTTTAGCTTGGTGCAAAAATTCCTTATCATTTCCCCTACTTTTTCACTGTGTTTAGAAGTAGAAATGGCCAAAGCCCCTCCATTATGCAGGACAAATGTTTCCTAAGTTTCTCTAAGGTTAGAACAAGTCTGACTACTAATATGGTCCACTGGTATTGCTACTTCTTGTCCGTCATATGGAAACTTCAAGCATTGATGATAAGTGGACAGAACTTCTTGCATCTCATAAATCCATGGGCAACCCAAGAGTATGTTATAGGATAAATCTTGAACTAGAACCTGGCAAAAGTTATTCTTCACAACAAGTCCCACTCTTATTGGTAGCATGATGAGGCCTTTAGAAGCTCTTTCCTCATCATTGTATGCTTTGATTGTAATTTTCCTTCATGGATATATAGATTCCTCTCAATATCCCAAAGCAAGGACCAATTTTAAAGTACAAATGTTTAATCCAGCTCCCCCATCTATTAAAACACATTTGATTTGGGCTTTGTGAACCATGACCTCTAGATAAAGCGATGAATTATGGGGATGGGTCATGGAGGAGTCATCCTTTTCAGCAAAGGATAAACATGTGGGTGAGGACAAGTGTCCCACCATGGCTTGAAATTTATTGATATCCGGATCAAGAGACACAATTGTGTCAATGAGTGCCTTTTCCAAAATGTCCTTATGTGCTGGTGATATTTTGAGCAGCTCCAAGATAGAAATTTGGGCTGACGTTTTTTGCAGTTGATCGACCAAATTGCACTGACTTGGAGGGGGAATCTCCAAATTAGATGAACTTCCTTTTACAATTATTTTTTCCTGTTCCCTTGTTGTAACATTAACCTCTCGATATTCTTGCTTTCCTTTGATCCTGATAGCATGGACTTGTTGATCGTCAGTGTAAATATGATTGATGATGGTGTCGTATACATGATTCATATTCTTGCATTTGTCACCCAAGGATTCCCCTTTT